>OX632358.1:40087805-40160305 GCA_951751655.1 Ophion costatus
GGACAGGATAGAGGAGAGAAAAGGCATATTTCATTCAGCGAGACGGAGACGAGGAGCCACAAAAGAGCGAAATTCGTGTCTGGGGCCTTAACACACCGTGGAGGGGCCCGCAAATGCGGCCCCGCCAACGCGTCGAAGCCCTGCTGCTCGGTTCGTATAGTGAACGGCCACATCATTTGCCAGGGCTGTATACAGTTGCTTCGATCTTTTGGTGGAGGAGGAATTCTCTTTAGCGATTATGTGGGAAAAGAGTCAGTTTACATTTAGTTTACTTTTTATTTGCTTATTTACGTATTCACTTATTCTTACATATATAATATGTACAGTGTGTTCTGCAATGAATGAATAAGCCTACTATACGTTGGTATTTCAGTTTAGTATAAGTCCCACGGCTTTCAAGATTTTGGGCCTTATGCCATCTTTAGAAAAAAATCATCTGCTTATGGTTTTTCGCATGCCATTCGTACGAATGGTATGAATCGGAAATAACTCAGCAACTTTATAGTACTTTTTTCATAAAGTTTCCTTAATATGTTTTCATAAAGGACTTTTAAGGAAACTTTTGAGGAAACTTTCTTCATAAAGTTTCCTTAATATTTGAGGTTAAAAATAAGATTTTTCTAGATAAAACAAATAACCACGAGTATTTTTTTTAAACCGGGTAAAGAAGTCATCATTTGTAAAAATGGCATGTGAAAAAACCAAAAGCAGGTTAAGAAAAAATAACATAAGAAAAAATAACATAAAGCCCAAAATTTCGAAAACTGCGGGACTTTTACTAAACTGAAATTTGAGCATATAACAGGACATGATCGGATCTATCCAAAGTTGGTATGTGTGTATGTGTATGTGTGTAGAGTTAAGTATGTGCACGCGCGCGCGTGTGTGTGTGTGTATATAATTTATCATAAAATATATAATTAGGGGGGAAATTATGCATATTTATATTCTTATTACGTCGTCAATAAGATAAACTTTTGTGTTGCTACCAACTTAAAGAGAATAACATTATCGATGATTGTAATGAAAGAAACTGCGTCAGCGAATGTTTTATACAACTCAGAATGAAATTTCGAGTAATTTATAATTGCACCTATTTATATTTATGTCATGAGATAATTTATTACTATCATTGATTAATATAAAGTGTTACCAAAATACGGCGACTTCGCGGATATCGAGGTTGGCAGCAATGCAAGATTCGTAATCTTTCATCAAACCTCGACGGTTCGATATTGAATAGATATTGTCTTACGATGGACGAGATTGGTTTTTTTCCCCTAAACGATAACAAAGGTTTAATTTGCGTTAATCCGTTGTTAGAAATGGTTTATGTTGGTCCTAAATACCCAAAAAAATGATATCACCCGTAGGCGTGAACGTCTTGTCCATCTAAACGTACATTTTTTTTTTTTTTTCCTTAGGTACACGCTTTTCGCGTTTGTTACCTATTCTTTCCCATCATTATGGCCGTTCTTTCCTCTACTGTTTACACTCCTTTTTTTTGTTCTCCATCTTTCTCCCTGTTCCCCCCCTCTTGCGGCCGCAGCCGACTTCCCCCTCTGTATTATATTCATCATGACATTTCTGTCAGGGGTATAGGAAAACTGCGGAAAACCTATGCCAATACAGCCGGTCATCGAGTTCGCCCCCCAGTCGTGGAACTAGTCTTATTTCGCCGCGAAATGCCGAAGAAAAATATTTCACGACGAAATGTACGCGACCGGGATTCGAACCCGCGACCTCCCGGTCCGCGGGTTTAGTGCGAGCACGCTAACCACTAGACCATCGCACCGGTTCATCTAACCGTACATAAAATTATATATATTGAACTATTGTTTATCTCCGATGTTTCGCGGAGGTAAGACTTCAAAAAATTCGTAAATACACGGTATAGTCTAGATAAAAACGTATTTTTTTCAAATTTAATCTTGGGTTGTTGCTAACGTTCCAATCTCCTTAAGACGGCTGTGGACGCGACGGAAGTTAGGCTAGATCAGCGAAGTGTATCACTCCCTACCCTATCAGGGTAGGGGGTGATAGGAATGGAAAATAGAAATAATAGTGAAAATAACAGTTAGAATATATAATATTCTAACTGGTGTGTGAATAATAATAAGAAATAATAGTGAAAATAACAGTTAGAAAATAACAAAATAGCAGTTTTTAAAAATCGGTAAATTCGCTGAAATTTCGGTGAACTAGCAAACGTGCAGGAAAATCAGTAAAAACAATGGCAAATTAGAAAAATGACGATTAATCAGTGAATTATTAGTGAACTACTAAAAACGCCAGTAGATCAGTTGACAGAAACAGTAAGAAAAAACTCACAAAGTCATAAATACCACTAGTGAAACAGTACCTTTGTACAAATTCCAATAAATCGGTATATTGTGATACAATACAATCTAATAATAGAACATAATTATAATGTAAGATAATATAATATTCATATTACGGATGAGTGTCTCCCCGTCCGGTTATCGGGCGAATAAGCGTATGTTATTCGTCCGGATAGCGGCTCAGTTCACGCCGTATTTCCAGTAGACGTACATATTATTGTGATTTGTGTAGGCTAGTATCCGGACAAATAACATACATATAATTGTCCGGATAGAATGTGTTAAATTGTTAAACAAACTATCCGGAAGAATATTTTACACGTAGTCATCCGAAGAAAATCTTCATTACTTTGTTTGGGTTTGTTTGGATTTGGGTTGGTTGGTTGTGTTAGGGTTTGTTTGGTTTGGGTTGGTTAGTTGTGTTTGGGTTTGTTTTGTTTGGGTTGGTTGGTTTTGTTTGGTTTTTGTTTTGTTTGTTTATGTGGGATGGTTTCTTTGCGTTTATTTGGTTTGTGTTGGTCGATTTTTGTTTAGGTTTGGGTTTTTTAGGTTGGTTTCTTTGTGTTTATTTGGTTTGGGTTGGTCGATTTTTGTTTAGATTTGGGTTTTTTGGGTTGGTTGGTTTTTTTTGTTTTTTTTGGGTTTGTTGGTTTTGTTTGGGTTTGATTTTGGAGCGGCTTGTTTGCGTTTGGGTTCGTTTTGTTTGGTTTCGTTTGGGTTTCGGTTGGTTGATTTTTGTTTGGATTGGTTGGTTTTTTTTGGGTTTTTTGGCTTGGTTGGTTTTGTTTGGGTTTGATTTTGGAGTGGTTTGTTTGCGTTTGGGTTTGTGTGTTTGGAATTGATTGTTTGGGGCGTTGTACAGTGTGAACCGCGCGAAATTAGCCGCTATTTGGACGAATAAAATACGCTTATTCGTCCGATAACCGAACGGCTAGCCTCAGCGTTTATATTAACGCTACATGATGTTGATAATTCAATCAAATCGTATATGAATTTATACTACGATAATAGATGACGGTAGTATTTTATTTCCGGTATAATATTTGAGCAACCCTTCCTCCACAATACATCGTCCCAATTCAAAATATTCGCAGTTTTTTCCAAATGAATAAGAAAAGTTATATTTTTGCCTCGACCTCACTATTGCTCTTAATTCAACGTTTAAGGATGTTGAGTCCCAAATCGCAAATGATAAAATTCTGAAAATTTGGTATGTTTTTGTATGAAGTATTTCAGAGGTCGTGTGAAAATTTCATGACAATTAGGAAGCTCGTTATTGAACAATTAACATTCACAAATTAAATGTTGTTTTATGGAAACTGATGTAACTTTGCAATAAGTTTTTTTTTTACCTCTCAATTTTATAATATCTACAATATACTGAAAGCAACGGAAACAAAACGAAGTTTATTGATACATTTTTTTTTATTTCTTTTAAAAATTGTTCTTAACAAAATGTTAATTTTTTAATAACGAGTTTCCTAATCGTCGTGAAATTTTAACACGACCTCTTAAATACTTCATACAAAAACATACCAAATTTTCAGAATTTTCTTATCATTTTTTATTTTAACCCTTAAGGAGGTTGAAGTAATGATGATAGAATTCTGACAATTTTGTATGTTTTTACATGATCAGTATTCAGGAGGTCGTGTAAAAATTTCATGGCGATTAAGAAGCTATTTATTGAACAATTAACATTAATATGTTTCATAGGGACTCAACATCCTTAAGTCTTTAAATCGGTCTGCCTCGTTCCATTAATTTATAATGCAATAAATTACAATATATCTGTAATGACTACAAGTACGAAAAGATTGTTAAATTGGACTTGGTTATGCTCGCCGTTAGGATCACTTTGAAATTAACATTTAATTGACACGAAGTGATTGAAGCGATGAAATTCACAGGCAAAGTTCCCACTAATTGTTGGGAATGAAGTGACGCAGGGGGTGAATCCGTCAGAGCGTTTCGCAGGGCAAGTTATGTTACGATTAGCGACGTAAACAGGAGTCAAAGGGCGCATGAAGGGAGGAAGTACTCGTTAGCAGCTGAATTCGAAGAGAGACAGTCTTTCTCACAATCAGATACGATATTAAGCTTCTCCATAGGGTAGGATCATCCATATATATATATATATATATATATATATATATATATATATATATATATATATATATATATATATATATATATATATATATATATATATATATATATATACGTGAACATAGGATAATCGATCGTAATTGTGTCTCGTTTAGTCGTGACGATGGCGACGAGGGAGAGATCGCCTATTGGGATTGACGGTACGAGAAGGAGAAGGCCGCTTCGTCGGCTCGTTATTTAACTCGTACGGGGTCATAAACGGACATTAGCCTGTTGAAGGCTCGATGTGGGATCCTACAATATTGCCTGTTGTTCAGATGTCGACCCAACCTCGTCGTTTTGAACCCGTATGGAAATTAAAATAAGTTTTAAATAAAATGGATGCGGAAAATAAAATAATTGTAGAAATAAAAAAAACGACACCTATTGGACGATAAAAGGAATTAAAAATTATACATAAACCAAATGACAATTACAAATTTGAGATAATTGAAAGATAAAAATAGTTTTGTAAAAAACAAAAAAAGAATTGATAAAAAAGAATTCGAAATGAACAATAATTAAAAACAAAAAATAATTGAGATAAACATAAATCGAAGTTCAAAATAATAAAAAATACAAAATAATACAAATTAAGTAATTGAAATTAAATAATATAAAATAATCAAACGTAGAAAATAATTGAAATTGAGAACTTTGAGGTAATTAAAAATTAAAACTAATTAAAAGTTGAAAAAAATAAATTTAATGGAAACAAATGAAAAATAAAAAGAACGCGAAATGAACGATAATTGAAAATAATAATCATTCGAAATTGAAAATAATTGAAAAAAATTGATCAAACTTCACAATAATAAAAAATACAAAATAATAAGAATTAGGCGATTTGTATGAATGAATACAAAGTAATCGAAAGTAAAAAATAATTGAAAATTAAAAATCTGAGTTATTTGCAAATTAAAACTAATTGAAAGTTGAAGAAAAAGAAACAAAATGGAAAAAAATAAAAAGAATTCGAAATAAACAACAATTCAAAACATACAATAACTCGAAATTGAAAATAATTGAAAACAAAAAATGAATCAAACATTGAAATGATTAAAAACACAAAATAGAAGGAAATAATTGATTCAAATGAATGAATACAAAATAATAGCGAGTAAAAAATAATTGAACATAAAAATACTCGAAAATTACAATAAAAAAGAGAGTTTATGGGTTTTCGGCTTTTTATCTTCATTCAAGTGGTAACATATATACGATCAGACATGAGCTAAAGTAAATGAATTCGCTCTGGCTACCTGACGAGATAACAGGTTTCTTTCGTTCTTCTCGTTTGGAACCGCTGGGTCCTAAGGTCTCGAAAACGGCGGCGGGAGAGTGAGAGAGAGAGAGAGAGAGAGAGAGAGAGAGAGAGAGAGAGAGAGAGGGAGAGTGAGAGGACCAGTGGGCGACGAGTTCGATAGGATAAGGGTATCCGAACGAGCACGCTTTTTATCGCGTCTTTTCGTGTCAAGTGTAAATTAGGACTCGTCGTGGCGGCGGGGAGGAGGCCAATAATGATTTGGCGCCACACGAGGCCAACTTTCGATGTATATAGGTACTCGTTGGTGGGAGTCGAGGGGGGAGTGTCTTGAATCTCATTTAATCAATTTACAAATAATCAGCTGACCGCTTCGGCGTACCGGCCTTTTTTTCTTCTTTCATACGTTATGCGATACTTTCGCAACCGCGCGTGGCCGTAACTTTTCTTTTTTCCTCAATATTTTTGGACGTGTTGACATAACGTATATTTCGAAAAAGTACGCAACCGATCGTGAGGATTGTGCAGACGACAAAAATGAATATCCATTGAACAAATACGGTAATACATATTTTCAATATATTCGACAATTTTATTTCCGGTTTTTTATATACTCATTAACTGCATCAGCTTGGGGCCCAAAAACAGGCCGATGTTCGATATTTTTTTCTGACGAGTGTTTCGCAACGATGCGGGCGGAATTTTACACGCAATTAATCCACAGTCTTGCGAAGCTTGAGTTTTATTTTTAATGAAAAATATTGATAAGCAATGACTTAATTATTATCTTTAAGAAGTGCTGCTGTTGCTGAATGATCGAAATGATGAAGTTTGCATCGTTGGAATGGAACGAAAATTCTTTTTTAATTTTTTTATTGCCTTATTTTCATTGTCATCCAAATCATTTTCTCACGTATCTAGACTGAAGATCTCCAAGAAGGATTGTAAAAAACGATTGAAAGACTCTGGAGGCTTAAAATTTCTACGAAAAATTCAGCTACGAAACTTTCCTTGCGTTCCATCGATGCATACTTCAATATCGTGATCGGTTTAGATGAATCTGGAAACGAGAGTGATTTTAAATTTGAAAAAAAAAAAGAAAATATACCTTGGGTATAATAATATGTAAATCTGTAAAACAGGTAAATTTACTTATAAAGTAAAGATTTACTTGTAAAACAAGTAAATCTGACAAAAAATACGGTGTCTCTTATAAACGTTAATACCCCCGTTTAATTTTCTTAAGACTCGAATTTTACGAAATGCTGAAATACGTCTTCGGTTATTTGTATTGTCGAGTATTCACGCCAAGTTTCAAGCAAATCCGACAAAAAAAATGTTGTCTCGTACAAACTTTAAAACCGCTGTTTCATCCCCTTAAGGGTCGAATTTCGTATTTTACCTCTCTTGAAAAAAGTCTTACTTTGGGCCAAATGTGAGGGCTGCGTGGTCAGAATTAGGGGCCAAAAAAATCTAAATATCCCTAAGCGTTCCCCCGAAAAAATCGAGTGTGTCACACACTCGATCCCGCTATTTATCAACGACGACCCTCGTAATAATTGTCGGTATACGATACGAGCAAAAGGGACGTAATCAACGTTTTCGATGGACGTCGGAGAATTTCAAAAATTTTTCGGCAAAAGGGTTCTTTTTTTCGCCCCGAGGGTGTTACAGTCCTGATCCTCGAGGCCCACGCCAGAGGAAGGGCAAAAAGAGGATGAGGGACACCGAGCTAGGGTCTGCGGGGGCGCGAGAGAGGGGGGAGAAGCTCACAGCGTGCGCACACACGCGGGTACAACAAAGATCTATCGGGACCGGTTTCGTGTTCTGCCCGCTGTTTTCTTTCTTCCTTCGCTTCTTCGTTTTTTTTTTCGACATTCCCCGTGGCCCTCTCGCCTCGGTACCCCGCGGCGGGCCGGGTGTGAAAACCGACACCCACCCACTTGTTATTTTGTCAAACACGCCGTGGCGCAGCGCAAGGGAAAGGATGCTAGAGGGAGAGGGGGGGGGGGGGGGGAGAGAGAGAGAGAGAGAGAGAGAGAGGGCAGTATTCGTGAAAATTATAGGAATCATCCCGTTCTACTGACCGTGGCCACTGACAAGGCTCCTACCAAATTACAATCTCCATTGCACGCTCTATTCTTCTGTCTCTTTCATTATTGACCGTTTTTTACTTTTTTCATTCCCCCACCTCGATGCTTCTGTTGCACGCCCTTCTACTATGCGTAGTCCTATATACATGTAGCTTCGTATTACGGGGTTTTATAGCCCCTAATTAAACGTGGTTACGTTGCTACCGGGGTCCGCACATATTTAGGAACAACATAAACAACACCGCAAATCTTCAGCTTCGTTTTGTTACCCAACCTTCCGAATGAAACGCCACGTGCCCCTGCCGCGGATAGAAAATAGGAGGATTTTTGGAGATGCGAGAAAATTGAGGGGGAGAGAGAGAGAGATTTCAATTGAAAGTTTTATTAAGCCCTGTAGTGAACTATGAGGCTATGTACATGAGAACACATTGGGTGAGTCACATGGACGATATGCTACACTTTTAAGGAAGCTTTCCAGTGTGACAGCCCGAAAAATCGCTGTTTTTCGCGATTTTTTTTTTTAAAGAAAAAATAATCTAATCGGTCTGGTTTTTTTTTGTATATTAATTGGGTATTGAAGAATACAAAACAATTTTTTAAAGATCGATTTATTTATTAATTAATATCTATAAAAATGATGAAACAATTGTTGCAGAAAATGCACTTGGATGTGGTGTCCACGTCGGGGGTCACAATTTTGATCTGAAACAAAAAACACAAAAAGATTATTGATCGGTATATAATTGGCTTTCGTGCTACGGAGGCTTTTTTTTTTCGCAAAAATGGCGCTGGTTTGAACAAAAAGTATCGATTTTAGCATTTTTTTTGGCAGTTTTTTTTACAAAAAAATAAGAAGATGTCAAAAAAAAAAAAAAGCTTCCATAGCACGATAAACAATGACGTTAAGAATATTGTGTAAAAAATTCAACTCGATAGCTTTAAAACTCTGCCCTCCAAGTTGGACACCGTTTTGAAAAATGCTGTTTCGAGAAAAACGCGTTCAAAGTTTCGCTGTAGCTGTAGCGCTCCGTTGCCTTCTTCCAAGAAATGCTGTACAGTAACCGAAATAATCTTAATTTCGGCATGAAAATTTCAGGGAATATTCGGAAGAGTGTATACTATTCGATAAAGCAAAAAAAAAAAAAAAAATCGATTTTTTGAAAATTTCACACTGGAAAGCTCCCTCAAGATATTCCTTTCACGAACCCAAATATTTAACCATTAACTGATTTTCGCCTATAATCAAGTAAATACACTTAAGTAAGCACACTCCATCATTGTGGTAAAATTTCAAGCCAAATCGCCGAACTTTTAACGAAAAATCGTCCCATTTATACGGCGCTTTATGGAGATGATACGCCGGCCATATTGCTATCTAATAAGTTATGCAATAAATAAGTCTGGAGGCCTGATATAAACTGCTCACGCATGTAAAAAAAACTGAACATTCCGTAACGACAACAAAAATAGGGGGTCACCGAATGGTTAAAGAAAATATCAATGATAAAACTTACAAAAATGTGTCTAGCAGAAGAATTTTCGTAGTCGCGACTTTCCAGAGTAAATCTATTAAAATTGCGCGAACTTGTTTACTCCGGTTTACCGTTGGATATGATAATTGAGTGTGATTTATATTTTTAAGCGCCACTGTAACTTACCAATGATTCAGACGGGCCCTCCTTATGCCCCCACAAAATACGGCCCTCCGCGAAAAAAAATACCTTAACAGGCAACACCAAATCCCACGTCATAATAAAGGGTGTCTCAAAATGACCTGACGTTTCAATTTTTTAATAAAACACATAATTTATTTGAAAAGTACGAATATTTTCAGTTTAATATACGGTACTAACCCACCATGCGGCGCTAGTAGTCACCAGTATGACCCCCACTCCAGTCGCGCAGCGTCTGCATAATTTGCATTCGACGCGTCTGGAAAATTCATTGTTTAGAATAGAATTTAAAAGTATATGTGTATATAGGAAGGGATGCAATATTTACACTTGTTGCAATATTATGTATTTAAAAATATTTATTCAACGAAATAAGCAGATAACATTAATATTTTTTAAATAATGGATTAGTCACGTTGTACAATGTTTTGCGATTTTTTTCTTGTCGAGATTGCTTTTTTTTTGTTCTGCGTTGAGACGTGCAGAATATTGCTGCATCCGCATCAATACGTAATATTGTATTATGTGTAAAAGAACACTATCGGCGTGTTCTATACACGGAAAAGAGAGCTTTTCATAGTTATACACGTCGTCCAATATAGACTCGATAACACGTGTTGAATTGCAATGAGCCACAAATCGCTCTTCTAATGTGATAAAATAATTACGATTTTACCACACTACGATTTTTTTTATTCCAGAACAATGACAGATCGAGAAATAATGACGAAAAAAATTACGAAATAATACGGCGAGTTGCTTTGCGGAGTGGGGGTCATGCGGGTGACTACTAGCGCCGCATGGTGGGTTAGTTACGTGGCGACAATACGGGGACACGTTACTGTTAAGAGAATTTATCCCAGTGTCAGCCACCTGTCCACGACTACACCTCGATACCTCCTGATGCCAGTTGTCAAAGATTAGTACTCTATGTTCGCCACAAGAAAAAAGGCGCGTGATTTGAAATGTCAGGTTATTTTGAGACACTTTATAAAACAAAAAATAAAATATAACGGTCTGCAAGGTTCTCCATCATACCTCTACTGTGCGCGAGAGTTATAACAAAGTCATACTAACAACATTATATTAAATCATAACGCCATAAGATATAACATAATTAAAATAACAACGGAAAGATGATTAACGATATAATACAAAATCATACTAAATAATACTGAACATAGAGGTGAGGATGTAAACAAAAAATAATAATAATACGAAATGATAACATAGAGGATTGATAGGAATATAAACATACGAAACGATATAATACTGAATGTAAGATACTCGTCATCGCCATATCAAGTTCAACGCAAAGTCGCATCGCGAGAGAAGTAACAACAATGCAATTTGAGTTTCATTTTGGAATAAATGAGAGGGGTAGAGAGAAAGGGAGACAGACATTGATTGTATATTGATGCCGTAGGAAAATTCTTCAGGTAAGAAAGAGAGCGCGAGAGAGAAAGGGGGGGAGGAGGGGGAGGAGTGAAGACAAAAACTGCCAAAGTTGCACAATTGCTACGCCGCAGCGTCGAGGAATCTTCCGAACTTATTCTTCCCCGATCAATCGTGAGTTCATCCTTCCTCAGATATAATTTTCTTCTTGTCTCGGCGGCTGGTCGCTTGTTCGACCGTGAAATTGTGCAGCGAAGGCTTCGCCTACGTGCCGAATGAATTTTCGTCTCTCGAGCTCACTCGAACACTCCGCATCGTTCCAACCCTCAGCGCCATCTTTTGTTATTTCATCTTCTATATGCCGGGTGAGGCAACAACTACTAGCGATAGCGATCTTTTATAACCTCAGGAGGAAACTTTTCCTACTGAAGCTGCATAGGTCGAAGGGTATCGTCGAGTGGTGGCTACGAGATACGTCCAGGTGGAGGACACGTCAAGGTCACCTTCAGTTTTGAGTGAATGAACATATCACGACGCCGTAGAATTCAGATGGACGGCAAAACAAAAATATTATCGAAACTATTGTTTTATTGCGATAGCTAACGAAATATATTATTCCGATAGTGGACAAAAAATATTCGGAGTCATTTCCATGAATAACGTTGGAGGAATTGATAAATATAGGGCGTCCCAAAATTACCTGACACTTTTATTTATTAATAAAACGTATTATTCGTTTGAAAAGTACGAATATTTCAATTTTGATATAAGGTACAAACATAGAGGTTATGTGTGGAAAACAATATCCGAGAAATGGCCGCCCCGTTTCGGTTTGCAAACGTTCACTCTTTTGACGAAATTTTCACTAACATTTTGGCATTATTGCGGTCTAATTTCATTTATGATGCGGCCAGTTGCTCCTTTGAGCTCCGCAATGGTCTGCGGATCATTGGCGTACACGTTTCCTTTCAGAAAACCCCACAGATGCGCTTTTCTGAAAGATGAGGTCCAATGGCGTCAAATTGCACGATCTTGGTGGCCAATTCACACCGCCGTGGCGCGAGATAACACGCCGTGGCGCGAGATGACACGATCGTGAAACTTCGTCTGCAACAACTGCATCGTTTCGGCCGCAGTGTGGCAGGTTGCGCCATCTTGTTGAAAAAATATGTCTTCCAAGTCTATGCCGATTATGCCATTCAGGGAGACTAGAGTAAAGGAGTGGACACTCCATAGGAGATAAGCAGCGAAAGACGGCCCCAAAATCCCGACTTATAAGCGACCGCAAGAGGCGCTGCGATCGCGATTCCCCGATGTATAGTAATACTTGTAGCTAAAGGTTCTAGGCATGCGCATGGAGCTGACGGAAAGCCTAGCAAGAGAGTATATCTATATATAAGGGAAAACCGATTGCAACGCCACCTATACAAACTCTTATTTTCCTTGATTTTGGAGCCACATCGTTAGCACACAGTGTCCACTCCTTTACTCTAGTCTCCCTGATGCCATTCATGGAGACGAGAGTGAAGGAGTGGACACAGCGTGCTTTAGAAGTGGACACGAAATCGGTGCCTCTTGTGGCGGCGCCGTGGTCGAAAACATCCAAGTCAAATATATATATAATGTAGATTCATTTTTCATGCGTGTATATACGCTCCAACGATGTTTTCGTGACTATTGATACGGGCTCAAAGGTTTATATACAAAAGAATAAAATTAATGATTTACCTTGTTTATTGAAGGAAACGTTGAATAACGATATCCACCAAGTCTAAAGAGTAAAGAGATTATTGACACTTTATAAACGCAAAACAATACTAAATACACGTAAGCATCACGATTATGACACGAGGCAGGAGGTTATAATGGAAATGGGAAAGAGCTTCGAGCTGCGCAAGCGCTGAACGATATTATACTGCTACTGGTGGATGTTTCACATCTTTGCGACCCTCGTGGCAGAACACAGAACTATTGAAAGAACGTATTTCCAGTACGCTGGTACTACGTATTCTCCTATCCTGTGTCCACTTCTTTACTCTAGTCTCCATGATGCCATTAATCGGATATTGTGTTCCACACATAACCTCCGTGTTTTTACCGTATATCAAAAAAAGAATAGTCGCACTTGTCGAATAAATAATACGTTTTATTAACAAATAAAAAAGTTAGTTCATTTTGAGACACCCTATGTTACCTGTTTCCAAGTGAAGCCTTTCCCATCGCTTCCTACCCGCACGTCGCAAGTCTAACCTAACCTCCGTTGCGTGCATTTGCTGAGCGTACGAGGAACCAGAGGCAAACCCGAACCGGTATAGACGGCCTCATATTCTTCTGATTCTCTGGTGCACGGACTTTTTTTTATTCAAGTATCTACACCAAGGTCTCCAAAGTATCGGCCTTCCGCTGACCGGTTGATGCGGAAGCCGTGCACGGCTAAGCGGCCACCAGCCCGAGTATTGGCCATGCATAGCACTGTTTAAGGGGGGGATATACCTTTAGGCGAGGAAAAAATTGCTGTTTTCATGATTTTTCTTAAAAACATACCCTAAGTCTAAAAAATAGTGAAGAAATCTTTCCTTAAAAAAGATGATCAAAATCAGCAATTTCTTGCGTCGCCTAGTTACCTCCCCACTTAACATGGTTACCGCCAAACCTTGACCTTGATACGTCAGTGTCGGTTTGCTTTTTCCTTTCACTTTTTTGCGTGTTCTCTTTTTATTTTCACTCACTTTTTGTTATTTTTTTCACTCGATATATCCCATCGTATCGGTTGGCAAGAAAGTATTTGCGTTTTATCACCAAAAATAAGATTAACCATTCGTTGCAAGACTGCTTTAGTATTTTGTTGTTGGTGATAAAACGCAAAGACTTTCTTGCCAACCGAATACTATATTCTTTCCTAATCTCGACAATTGACGGGAAGTCTGCTGAGGCTCGGAAAAGACAGTAGTGAAATGGTAATTCAGTTGGTTTTGATAAAAAAGTTTTAATGACATTTATATATATATATACCGTGCATCTGGCGCCCCGACGCGTAACTCCAGTTTGCTCCACGGCGGCGCAATTCCGTACAGGATTCACTCGGTTCGCTTGTGTCGAGAGCGGCATGGTCCCCCGAGTGCCTTTATATGTACCTCGTGGCGAACATATATGGAGCAGACGAGTACTTGGTCGCGTATACACGGGCTCTGCCGCCTCGGAGGACTCAACAAATAAGGCACTTGTTAAGCTGGCTCGGCTCGACCCTGCACACACATGAATACACATACAACACACTTCTGATCTCGATCTCGACGAGAGCGCTCTGAGCACGGCCACTTGTTGACCATAAAGGGCGAATACCTCGGCCACGTACTTTTTCGCTAAAGACGTGTATCGCTGTGCGCTTATATGGCAAACTGTATCAAGGAGAAAAAGCGTGATTCCGTTGCGCACAAGGAAGCAAATGTATTCTCATTTATTGTTATCCTTATTATTTCTCTTACTAAAGGGTGTCTCAAAATGGCGCGCATTTTAAATTGCGCGCCATTTTTTTTGTGGCGAACATAGAGTGCTAATCTTTGACGACTGGCGTCAGGAAGTATAGAGGTTTAGTCATGGCGAATTACACGATCGAGCAATGCGTGAGAATTATTATTTGCTGCATTGTTACTGCGGCGTTATTGCAGACGAAGTTTCATGGTCGCGCTATCTGGCGCCGCGGCAATGTGAATAGGAAACCCAACTGCTACTTTCTCCCGCTAGAGGGCATGGTGTATTGTAACGTAAACAGAACATGACGTTTAGTGACATTCGCTTTGGTTACGCCCGTGTTTGTACGACTACTGTTAAATTTTCCTCACATAATTCCTTTGTCGTGAATACATTGTGAATAATTGATCAGTGTTGTGCAATTGGATGAATTAACGAAGGCGTTCATTTATTTCCAAAAAACGAAAAACTTCGCAAGCCATCGCGAACTTGCTATACGTCGAAAGCACTCTACCATGGAGACTAGATACAGGAGGCCACACTCGGTCTTTCAACTCGTCCCCAAAACGGCATCACGATAGATGGCGCTGGGGTGCTCCGAACCACGTGTATAGATATACGCAAACATGGGTCCGATCAGGGAGGCTATCCTGCATGACATTACTATACATAGGGCCCCAGCGGCATCTATGTTGGAGCCATTTTTGGGGACGCTTTTGCACGGGAGTTTGGTCTCCTGGTATCTAGTCTCCATACACTTTACAGTCACAAAGGATTCGAGGCTAAATTCTGATCATTTTAGTTCTGCAGACTATAGAAATGAAGGATTTGTTGCAGCTCAGTGTATAAACATAATATTTTTTACGCTATTTACTTCTAAAAGTATATTGTAACGTAGTTAATCATCATAACCTAAAAATGTCTATGTGAAATATTTGCATTTTTTTAACCTGCTGCTATTATTTTATTACATAATACTTACCTAGCTCATTTTCATTCTTTACGGGAATGAAAGTGGACCGGAAAACATTGAAATAAGTGGTTATATCTTCCGTGTTCGTTTGGAGCAAAAAAGAAACTTTAAAGGATAAACAGAGATGGAAAAGAGTAGAAGCCGATTTTTCAATTACGGAATAATCAAATATCCGTAATTATTGTTCGTTTATATAATTTTTGTACAAGACCGACACCGTGAACATGGGCCGCGCGCGTTGACAGCTTCTTTTGTTCACGTTGCATTTACGTGGCGCCATCTGCGCTGAACTTTGCGTGAGGTTTCCTATTGGCCACCAAGATCGTGCGATTATACGCCATTGGACTTCATTCTTTGGGGTTTTCCGAACGGAAAAGTGTACGCCAATGATGCACAGACCATTCCGGAGCTCAAGGAAGCAATTGGACGCATCATCGATGAAATTTGTCCGCAATTTCGTTAATATGTTATTGAAAATTTCGTCAAAAGAGTGAACGTTTACAAACAGAGACGAGGCGGTAATTTAACACATATTGTGTTCCACACATAACCTCCATGTTTGTACCTTACATTAAAATAACAATACTCCTACTTCTCAAATAAATAATACGTTTTATACATATATTAAAGTGTCAGGTTATTTTGAGACACCTTATATTATGATCACGATGGTTACTTCGGTCATTATCGTAATAAATGTTATTATTATTAAGTTAATTATTTTCATGACAATATTATCATAACAATAATGATAAAAAATAAATAATGATCATAATAACAACGACAAATAGTTATAATCATAACAATTAATAGCAACCGAAATTATAGTAACAGTAATGGCAATTAAACAATAATCGTAAATAAATAATAATCTCAATCATAAAATTGATAATTTTGATAATAATTTTGTAATTTTTGTCATTATCGTCAGTATCTTTTTTGCCATCGCCGTTATTATTATTTATTGCTATGTTTGTTAGTATTATTAAACAACAATAACAACAACAATTATAGGAATAACCATGAATAATAATAATAATAACAATTATCATTAATAACAATGATAATTATGATAACATATAATAATAATCATAATAATAAGTTTCATTAATTGTTAAAAAACGATTATAATTGTCATCGGTATCTTCATTATCATTAAATTGATGATCATTATTGCTGTTATTGTTGTTAAATACCAATGAATAATAATGACAGTAATTTATTATAATAAATATGATAATAATTTTGATAATTGTAGATATTGTCATTGTCTTCAGCATCTTTATTATCATTATTATCATTATTTTACTACATTATGGTTATAGAACACTATTATCGTCATTATTATGATTTTTGTTATTATCGTTATGGCAATCATTATTTTTATTAATATTGATATAATAACTGTCATAATTATCACCAAACCAATTGAAATTTGAAGAGCTTGGTCAGCAATTGTGTGCGGGGTGCTTGGTCGGTATTTCACCGACGGAGGGTCTGCCCTTTCTTCCTTATCTACTGATGAGACGATGCCCGAAAAGGGCAACTCCGCGCTGCACAGTGACTGGCAAGTAGGGGACAGTGGTCTATCTGGCATTATCTCAACATGTCGGTAAGGCAGAGCTCTGACTTACCATGCGACGGTATGATATCGGCGCACGGTACGTGAGTGCGACGGAGCTCGATCCGATCATCCGTCGAACGAAAGAGACTCGATAATACGAAGGGTGCCTGTTTTATTGACCCTCCCGTGAATTCGGCGGTCCATCGTTACCGAGGCTAACGGATGATGATCCTTTTGATTTCTTGCCAAGGCCGGGAGGATTTGTACCACTGGCCTTGACTCTCCGGTAAAATTCGCCGTCTTGTTGCATTCCTGATGCAACAGTTGTACGACCGCGACGAGCACTTCCCCGAACACTTTGATGGAATTTAGGGACCAACCACGTTAACGATAGAATAATTTTGCATACTTATTTAGACGTTTAGTCGTCGTAGACTGACCTAGTGCCTGCTGGTATGAAGGCCGGTGATGAGATAGTTGTCATTTTTATTAGGACTGCTGCTTAATTAAAATGTTCTTCAATATCGATTTTTGGATTTTCGCTTTTGACATTTTGGGTTTTGAGTTATGGACGTTTATGGGTAGGCTCCCCGAATCGGCAAACTTCAGACGCTTTTTTCTCAAAATGGATTTTTCAAAATCAGTGACCACGATATCTCAAAAATCACTGCGCCCATCTACTTCACACTTCACAAGCTTTTTATATATATCAAAGAGCAGTGCTCAAACAGAGGCATTTTCTTTCGATGCATACTTTTTTCATCAACGAAAATAGAGCGTTTTTTTCACTGAAAATCGATACGTTCGCTTTGAACGGCGGCCATTTTTTCAAAAATCCATATTCTGTTAAATTCTTCGTCCCAAGCACTAGATGGTTTCATGCAAAAACTAAGTGCGTTTGATTTTTTCGTTTCACATGGTTTATTCCCGAGCAGCAGTGGTTACCGTGGAGGACGTTTTTCAAACAGCTTTGATGTAAAAAAAAGAATAATAATTTGAACCTGCACACGTTTTTCCAGAAAGAATTCACGAAAATTCCTCCTTTTTTCGGCCACGGGCTGAGTGCAAAAAAAATGTGTATATGGACGCGGAAGGGCTTTTTGAAACATTTTTATTAAATGTATACATTGCCATATAGTCTTTGGTTTTTTACGTACAGATAAACTTTACAAGCTAAACGCATATATATATATATATTGGGAAGTTGAATAAGTTCTCGCTGTTTTTGCGTGAACATTAATGCTTAATTTTCAAAAATCTTTCCTAATGCTTTCAAACGTTTCGAAACTGTTGTGTGGTCAACTCCTAATGATTCTGCAAGTTCAGCTAGCGTCATGACACGAGTCTTCACGAAGTAATGCTTCCAATTCAACGCATCAAAAACATTATTTTCGAAGCGTCTAACCCAATCTCAGCATGCTTTTTCCGACAGAGCATTGTCACCGTAAATCTCAACAAGAATCCATTTTTGGCACGAAATTTGACATATTTAACACTATGAAAAATAAAAATTGTTTACACTTAGGCGAAATGACGTACAGTTCAAACCTGGTTATAGTACTTCTTTAGATGCGGTATCATCTTAAGAGGAAATACCTTATCGCGGTCGGTATGGTAGAACGATTATAGATTCCCACGAATCTCTGAAACGGCTCTTCAGATCCCGTCGAAACTTTGCCAAACGACGTCAAATAGATAGATGAATGGCTCTCTACTTCTCAAATTTTCTGATTTTGAGAAAAAGAATGTAGATTGGCTTATGATAACCCAATCTACATTTTTTTTCTCAAATTCGGAAAATTTCAGGAGAAGACAGCCGTTCGTCTATCTATTTGACGTCGTTTGGCAAAGTTTCGACGGGATCTGAAGAGCCGTTTCAGAGATTCGTCGGAATCTATAATCGTTCTACCATACCGACCGCGATAAGGTATCATTCCCTCTTAAACTACACGTACGCGGTTCCGGTAACGCTATCTGTTGGAAACCAGCTGGAACTTATTCAACGTCCTGATATAACCAACTGAGTTATAAGAAATTAGATACCCGAAAACTATAAATATTTGGCTCAGACCAAAAAGACGGACCGCCTTTTTATTTTTCTAGGGGTGCTAACTCGCTGAATTCTGCATTTAAAATGGGGGAACCCGAATTTCTAGAGTCTAGGGATATATATATATATATATATATATATATATATATATATATATATATATATATATAGTGCCCCTATCCCCGGACCGTTTGTAATAGTCGTCCCTTCGACGGAGGCGTACGGTAAGTCACATTACGCTTTAGTCGTTTACACCCTTGGTGTAATGTTTTATACGCCGCGTTTATACGCCCTGAAAAACGTGCGCCATTTATACAGCGCCCTGTTTACGTCCATTTATCGCGACTCCAACATTTACGAGAGTTGTACAGCGCTTGATAAGTTTCGCACGGTATAATATACGTAAGCGTATACACAGTAGCCGTGAATTCGTCCCGTTTAATGTACATCGAGTGTAGGGGAGCTTGCCAGCGTTGAAGTTTTCGAAGATGCCGATTCGCCTTTGGTTCGTCTTTGGCCATGGATATACCTCGGTTGTTGGTAAATAACGACAAAAATAGAAATAGAGGACATTGTGTACGTTTTGACGATTCCTGGAAAGCGACGTGGGAGAGCTCGTGGACACGTCTGGTGATTTTCGATACAAAGGAAATGAGTATTTCGGAACGTGCGATGAAAAAAAAATAGGCACAACAAAAGAGGCAACGTGGGCAATTGGGTCGAAAATTCGACCCGTTCCAGCGAAGGCTTTCTCGCGTACGCGAGTCTTCCGTACGTTGAGGGATGGCGCATGTGTGTGGCCTAAATCAAAAGTGGGTTGAACAACGGGGAAATTTGGAGGTTGTTTTTACGGCGTTACGTTACGTTGTTATACGGCTGGAGCAACGTCCGGGGGTCCTCGCCAACTTTAGTCCGAGCATTTCTCGTGCTTGCTGCTTTATTGCTGGCACACGTGACGCAATTCGAATCGATTTTTTTACACGTCCTGTCCGGGCGTTCACTCTTATCGCGTAAGTGCAAAGTAAGGTAAGACCGAGCGGGAGTCTTGCCGGGTTCGTGACCACCCACGCGCAGAGAGAAAGAGAGAGAGAGAGAGAGAGAGAGAGCCAGAGGTAACAGATGGAGCGAAGACAAAGAGAGCGAGAGAGAGAGTGCGATCTCACCGAAATGAAGAGAACACATATGACCAAGGTGACCGGAAAGGAAAACAATGTCATTCACGAACATCCTATCAATTTTATTTCATTTTATATTAAATTGTATTATATTTTAGAAAATTTAAGATTTTTTGGATATGCATTGTTATATTTAAAAAATGTATTTTTATATTTTTTAAATGTATTTTGTTTTTAATTTTGAAATATATTTCTATATTTTTATTCTATTCTCCTTTTCTTCATCGTTCCACCTTGCATCACGTCTTTCTCCATTTCCGCCTTCCCTTATTGTGCCCCCCTAACATCTCCTTCCGGTTGTTTCATTTCGACAATTCGATCGCGCGGGCAGCCGATGAGCCGTGAACGACTATTTGCGTCCACCTACTCGGAGGCCGCCGGGGAACGAACGATCGAAAATAGACAAAGAAGAGGAAAAAAACAAAGAACGCGCGAGCCATGTGACCAAAACCGATAACGATCGGCGCGACGAGACACGGCGAACGGGACCAACGACGCAGTGGAGAGGGATGCATAAAGAAAAATAGAACGAGGAAAAAAAAAGTCGAGAAACGTCAGAACGCAAACGCTGCGAACTGTGAAGTCAGCCTAAACGAGCGGGTAGCTGGAAAATGGCTACTGCAACAATGCTTCACACTGAGCGCGCGACAACGAATGCGCAACAGTTCTTCCATTCTCTCTTTCCTGCTCGTTTTTATTGTTATTATTGTTATTGTAATTTTGTTGAGGCTCTTCCCACTTTTATCTCCCTACATCGTTCATTTCATTGTCGCCCCCCCCTCATCCTCTTTATCGCCGTTTCCCTGCTGTAGTTCGCTCTCTGACGGCCCCGCGTTCTCGTTCTTTTACATTCTTAAGTTTGCACACGGTAAACCGAACAGTGATTTATATTCAAAATTTACCGATAATACGAATTGTCGATTAAAATTCGAATCACGATAACTTAGCAAAAAAAATCACAGCTGTCGGTAAAACCAATTTCTCAGTTTAAGGGGCTATAACGGTGCGACACTTTCAAAAAATCGATTTTTTTGCCTTTTTCGACAATTTATACTTTCAAGAATATCCTGTAAAAATGTCAAGGCCGTATCTCTAATACTTCCCGAATGCCAGCCTTCTAAAGAGCAACCGCTGGTAGGTATAAAATCGATAGCTAAATATTTAAGGCGTTACCCCCACTTGTAGCGCAAAAAAGGCCTTTTTCATGAATTTTTTTAAAGAAAACTACAAAACTTTTTTAATCGATCAATATACCATCTTAAAGAACACATCTTGAAGAACTTTCAGTAATTTTTTTATTGAAAAATATTACATTGCTTAGTGGCAAATGGCCGTCAATGAAATAATGTTTTTATATACACGGTTTGCGGTGACCAACATTGCGGCGAAGTGGATCATCTGAAAAAAAAATGCGGATGGATTTAGTCAAATATAAGTATAAACTAGTCTTTAATCGAAGGATTTTGAAAAATATTCATTTTTCACAAAATGGCGGACAGTCAAAGTTAATGGTTCGATTTTAACGAAAAAAACGGCCGTTTTTTGGCTATAAAACGGCCATTTTTTTTTCGAAAAAAAAATCGAACGATTAAAGACTACATTTTTATGTATTAAGGGGTAAGGCCACTGTAAATTTTTTGAAAAATCGATTTTTTTTTATTGGCTATAAAAAACTATTCGCAAAACTTTAAACGCGTTTTTCTCGAAACATGGTTTTTCAAAATGGCACGCAGCATAACTCGAACAATTTTCATTTTTTTTACTTGAAATTTTAACCAGATGTGAACATTTACATTATCTTGAGAATGTCGACCGGAATTTTCAAGAACTTTATTTATTGATTTTTTATTAACAAAAAACTTGCCGTTTTTTTCGTCAAAAATCAATTTTTTTTTTCAAACGCACGCCAAATCCACAAAAATTGATACTTTCTAAAATCCGATTGACATTCTCTAGCTATAGCCCTCTAGATTAATGGTTTTTTTTTGTTCTAGATTCAAAAGTGCACCAGTGGTGCTGCGTGCCGCGGAGCCCTGGAAGCAAAACATGTCCCGGGAAGATAGCTGTGGAACCGCCATTTTGTTTTTTTTTTACTGTAAAAAAATTTTATAATAAAGTTTAATGTATGCCCGATAATACCATTAAAAGTTTTTTTTTCAAATACCTTCAATTTCGGGAGCAAAAAATTAGTGAAAAAACCTTTTTTTTTGGGCCGTTACAGTGGCCTTACCCCTTAAATAAGCCTGCAAAATTTCAAGAAGATCGGTTCATTAGTGTTCGAGTAATCTTGGTCACCGACTTCAGAAATGCCATTTTGAGAAAAACGCGTTTAAAGTTTCAATTTCAGTTTACACCAAGAACGGATTCTTCTCTTTCAGCGCTCATATCTCAGTCAATTTTGTTCGGATCGACTTGAAATTTTCAGGACATATTCTCAGATACTTATACTTCAAAAAAATGCAATAAAAAAAATCGATTTTTTCAAAATCGCAAGTGGGGGTAACCCCTTAAAAGCATTTGATCCGTTTTTAACACTTTGACACAATTCGATTTTCTATTTTTCTGTCAAAACAAACTTCGGCGTCTTTTTATAATGTCACGTTAAGATGGCAAGATGCTTTGTCTTTTTTCTACGATATCGTACTGACAGATATCGTAGATATCATGTGCGACAAGTGTACGATATTTCTCACCGAAGCAATGTAAAATTTCAATCCCGAAACGAAAGTATCGAATTTTTGCAAAATCACGGGGAATTGCACCGGGAAATCACGTGCGACACATGTGGAAATCTTGAAACGCTACATGAAAGTAGTTTGCTTTGGCGATGTCAAAGACGTTACGAGGAGCGACTCGGCAAGAAAATCGTACGAAAAAAGTGTAATTTCAAACAATCATTGCGAACGAAGTCGTGGCTTCGCAATGCAAATATGTCACCAGAAAGATGCTGCATTTTCATTGTGTACTATCTGCTCCTAAATCCGCCTCTCTATCGATTTCTCGAAAACGAATTGCCAATGAGTCCGAATACAGTGTGCGATTGGACCTCTTTTATTCGTGAAGTGTTGGAGCACTGGGCGATAAAACATTCAGCCGAGCAAATTGGTGGTCCAAACACGATTGTCGAAATCGATTAAGGAAGCTTTCCAGTGTGACAGCCCGAAAAATCGCTGTTTTTCGCGATTTTTTTTTTTAAAGAAAAAATAATCTAATCGGTCTGGTTTTTTTTTTGTATATTAATTGGGTATTGAAGAATACAAAACAATTTTTTAAAGATCGATTTATTTATTAATTAATATCTATAAAAATGATGAAACAATTGTTGCAGAAAATGCACTTGGATGTGGTGTCCACGTTGGGGGTCACAATTTTGATCTGAAACAAAAAACACAAAAAGATTATTGATTGGTATATAATTGGCTTTCGTGCTATGGAGGCTTTTTTTTTTTTTTTTTTTTTTTGCAAAAATGGCGCCGGTTTGAACAAAAAGTATCGATTTTAGCATTTTTTTTGGCAGTTTTTTTTACAAAAAAATAGGAAGATGTCAAAAAAAAAAGCTTCCATAGCACGATAAACAATGACGTTAAGAATATTGTGTAAAAAATTCAACTCGATAGCTTTAAAACTCTGCCCTCCAAGTTGGACACCGTTTTGAAAAATGCTGTTTCGAGAAAAACGCGTTCAAAGTTTCGCTGTAGCTGTAGCGCTCCGTTGCCTTCTTCCAAGAAATGCTGTACAGTAACCGAAATAATCTGAATTTCGGCATGAAAATTTCAGGGAATATTCGGAAGAGTGTATACTATTCGATAAAGCAAAAAAAAAAAAATCGATTTTTTTAAAATTTCACACTGGAAAGCTCCCTTAAGCAACATTTGGCAAACGAAAATATAATCGTGGTCGTATAATTGATGGCGAATGGGATTTTCGGTGGAATTCAGCGTGAAAGCAAAGAAATATTCATGGAACTCGTTCCCAATCGAAGTTCGGCAACTTTGCTCGAAATAACAAGAAAGAAAATTAGACCCGGTACAACGCTTATGTCGGACTGTTGGAAAGCATATAAATGCCTTGACACAGAAGGTTTTTATCATTTGTACAATTTCACATCTATTATTATTTATTATTACTTATTATCATTTTTTTAGGTTACAAACATCTAACGGTGAATCATCAAATCAATTTTGTCGATCCCGATAGTGGCGCATATACACAAAATATAGAAAGGACGTGGCGTGACGCGCGTTCATCGATTCCGAAATATGGCCGCCGAAAATATGTTATGAACGGATATATAGCGGAATTCATGTTTCGTCGAACATTTTCGATTCGTACTGAACGTTTGCACTTTTTTGTTTCCGCAATCGCAGATTATTACAATTCTTCTGATAATAGCTAAAACGCTGACAGTGATGATGACAGTGGCTAGAATAAAAGAAAAAGTTTGAACCCAACAAATCATGTTACATATTTCTTTTTTAGCCTCCATCGTAATGACACTTTTAAACTTTTTTTCTTCATATTAGCGCTTCCCCCACCTTAATTCGACATGTAACATCGTTTTCTATCCACAACAATACCGCAAAAAAATTTGAACCGATTTTTCTCTCCTTTTCTCTCCTTTTTTTTCTCCTATCAGAATGATATCTTGTGTTAACTTTAGCAGTTAAAAAAATTAGTTTTTACAATATTTTTATTTTACAGTCCCTTTGAATCCTACAGTCTCGTTATTCCTCCATCCACCGGTTGGTTTACCCTAGTATTCTCTGTTTTTGTCGTTGCCCCTATTGCGTTACGATCGTGCGGCGTCATTGGGAGTAGGTGGATTGGTATCTATTAATATTAGTGTAGTGAAAAGAAATCCATTATTTTTGCATGAAATTGAAGGCGAAAATAATGGATATGTCTCAAAATGAGCTGACATTTTTATTTATCAATAAAACGTACTATTTATTTGGAAAGTACGAATATTTTTATTCCAATATAAGGTACAAACATGGAGGTTATGTGTGGAGAACAATATTCGATAAATGGCCGCCCCGTTTCTGTTTGCAAACTTTCACTCTTTTGACGAAATTTTGGCCCAATTGCGCCAATAATTAATCCGCATTTTGGCATGATTGCGGACTAATTTCATTGATTGTGCGTTCTTCAGCTTCCTTGAGCTCTGGAATGGTCTGTGGATTATTGGCATACACCTTTCAGAAAACTGCGAAGAAAGTAGTCCAATGGCGTCAAATCGCACAATCTTGTTGGCCAATTCACATCGCCTCGGCGCGAGATAACACGACCATGAAACTTCGTCTACAATAACTATGCAGTGACAATGCAACGAATAACAATTTCTGTGCGTTGCTCGATTGTGCAACTCTCCACGACTAACCCTCAATACTTCCTGATGCCAGTTGTCAAAGTTTAGTACTCTATGTTCGCCGCAAGAAGAATGGCGCGCAATTTAAAATGTCAGATCATTTTGACACATCCTTCATATCTATAACCGCAAAAAACGTGATTTTCGGGACATTGAGGTTTGACCAATGTCGAGTATCAGCACACTGACCATTACGAGGACGGTCCTCGTAGTCGAATGTCCTCAAAAACACGTTCTCGTATTCATTGGTCGGTATATAAAAGCTGATTCCGCATTTACGTATTCTATTATGTTGAAAGCAGTTTTGTGTCGGCGATTCTACGCTGCTCACTGCTATCGCGAAGACGACAGAAACGAATCTCGAACGTCCCCCCCCCCCCCTCGCCCCTGCCGCTCCCGCTCGATTCTCTCTCATCTTCCTCGACCTCCGGGCGATCCAGCTAGCGCGATGTTATTGCGACATTTTAACATAACAATTGAACCACCCGCTGCTTATTGTCGCATCGTGGAAAATATGGCAGTCGAGGCGCACGCGCCTCATCGACCGTGCTCCACGGACGCACGGAATAACTTTGCTTGTGTATATAGATATACATATATAAACATATATAATATTGTGTGTGTATATATATATATATAGTGACACACATCTTACAAGGAAATCCTTTAGCGCACGTCTGTAGAGAAAAAAAGAAAACGGAACAGAATGGGGAAAAAAACTCGTACTGTAATGGAAACGAAGAATAGGAAAATACGAAGGCGCATATATGGAGGCGGTCGATTTGACGCGCCGTCACTCGTAAAGAGTTACAGTTCGAACGGCCGGTCGACGAATTTTGTTCGGTGAATTTGCGAGGGAATTTGCAGCCGACTGGAATTCTACGGTTATCGAGGTTGTTGGCTGACTATGGCGGCCATAGAGCACGGACTTCCCCTTTTTAGAATAAAGTTTACACAATAGTCGACAATGACGTAACACATAAAATATAGAGCTTCAATTACCAAGTGTAGAAGTATGAAACCGGAATTTCCCTATAGATGGTGCTAGCCATCAGTTTAAGGGGGGATTGTCTTTTTTTTCGCAAAATTTACCGCTTTTTGGGAATTTTTTTGTGAAGAAAGTATACAACGGAAAACTTGTGAAACTTGGCATATAGTTTTATTGATCTGTTTACTACATACAAAAAAATTTTTAAACAATTTCATAAAAAAATCCGCCTCCCACCCCCCTCGACGCGCGATGGTCCTTTTTTGATGGCGTGCACGATTACAGCCTTCACGTTCATCCTGCAACAAAAACCCAAAAAGCATTTTACTTTAGACACATATAGCTATCGTTTGATGAAGCAAAAAAGCAATACGTTTAATAGTTTTTTATTTATAACAAAAAATCGATCAATTTTTTTCGAAAAATCGATACTTCAAGTTCAAAACGTCACCAAATCGTCAATTTTTTTTTTTCCCTTCATCGAACGATAGCTATATGTGTCTAAAGTAAAATGCTTTTTGGGTTTTTGTTGCGGGATGAACGTGAAGGCTGTAATCGTGCACACCATCAAAAAAGGACCATCGCGCGTCGAGGGGGGTGGGAGGCGGATTTTTTGATGAAAGTGTTTAAAAATTTTTTTGTATGTAGTAAACAGATCAATAAAACTATATGCCAAGTTTCACAAGTTTTCCGTTGTATACTTTCTTCACAAAAAAATTCCCAAAAAGCGGTAAATTTTGCGAAAAAAAAGACAATCCCCCCTTAAGGACCATAAGACCGCTTCTGCAGCGCCATCATCTCCCTCTAACAGCTGACGAAGATTTTCAACATACAACAACCCAAGTTCCCTACACCGATATATTTTTCTGTAACCTTAAACATGTTGAGTTTTGTGCCTACGAACTACGATTTGCGGACAGCATTGGTTTTCTGTTATCATTTGAAGAAAACTGCTGCAGAATCGCATCGAATGCTTGTCGAAGCTTACGGTGAACATGCTCCGAAAAAATTCGCAGACAACGAATTGCAAGCTCTATTGGATGAAGATGATACTCAAAGTCAACAAGAACTCGCGGATCAATTGAATGTGACGCAGAAAGCCGTCTCCATCCATTTTTATCATTTTCGAACAACAGACGTGTAATTTTTACAAAAAAATTCCGGTTTTATAATTCTACACCCGGTACACGTTCGTGTTAACGTTAATATCAATCTCTTGCAACGCCGTAAAAAATAATCAACTAATTTGACATCTTTTGATCCAGTTACCAGTCCTTAAACTGCACTTTTAGTAGGTCCTTAATTCATCAAGACGTGTTCTATTTTTTTTTGCTGCAAATCCGGCCAACAATTTTCTGGTTGGATTTTTAAAAAAAGATTTCATTCCTCATGTTCACCAGTGACATATGGGAGAATCGTTCTTGAAGTATTGTGCTTCTGAGCCACGCTTTTATCCGCTTTATGGCAGAAAAACTCATCTCACAGCCGGCGGAGCTGACTGGGAGTACTATTATGATGTCTGGAAAAGTTTGTATAAGCTAGGGCAGTACTCTTTTTCAATAGGCTTTCTTGAATTTCCAGCATTTATTTCATTATTTTTATATGAAAGTATGTTTTTCATTACTATCGCTTCAGCTTCTAAGGCTGACGTATCAATTATTAAGATTTTTAAAATAATTATTGTCACTGTTCTTCACATCGGATTGAAAAAATGCGTCAACTGCATGAGCTAACGATAGATTTTCCGAACGGCGTTTTAAAATTACAATGATATTATGTTTAACTTGGTAGTGAATGTTAATCTTCAAGTTTTCTTCCGGTTGTGTATCGGTCGGCGCATCTAATATATATGGCTTTTACCTACAGTGAAATTTATTGTGAAATTCGAATGTCTGTTTAATTTACGCAATGAAATAGCTACTTTTTATACAAATTACGAAATTACGACGAAGGAAATAGTTCAAGTTTTATAAACTTATTTTTTTATGCTTGCTTGGACAAAACAAATAAAACGGATCGGTTATTTGAGTTGAATTATTTTGGATCGATGCTTTTCTGGAGGGGGCTGTGTCCATCCCTGGTTTCTCCTGACTAGGTCAACGGCAACTGCGCTAATCATTCAAGTTTCCGATGCTTCTGTTTCCCCAAAAAATGATGTAGACGTTATCAAACACTCCCTGTTCCATTTTTATCAACCATCGCATCGCATACATAAAACAACATCACCATCCTGTAAAAATCATCTGCGAGCAACTCGCCCCCCAGACACATTCAGTGCAGAGTTTCGCCGCTGGCGTCGCTTCAATCAAGCCGATCCTACCGCCACCTACGGACGGAGCGGTCCACTCAGCGAAAGTGATAATCGCGTTGGCGTCACGTCGAACCTTTCGTAACTTCTTTTGTCAATGTTACAAATCAAACGCGATAGGGAACCTCTCTGCCAATTTCTCCCGCTAGAGGGAACATTGTATTATAACGTAAACAGAGCATGGCAGTTAGTGAGATTTTCTTTAGTCTTGCCTGTGTTTCTACGACTACTGTTGAATTTTCTCTAAATAATCCGTTTGTCGTGAATACACTGTGAAGAATGCATCACTGCGGTGCAATTGGGCGCAAAAACGAAGGCGTTCATTTATTTCATAAAAACGCAAAACTTCGCAACCAATGGGACATTGCTGTACGTTGCAAGCACTTTACAGCCACAAAACATTCAATGCTATGTTGTGATGATTTTAGAGCTGAATACTATAGAAATGAAGGATTTGTTCCAGCTCATTGTATGAACATATTTTTTCCGCTATTTACTTCTAAAAGTATATTGTAAAGTAGTCATCATAACCTAAAAATTTCGTCATGAAATACTTGCATTTTTTACCGTCCGGTATTATTTTATTACACAATACTTACCTACCTCGTCTTTCGATGTCGATTTTTCAACTCCGTTATAATAAAATATCCGTAATTATTGTTCATTATATCGTTTGATTTAATTTTAACACACGGCAGACACCGCAAAAATGTATCGCGCGCGTTGACAGCTTCTTTTGTTTACGTTATGTTTACGTGGCGCCATCTGGGATGAGCTTTGCGTAAGATTCCCCATTATTCAGCGATGAAATTCAACGATACTCCCGGCTGCGTCTCGTTCCCGCGGGGGGTAACTCCGAGTCGCTTTACACAAAAATACCCGAAGAATGTTTAGTCTCACAATTGGACACGCGTACAAAGGAAAACATTTCCATAGGCGGCGAGTGCGTGTCAATGTGTGCGTTTATGGAGCCCTCGTGAGGTTATTTTTTTGTCATGTATGCCTATTCGACCCCGCCAACACGGACGAAAGATGCACGAAGTAGATAAAAAAAATTAAAGAGAAAAAGAAAGCCGAGCAACTACATCGGGCGAAGAGGAAAGAGAGCGATGCGAGAGAGAGAGAGTGAGCGTCCTCTAACGGCGTGAATTTTAAGTACCGTTACATTGAGGTTAGGGAAGCCTCAGTTGAAAATTGTCCCTTGCCACTGCGTGGTCTCGTGCATACATGACGAATAAATTGTGCCCCGTAAGCACGCGTGTATATATATATATATATATATATACATATATGTACGAACGGTTCGCCGCTTGTACGAATACCACGAGCGTACTGTCATCAAAAGCTTATGAATAAATATGGAACAAGTTTTGCGTATGAATATTTTGCCGATGTTTTACTCCGTCTTCCTTGCAATGCTTTTTTTCCTCTTCTTTCGCGTCGATCTCAGCAGAGTCTGCCGTATACCGCGTGCGGGTGGTGTCTCTCTGATTCCCGTACCAACACGCCGTCCTTTCACTCTCGCGAGTCTGCCTGTGCTGTAGCGCGCGGGCTTTTTCAACTTGCGGCCGTATACGCGAACAGAATTATTCACGCGAATTTTCGTAATCCTTGGCGCCACCGGTGATCCGTTCTAATCCTTGGTGGACGCGTGAATGTGCGAGGAGGGGCATTTTTGAACCCGTTATGTCGGGAGCATTGGGTACTGCGAGGATGGTCCGGGGAAGCTTGAAATACAGTTTTTTCCGTACACATTGAAAGCAGCGCAAATTTATTCGCAGTGTAATTACAATGCAGGCGTATGTAGAGAGCGTGTGTGTTATGGATGCGTGTGTACGCGGATATGAATGGTTCATTGAAATCAACAATGAATGCGTTTAATTTGTTTTTAAAAATTTTATTTATCCAAGAGTTTTGTAAAACCCATGTTTTGTAATATTTAAGGGGTTAGGCTACTGTGAAAATGGCAAACTTGAATTCGTCGTTTGAGGCAACTCGAATTGAAGAGGAAGATTCAACATATGGTGCAGGAATTGTAGATTGAAGGTAAATTTTCTATTACAACGAGAGAACTGCTAGTAAAAGTTTAAACGCATTTTTTTTCGAAACTATGTTTTTGAAAACGGTGTATACAATTTCACGACATCTAATGAACGGATTCACTTGAAGTTTGGTAAACATATTCAGTGTAACAGTAGTTAAGACTTGACCGACGTTTTGCTGCTCAACATTTTTTTTATTAGTTATTAACAACAATGATGTCATTTTTCCTCGAAATGGAAACAAAAAAAACTTTGAAATTTTTTTTTGGATGATTAAAACACCATAATAAAAAGAGCTCGATCGAGTCCTCCCCAGTATTATCCATTTGAAGAAAAAACTTGTTTTTTTTTTTCGTTTCAGATCAACCAGGTGACCAAAATCAAGTCCACTGTTCAGCCCCTCACGTTCAAAGGTCCTTCGCAAGATTCTTTATAACTTCTTTAATCATTCATATTTTTTAAATAAAGTTTGTGATACAACTTGGTCACTGTACACACTAATAAATTTCCAAACGATTTGTCAACCATCCTACTGATTCCATCAAAATTAATTTTTTTAAATAACCGCCATTTTCAGTTTTGCACAGTAGCCTTACCCCTCGATTCTCCTATTCCAGAGATTCTGTTTAAATGATATATCTTTATATACTGATAATATATTTATAACAACTATTATAGTTTTCATAATTGACTTATAATTATATTTATTTGTAATAAGTATTATAGTTTTCATAACTGACTTATAATTATATTTATTAAAGGAACTATACTTATTTGTTTAAATCAAGATCTGTTTATCGCTGTTGAGTAATACAATTTCAATATGCTCCGGATCATTTTGTGTTTTAGTATTACTAGCTCAAAAAAAAATTCGTACCATAGACTACATAAACCTATTTACATTTTTTTATCTGAACAAACTAGCATTTTCATAGTACGCTTCGTGGCCGGGGTGTGGCGCAGGACTCGAGGCCTCTCTCGTATGCCATTCGTGCTTCGAGTGTGCATATAAGCGAGTCCGTTGTAGGTGTCGACGCATCTCTAATTTCGTGCATTGGCGCTGATGGTCGGCCGCGCCTATTCCGAAAGCCGTAGGAATACCCATCTCGTGATGTGTATGCAAGAATAGTCCCGCGGATACCGAAATGGTATTGATAAGTATTTTTTAATTATTTTTCATCTTAGGTGTGTTAACAATAGGGATGAATGTGAATTGTATGTGAAAATATGTGGTAAATTTTCTGGTTGCGGATCAAAGTACACTCAACTCTCATCTATTTTGCCGTGCGCCGAACCGCCGTCCGTCGTTTATTTTGCGGCGTGAAGGGCGCCCCACTATAGTGTGGGAACGCGCCTGGAAAGCCTAGACGCGGACTACCAATCCTAAAAACATGACGTCAACGGATATTAAACCGAACGAGTAGTACAGAATATCCGGTAATAAAGACACGCTGTACAGAATTCCGCTCGGATAGCGAACACATTTTTCTAAAACCTATATCTCTTTGTATTTATTAACCTCTTCGTTGGCATTGACGCAATAGTGCGTCAAGTAATTCCGTGTCCTGTGTGGCATTGACGCAATAGTGCGTCAACCTTTATTTCCCTATTTCACTTGCTCTGATTTGAAATCGGAGCCTCACTCGGGAGTTTTTGGGCTCGCCGAATCCCAATTTGAAGTCAAAATTTGGAAATTCAAAATGGCGGCGCCAATATGGCGGACAAAAATCAAAAACTTTACTCGATTTCGATGAAAATTAATACTCCGGGATTTTTGAGGTCACTTATTACGAATCTGAACTGTAAATTTGAAAATTCAAAATGGAGGCGCTAGAATGGCGGATCGAAATGGACATTTTGCTTGATTTAGATAAAAATTGGTACTCTGGGATTTTCGAGGCCGCTTATTACGATTCTGAACACAAAGTTCAAAAAAATTTAATGGCGGATCTAATATGGCGAACGAAAGTGCAAAAAACAGCTCGATTTGGATGAATCTTGGTACTCGGGGGTTTTCCGGGACGCTGAGGGTGATGCTGAACTCAAAATGGAATTTTTCATGGTGAATTCAAGAACATGGAGCATAATACAATAAATAGGTGGAAATATATGAAGCTTGAGTACCGAGTTTCATCTAAATCAATCTGTATTAATTGTATTTTCATTCACCATATTTGTTCGTCATTGTGAATTCCTGAATTTTGAGTTCAGATTCGTAATCAGCACCCTGAAAAATCCCAAAGTACAAGTTTTCAGGATAAAAAAAATTTTCCTGCCATTTTGGGCACTTTTTGTCGAATTCTCTTTGCCGACGAAGGCGTTAAATAAATAATATATTGTTGTTATGGTATAAAGAGTGAAAACGTTTATGTGGTCTCTTTAGCCCCACAATAGGGTTGATAGCAGCGATACCCCATGTTCACCCATGAAAAAGTAAAAAAGCGATTACTATTTGTTTGAATCCTTTACATACGTTACATAATATTAAGGGGCTACGTGGATTTGAGCATTTCAAAAAATCCATTTTTTTCTTATTTTATTATTGAATAGTACACTATGTCTAGAATATTCTCCCAACGTTTCAAGTCAATCGGAGTGAAAGTCTAGGAGAGAGTGTTAAAAACACTAGTTTTTAAGTCGGTGGACACGATTTTAAAAAAACGAATGCACCGATTTTATTGAAGTTTTGCACACTTCTTCAACATAGCATTGACTAATGATTGAACGAAGATTTTTTTCCGATTGCAACTAATTTTACAAGACTATACGTAGTGTAAATTTAATTAAAAATTGAAGTATTTTGCATACAATTCTGCTAAAAATTCAAATTTCTCGGATGAATTTGTTTTTAAATCTTGTTAAAATGTTGCTCTTCTTGTTGTTGTTAAAATGTTGCTTAAAATTTTAAATAAAATAATAAGAATGATAAATAAAAAAAAAAAATAGAGAATATATGCTTTCTTTGGGCTTTCAAAACCACGTAACTCCTTAAACCGATCTAATCGTATTTTTTAATGAAATTCGCAAAATATCTACAGTGGGCAAAAAAAGTATTTGCACATCACACCCGGAACTTTCGTATAATTTGGCTTTGTTTGTTTTTTCGTGTTTTCCCAAGAGTTTTGTACACAGAGACACCAACTATATTTAGGATATGCTATCGAACATAGAAACGAAATAAAGCATTTAATTTTTTTCGTAGGATAATTGGAAAAAGACGACGTGTACAAATACTTTTTTTTACCCACTGTACATTTTATTGACTGAGACAAAAATGTTTTAAAGAAACGTTGAAACGAAGTCACTGTTTCAACAAAAAAAAAATGCACAGACGAGGTGCAACGAGCGAATAAACGGCTAATTACAAAATAAGCTTGCACAAAGTCTTGTGATAATAAACGAATTTTATTTTATATAAAAAACTTGTATTTTATTTTTTTTAAACCATTGTTTTTTGTTTATCACTTTATGATCAATTTGTAGGAATCTGCGATGACAAATGAATTAAAACACTTGCACAAACCATCATATAATCAGTATCTATTATTTCGTGGAGGCTACTAGAAAAAAGGTTAGGATGGTAGTGAGGTTATAGCTACGAGCATAGTTACCTACGGCCATAGAGGAGGGTTAGGGGAAGAATGCATTGGACCAATAATTAGCTTCGCAAAATAGCCGGCGGTGCAAGATAGCTGGCCGCAAAATAGATGAGAGTCGACTGTACTGTTAATTCAAGTTTCAACGAGCTTTATTCGTTCGAAAGAGGAATATATTTTTATTTAAAACACATTTACCGTGTGCGAATAAAGATTTTTGTAAATTCAAATATATTTCTTGGACGTTGGGCAACAATGCATTCAGATCAAATATTTATTTATTCAATTGTTTACACAACGAAATGCGTATAACAAATAAAAAAAAATATCTATATATATCTATATATCTATAAGGCAAAGTCCTGACGGACTGGTTGACTCATCATCGCCCAGCCTAAATCGCTAAATATCCAAACATGAAGTTTGCAGGGCATGTCGATTTTATTATGTAGGCACCATTTAAGAAGGGTTTTTTTTCAAAATTCAACCCTTAAGAGGAGAAAAGGGGTGGCGCAGTTTGCATGGAAATAAAAAAAAATCTGACCGGATTAACTTGAAACTTGGTATTCGTGCTTCTTGACACAATTACTGAACCACATTTCGCGTTTTTTAAATAAATTCATCCCTTAAGGGGAGAAGGGAGGTAGCAAAGTTTGTATGAGAAATGAAACAAATCTGGTTAGAGCATTTACTTGAAACTTATTATTAACGCTCTTCAACACAATTCTATCTGCTCCTGAATGAAACATTTCAGGAGCACATTTCATTGAGGAGCATTCAACACAAGTCGACGCGAGCGAAGCCGCGGGCGGAAAGCTAATTTGGTATATATAAAATCGTAGTAGGTGGTGGAGCGACGAAAACATCTTCGGCTAGAATAGATTCTAGACAAGTCAAATAGACTATTTAAACGACCAGTCACAACCAGACACAATTTTTAGCCACTAATTCGTTGTTTATTGAGTAATGGCATTTATATAAAATTACAATAAAAAAAACTTCATTTGGCACATGTGTAGCTGCAATGAGATAAAAGCCTTGATTTATCGTTAACAAAACGTTGCACTGCGCGGTGGACGAGGCCACCGAGGCAGGCACGTGAATTACGAGGCCGCTAGATGTCCGTGGAGAGCCTCACGCGTCACGGATAACTGCAGATAGATCAATTCTAGTTTTAACGAGCCACGGGAGTATAGTGCAAATGGGAAGGCACTTGGTGACGAGGAGTGAGACACGATGGTGTGCGAGAGAGCCAGCAAGAGAGAGAGAGAGAGAGAGAGAGAGAGAGAGGGGGGGGGGGGGGGGAGAGTGAGGATGCATTGAGATAGAGAAAGAGCGAAGGGGGAGGGATGATAGGAGATGGGGGTTGCACGACTTTTGGTATCATAAAATAGCTGCAATATTTTGTCGGAAACAGTTTAAAGCGCATTTCAGAACGCGTTGAGGAGCGTTATGGCGGTATATCGGCGCCTCGGTTACAGCGTAAAATACAGGCTTTGAGGTTATATATTTCGTCGCCCTCGGTATATGTACACGCCGCAGTCGTTTACAGAGGCTTTTACGCGTTATAACGGCCGCAGTGTCTACCCGTAATATATATAAACGATGTTTGGACGAGGACCGCGCGACGATTAAAAGCCGTTTGTATAATGGACATTTATCTCCTCGTTTCCTATCGTTTCTCTAATTTCATTGCGTTAATCAAGAGTATTCGATTATACGGCGACATTTTTTTCCGTTCGTCGAGCCGGAAACGGAATACCGGACCTCGCTTTCGCGTCGGCGCTGCTGGCCTCGAATTACTTGATCGTGTCGAACGAAATTTTCCGACGATTTACCTTTGAAAGCTCGGGGCTGTTTGGAATTGCTTGCGTTTGTTTGAAATTTCCTAGGTGTGGTTGGCGTTGTTTAGATTTGATTGAAATTGTCTAGGATTAGTTGGGCTTGTTTGGAATTGGCTGGTTTTTTTGGAGTTTACTGGCGTTTCTTGGAAGTTACCGGAGTCGCTTGGAATTGACCGGAATTGTTGGGAATTATCTAGGCTTGTTTGAAATTGCATGGGTTTGTCTGGAATTGACCGGGTTTGTTCGGAATTCGCTTGGACTTGCCAGGGTCTGTTTGGGTTTGTATGGATTCATCGGAGTTTGTTTAGAATTTTCTAGGCTTGTTCGAATTGTCTGGGATTATTGCGTATTGTCTGGGTTCGTATGGAGTTGTCAGGGTTTATTTGTAATCGTCTGAGGAATTTAAACGACAAAACAAATGGCTGATTTTCATGATTTTTTTTTGAAGAAAGATTTCTTCATCATTTTTGAGACTTAGGCCATGTTTTATCACTACTTTTGGCTGTTATGTCGTTTTTTTTGTTAATATATTTGTTCGTCATTGCCAATTCCTGAATTTTGAGTTCAGATTCATAATCAGCACCCTCAAAAACCCCAGAGTACAAGTTTTTAGGATAAAAAAATTTTCCTGCCATTTTGGACACTTTTTGTCGAATTCTCTCTGCCAACGAAGAGGTTAATCTTTTAAGGCCGCACACCACGGTAAAAATATTTTTTTTGTATTTTTTTTTTTCATTTTCTAAAACATACATTTGTTAAGAATGGTCTCACCGAATTTTTTAAAGAAATTTGTGTAATTGGCGGAGATACAGCATTTTATGTGAAACCGTTCGAAGCGCACGACCGCGTCGGGCGGCAGATGTGCGGCTGTCGAACGGGTCTGCTACGTGGCGACCCTTTGTTGACCTCTACGAACCCTAATTCTTGGAATATATTTCGATTAAGGTGTTGTACTTGCTAGTAGCGGAGAGGTGGGAAATTCCCGTTTTCGAATGCAATAGGAATCCGTTAACCAAGCGTAGAAGAACCCGAAACGAATAAGTCAGTTGATTTCCGGCAGCCGTACGGTCAGTATCTATCATTCGATTCGTATCTTGTATTCTGTGTATCGTGATGGATACAAAATCAAAAAATCATGTCGTCGGAGAACAAACAAGAAAGGGCGATAGGAAACGAAAGGAATCGGGTTCACCTAATAGATATGAAGTGAAGAGACGAGCCGAGAGCTAGCAACTCTGCAAGAAAGGTGAGCAGTGGCGAACTAGATTCCGTTACAATAAAGCCGAGTGTCGGGTACAGACTAATAAATTTCGTAACTGTTTTTACAGCAATAAGTGAGCACGTGAAATATAAATTGTGTGGAAGTAATGTAGAATTTTGCGAATCTAGTCGAAGAGGACATGGATTTAAAATTATGGCAGACTGCAAGTCCTGTACGCCAAAAGAAATCACGTCATGCCCGTCAATCCAAAATGCGTACGAAGTTAATCGTCGATTTATTTTTGCGATGCGATTGCTTGGAGTGTCATTGGCTGGAGCAGAAAAATGTGCTTTCAATCTTTCTACGATACTGTTGTGGGACAGATTTGCGATGACACAGAATCTATAAAGACAATGTCATTAAAACTTGCTGGTGAAGAAGAAAAAAAGTTAACCGCCGAAAAGTGTGGAAATGTGGATGGATTGACAGTTTCTTGTGATGGCACTTGGCGCAAACGCGGTTTTAGTTCGTTACATAGTGTCACGACACTGACCGGTTATTACTCTAAAAAAGTTATTGGTATTTGTGTGAAATCTGCACACTGCAAGGCATGTATCCTGTGGAAAAACAAAACTGATTCAAAGGAATATCAAAACTTGCTAGAAAACCACGCTGAATCCTGTAACGCAAGTCACGTCGGTTGTGCAGGCAAAATGTAATGTATGTTGTGCTTGAAATATTTCAAAGAGCGGAGGAATTACACGGTACGAAGTACGTAAATTATATCGGGGACGGCGATTCGAAAACTTACAACAAAATCGTGCAAGCTCTTCCGCATGATGTGAAGAAAAAATAATGTGTCAACCATGTTCACAAACGGATGGGAACCAGATTGCGAAATTGTAAAAAAGGGAATAAGGGCCGCGGTGGGAGGGGAGGCTGACTGGAAAGCTCATTGAAGAATTAACTGCATTCGACGGTCTTGCAATTCGTCGGAATAGTGATTCGTTGGAAGATATGAAAAAGCTGTCTGCGCTACATTCTATCACAAATGTTTCACAGATGCAAGTCCCCAACATCAGTATTGCCCGGAAGGAGAACACTCGTGGTGTTCGTGGCAGCAGGCAAATGCCAAAGGAACTTTGAACGAATACACACATAGACCTGCATTGCCTGTCAATGTCAGTGAGACAATGAAACCCATATACGTGGACTTTAGTAAAGACGGGCTTCTTCAACGATGTTTAGGCGCTTTTCACCAGAATAACAACGAGTGTTTGAACTCTGTTATATGGAAATTTACGCCAGGCATCGTGGAGCGGCAGACCCACAGTTGAAACTGCCGCTAATATTGCTTCAATACGTTTAAACAATGATCATCTTGGCCTCCAGTGCCGGCGTAAGGGCCACTGACACCCCGGGCGAAAATATTGTGGCGCCCACTTAAGGGAAGCAATATCAAGAGTTAGTTTTTTGCTGATCCCAAGTAAACTTATATTAAGGGGTAAGGCCACTGTAAATTTTTTGAAAAATCGATTTTTTTTTATTGGCTTAAAAAATAGTTTAAACCCTCTAGAATAAGAAAAAAAGGTCCTGTGCGAAAAAAAATTTGTTGTCCTTAGGAAATGAAGTCGCCGCCAAGCGTGTCAAAACTTGCTCCGAAACGACTGCAATTATATCGGAGATGGCGATTCCAAAACTTTCAAAGGCATCGTGGATTCGAAGCCTTATGAAAATGTTGATGTTAAAAAAAAAGAGTGCATAGATCACGTGCAAAAAAGAATGGGCACTCGATTGAGAAACTTAAAAAAAGGAACAAAAGGTCTCGGGGGAAGAGGAAAACTCACTGCCAAATTGATTGACGAACTAAGCATTTATTACGGCTTAGCAATCGGTCGAAATTCCGATTCCATCAAAAATATGAAAAATGAGATCTGGGCAACCCTTTTTCACAAAATGTCAACGGATGAAAAGCCTCAGCACGAAAAATGTTCGGAGAATTGGTGCAGTTGGAAGAAAGCGAAAGCAGAAAATGCCTTGGATGCGTATCATCACAATCAGCCAATGAGTGAGGAGGTTTATCAAGCCATCAAACCCATCTACATGGAATTGAGCCGGGACGAGTTGCTGGAGCGTTGCTTGGGGGCCTATACTCAAAACAATAACGAAAGTTTCAACGCTACCGTTTGGAGTTTGGCCCCCAAATCATCCTCAAGCGGAAAAACTGTACTAGAGATTGCGACGGATATCGCTGTTTGCATATTCAATGGCGGCCTTACCAACGTCTTGCAAATATTCAAGATGTTGGAGGTGGAAATTGGTGTACAGTTATATAATTTCTGCATCGAAGCCGACGCCAAACGCATCACGCACGCGGAGACATCTCTGAGCGACGCGGCCAAAAGTGCGCGCGCGCTCCAAAAATCAACCAGGAAAGACGAAGAAGACGAAAATTTGGCTATCGAAGGACAAATGTATGGTGCTGGGATTGCAGACTAACGGTAAAAATTTTTTTTAACTTCTTTTTTTAAATTTTTTCCAATAAAAAACTATTCGCAAAACTTTAAACGCGTTTTTCTCGAAACATGGTTTTTCAAAATGGCACGCAGCATAACTCGAACAATTTTCATTTTTTTTACTTGAAATTTTAACCAGATGTGAACATTTACATTATCTTGAGAATGTCGATCGGAATTTTCAAGAACTTTATTTATTGATTTTTTATTAACAAAAAACTTGCCGTTTTTTTCGTCAAAAATCAATTTTTTTTTTCAAACGCACGCCAAATCCACAAAAATTGATACTTTTTCAAATCCGATCGACATTCTCTAGCTATAGCCCTCTAGATTAATGGTTTTTTTTTTGTTCTAGATTCAAAAGTGCACCAGTGGTGCTGCGTGCCGCGGAGCCCTGGAAGCAAAACATGTCCCGGGAAGATAGCTGTGGAACCGCCATTTTGTTTTTTTTTTACTGTAAAAAAATTTTATAATAAAGTTTAATGTATGCCCGATAACACCATTAAAAGTTTTTTTCAAATACCTTCAATTTCGGGAGCAAAAAATTAGTGAAAAAACCTTTTTTTTTGGGCCGTTACAGTGGCCTTACTCGTTAAGAATTTCATCTTTCTTTTAGCGTTACCCAGAGCTAACGGCGCGGACGTAGAAAGTTTTGTAGCTCCTCTTTTTTTATATTTTTTTTAAATTTTCAATTGTTTTATTTTATATCTTTTTAATTTTTTTTACATTTTTTATTTTATATTTTTTTATTTTTTTTACATTTTTTATTTTTTAATTTTTTCAAATATTTTCATTCCTTTTGATTTTTTTTGTCATTCACAAATTTTTTCGAATTTGAATTTCTTGCACATTTTTTTTTTTTTACTTTTCATTTAGATTGAACATTTTGTTAATTTTTGATAAATTTTCTTAAAATGTTTGTTTTTTTGAATGATGTTCCTCAGTAAAATTTTACCTTTCGGGCTTTTTTGTCAGCAAATGAACGAATTAATTGAGAAAAATCTAATTGTCCAGCGATTTCATTTTCAATCGACAGAGTAGCCGGTTAGAGAGTCTCGATTGAGAGGTTGTTGATCGAAGATACGTTTTTATTAATTTTAGTTTTGAAAAACTGCGTTCTCCATTTGCAGCTGTAACCGGAATGGTTGCAAAAATCCGGAAAGCAATCCAAACATTTGGATACAGTTCCTGAATTTCGTGCTGTCGTATGAAATTGAGAACGGTTATACACGAAATATTATCACCGGGAAGAAAATGCTTCAGACTTATGAGCTCGTCACATAGTCCGTCTCCATCGATATCGGAATTGGAACCAACAGTAAGCTTCTGCTGGAGATTTGCACATAATACTGCAAGTTCCTTTTTTTCCGGAATTTTTTTAATATCGTTTAAAAAAGACCACGTGTCCGAATAGTCTTTTAATTGCTGGAATCTCTCTTTTATTGACATCAAAGCGTCACGCGTATCGGTTTGGCGGTGGAAGTATCGCACCAATCGTAAGCGTAAGCGCAGACTGCGCTGCAGCAGACTGCGCAGAGTCGCTCCTCGACCACAAACCCTCAAAGGCCAATGGCCAATATGATGGCCAATGAGGCCAATGACCTCATAAGTATATTGGAGATATTAAACATAAAAATTCGTGAAACACTTTACCAATATTGTCAAAGCATCGACGAGAAGCGAATATGCGAAGCCGAGCACGAACCCGAAAAAAGCACGCATGAGGGTCGTCTGCGTGCAAAACATGAAAAAAATGATGAGTCTCTGGATGCTAAAGAGCTGTTGTATGGTCCAGGAACAGCTGACTAACGGTGAGAAACAAAAAAAAGAGACAACAAAATTGAGGTTGTATGTTGAATTATCCTTCAGCAAAACTTTGAACGCGTTTTTCTCGAAACTACGTTTTTCAACCTGGTTGACAACATATTAAAAAAACTATTCGTCCGATTTGCATGCGCCAAGTCTTAAAGTGTTCGAAAATCCAGCCTCTATGGCATCACCTAGGGGGTTTTCAAAACATAAAGGACCCCCTTCTATTTTTTTTAATGAACGATGAAAATTTTCCATGAAAATCGGAAATAAAATTCGCTGTTCCGCCGTGTTTATTTTTTTATCGAAATTCGCCTACGTGGTGCTATAAACCTATACAGGGTGAGACACTAACTGTTGCCACCTTGAATATCTCTGTAATTATCGACGTCAGAAAAAAATGTTTGAAACAAAAGTTGTACCGTACGAAAGGGGTCATCAAATGCGACTATTTTTTTTTATCTCAGTGGAGGCGCTGTCGCACAGTAAAGGTCACCTCCACTTTTTAAAATAGGACGGTACTTTTTTTTCAACTATCTTGCAGAGCATCGAAAACCGCATAAAAAACGTTTAGGGGTCAAAGTCGTTCAAGGCCATTTAAGATCAAAAAGTGACATGAACTTTATTTTTATGTGAAATTACCTTTATTCACAGTAGATGTTCAAAGTGATTGCCATTGGAATCAATGCAGTATTGCAATCTCCTCATCACGGATTGTGTAGAATTTCTTATCACTTCGGCACTTATCGAATCACAGGTTCGAAGAATTCTCTCACGCATATCATCCGGCGTAGTTGGACCGTCTTTATAAACAAGATCTTTCAAGTATCCCCACAAGAAAAAGTCCAGAGGCGTCAAGTCTGGCGAGCGAGCCGGCAACGATACAGCTCCTCCGCGTCCAATCCAACGATTTGGCAAACTCTTTTGCAATTCATTTCTAGCTATCAGCGAAAAATGTGCCCGGCACCCATCGTGTTGATACCACATTCTGTTTCTTGTTTCTAAAGGTATTTCTTCCATAACGGACCTAATGTTTCTTGAAGGAATGTGGTGTACTTCCTACCATTAAGATTCCCTTCGATGAAATAAAGGCCTATGATTCTATCCCCCATAATCCCACAACATACATAAACCAACCACGGTCTTTGGTGTGCAACTTGCCGCAGACAATGTGGATTTCCAGTTGACCACAAATGCATGTTATGCAAGTTAACATTTCCATGATTCGTAAATATTGCCTCATCAGTAAATAAAATCCGATTAATAAATGAGTCATCTCTCTGAATCTGGCGTTGAGCCCATCGGCAGAATTCAGTGCGAACCATGAAATCCGTACCAGTTAATTCCTGGTGGAGACTGATGTGGTAAGGATGAAATATCATCCTTACCACATCAGTCTCCACCAGGAATTAACTGGTACGGATTTCATGGTTCGCACTGAATTCTGCCGATGGGCTCAACGCCAGATTCAGAGAGATGACTCATTTATTAATGTATGATGATGTAGAACACATAATTATATGATGTAGATGTAGAACACATAAATATATGATGATGTAGAACACGTAGAATACTTCTTTGGCTTACGCCAGATTCCCTCGCAATTTAACGAGAAGTCGCACAAGGGTCTCAATGAACAGCGGCAAGAACACCAATTTCCGTTTCTTCGTTAGTAACTCGCTTTTGTCGGTTACTTTCCCGACGGGTTAAGGATCCAGTTGTCCTCAGTTTAGTGTACAAAATTTGAAATGTACGGCGTGTAGGATGAGAACGTTCAGGAAATCTTTCAGCGTATAAGTCTCTAGCTCTCACTGCATTTTTCTGACATTCTCCGTAAATTAGAATAATATCAGTTTGCTCTTCAAAATAACACATCATTTACATTCGCTTGATTCATTAATACTAGTCTCACCATTCTTACCATCGTTATCTGGGGTTTGTTTGGGCGAAACATTGTACAATGTTCCTTATACATTGTAGGTTTGGTGCCGTTGTTTACCTACAAGACAATAGCAAGACTTCGGCGATAAGTGCTGAAGTGATAAGAAATTCGTGATGAGGAGATTGCAATACTGCGTTGATTCCAATGGCAATCACTTTGAACATCTACTGTGAATAAAGGTAATTTCACATAAAAATAAAGTTCATGTCACTTTTTGATCTTAAATGACCTTGAACGATTTTGAACCCTCAATGTTTTTTATGCAGTTTCCGATGCTTTACAAGATAGTTGAAAAGAAATGTACCGTCCCATTTAAAAAAGTGAAGGTGACCTTTACTGTGCGACAGCACCTCCACTGAGATAAAAAAAAAATGGTCGCATTTGATGACCGTTTTCGTACGGTACAACTTTTGTTTCAAACATTTTTTTGTGACGTCGATAATTACAGAGATATTCAAGGTGGCAACAGTTAGTGCTTCACCCTGTGTGTCTAGTTTCTAAATATATTTTTATTATATTTTTCAGACGAACAGTATGGCTTAATCGCTGTCAACCGCCGAGCAGCAATGTCGTCGTAGTGTCCTCTTGGGAGCGGCGTACACCGGAAACTATACTTTAGATTCGAGTACAAAAATTTGTATACAGTCTTCTATATTTATATATTGACTATGAGTATTAATACAAAAACTCCATTCATCGTTTGCTTGAAAATAATTACGAAAAATATACCCTCGTACCGCGCTCGGACCGTGATGTGGGGCCTTAAAGAGACGTAGGTATGGCACGGTCTTCTAAACTGCATTTTCAAAACTGTCGTGACGAATAGCTAAAAAAATAATCGACCGATTCTAATAAAATATTCTGGACATTTTTCTAATCTTATTGTCTAAAACATGATCCTAAATGTTTCAGAAAATGAAAAAAGTATTTTTTGATTGCAAAACGTAGCCACTTTTTCCCGGAAAACTGAATCTTTTTGGTTCTAAGCGTACCACGTCATCGATTTTCAACATCTTTCACTTTTTTTTGGTTAATATTCTGCGTGTTAGTGAAAAAAAAGTGGGGAGGAAATATTTCTTTGAAAAAACGTCATGAAAATCAAAAAATTTTCTTCGTCTAAAGATATCTCCCCCCTTAAGAGCCACAACGTTTTTTAGGGAAGGCTTTGCAAGTTTTTCTTGTCAAAAGGTATTTTTGTTACTTTTTTATTATATTCCTTTTTTTCAATGGGTTATTTTAAATAATCTTCTTGTGTGTATCATTGAATATCGTTTTTTGTCTGGTTCGAGCACAACGTCGATTTAAAAGGTCGTATTTTCGCGTGGCATTATGATTCAGGTGTTACGATTCGTAATCGGTGTTTTCGGCCGGGAATTTAAATGCCAGTAATCCCTGTGATAAAACTTCGATGAGCAGGATTATTCTTTTTACGCTCGACTCTGGGGACAAAAAAACTTGGTACGTTTGCTATATTTAGCTTCGATCAGTAACGAACTCGGCGTCGAATAATTGTCGACGCGGTACTCGGGTATCGCGATTGCGCCGAAAAATAACGCGCCTATTATGGTTTTTTTTCTTTTTCGAGCTCACATTACACGAAAATCGCAAACGAATAGAAAAAAAGAACGGCTGTGTTTGCAGTCACGCTCGTGCAAACCATCAGGTATTGACCCAATATTTTCCACATGGATAACGTTGCGGCCATCCCGAAATCATTTGCAACTGCATATTTAAAACCAAATGAATGGAGGCTTTTTTTTCTGCGAACACGAAATTTGTGGGATTTTCCTATTTGATTTTTTTTTTCGCTGTAGAATTTGTTTGGTTTTCATTTTAGGAGAATTTGGAAAGTTTATAATTCCATCTGCTTCTGCATATTTGAAACCAAATCAATGAACGTCTTTTTTTAGCAAACACGAAATTCGTGAGATTTTTTAATTGAATTTTTGCTTTTCGCTGTAGAATTTGTTTTATTATGGGAAGGGTTTGGAAAATTTGAAATTCCATCTGCTTTCTTAAGAATCAGTCGAACGAAGATACGAAGGAAAAGTTTGCGCATCGATCTATTTGAAAAAAATGTATTATTATTAACCAACGTTACTTTTCAACATAGAAAATCGTTAATTGTCAGATGTGTACAATTTTTCAGTGTTGAAATTCGAAAATTGAAAAACGGCTTTTTACATTTTTTCAGTTTGCAGTAATTATAATTATAAATATATATATATATATATATATATATATATATATATATATATATATATATATATATATATATAGTAATTATAAATATATATATATATATATATATGTCCGACTAGAATGTGTAAAATTGTTAAACATACTATCCGGAAAAATAATTTACACGTCGTCATCCGATGAAAATCTTTATAATTTTCTTTGGGTCTGTGTTGGTTGGTTGTGTTTGGGTTTGGGTTGGTTAGTTGTGTTTGGGTTTTGGTTTTTGTTGGGATTTGTGTTATTTGGGTTTGTGCCGTTTGGGTTTGTGTTTTTTTTTTTGGGTGTGTTTGTTTGCTTTGGTTGGTTGTGTTTGGGTTTGGGTTGGTTGTGTTTGGGTTTGGGTTGGTTGGTTTTGTTTGGGTTTTGGTTTTTGTTGGGATTTGTGTTATTTGGGTTTGTGCCGTTTGGGTTTGTGTGTTTTTTTTAGTGTGTTTGTTTGCTTTGGTCGGTTGTGTTTGGGTTTGGGTTGGTTAGTTGTGTTTGGGTTTGGGTTGGTTGGTTTTGTTTGGGTTTTGGTTTTTTTTGGGTATGTGTTGTTTGGGTTTGTATTGTTTGAGTGTGTTTGTTTGGTTTGGGTTGGTTGGTTTTGTTTGGGTTTGGGTTCGTTTTGAGGGGTGATTTACTTGCGTTTGTCTTTTTGGGTTTGGATTGATTTGTTTGGGGTTGTTTGTTTGGGGTGTTGTACAGTGTGAACCGCGTGAAATTAGCCGCAGTCCAGACGAATAACATACGCTTATTCGTCCGATAACCAGACGGCTAGCCTCAGCGTATTTATTATTTCAAATTTCTAAACGAAATGTTTACAAGAATATGGGCGGTTGGAAGGTGCACCGTGCAGTGACAGACATATGGACATATGAAGAAACTTTTACACGCCGTCTCTATACGAAACTCTGAAAACTGAATTCCGCATTTCCATAGATTGAATATTTCCGTCGAATATCGCGTTGACAGCCCCGAGTCACTCACACACCTGAAACTTTGCTCACCTCATACTTTGCCGAATCCACGAATGGATCGACGTTTGTCATATTGAATAACCAGGTCAAAAGCAAATTTCAGGCGTAAGAGTACACTCCCGAGGTGTTTGCTCCTATTTCCGGTTCCTCGTCTCGTTGTTATCCTCGTATTTTTTGTTCGCCACTTTTGCTCAATTCGTCATCGATCTCGAATCCGTCGTCACGCCTACCGCGAGCTGCGATTCACACGGCTCCAAAATAATACGAGTTTCCATTGTAATGGCAAAATGATGATCCTCGCGTTGACTACGACCGCCACGAACTCACCTGAAACTTTGCTCACCCAGTCTGTTACATACACGGGCAGAGCAAGGAGTCAGGCTCGTCCGAAACAATCACGAAAAAATGGCACTCTTAATGGTCCCTCGCTCACGTCGCAGTTCCCATGGGTATCTGCAATTCACGGAAGAATGAGGAATAAAACAACTGGAATAAAAAAGTGGCAGGTAGATCGAAGCCTATTGCGTGCTCCAATTGCTCGTTTGAAATAAGCCAAGATAATCCGGAACATAACGATGATAAGAGCACAAACAATTGTACACGTGAAGACATGTAAATATCAATCGAATGAAAATAAAGGAAATGATAAAAAAAAAGAATGACTTAATTGTGAAAAATAAAATTAACCAAATAAAACATATGCGGATTAAAATAAATTGATTGTGAATTAATTTACATAAACCTAAACAAAATGAAATACATCGAAATAACGACCATTGAAAATATATTCGAATTAACAGGGTAAAATCAAAGAGATAAAAAATAATGAAATCTGAGAGTACATTAAAATGGAAACCACGTTAAAGAAGAATGACATAAAGCAAAGTGAAAAACGATATTGAGTAAAAAGTACATAAAACGAAAAACATCGAAGTAACGAACATTAAAATATATTCGAATTGAAACTATATAAAAAAGGAAAAACAAAATAATGCAGACTAGAAGTACATTAATATTGAAACTGCATTAACCAAAAAACGATGTGAAGCAAAATAAAAAAGTGTATTGAATGAACTATATTAACGAAAGACTACATAAACGAAAATAAAATGTACAGAGAAGAGAGCCAGAGAGAGAGAGAGGGGGAGAGTTAAAGAGAGTACAAACGTGACAGTTTTTTTTTTATATGGCGATCAGCACTAGGCAGTAGGAGTAGAATATTCGGCGGACTTCGTTAAAAATTGGGAATAAAAATGGTAACGAGCACGTGCGGATTTACTTGAATGCTCCCTCCCCCTCCCTTTTCCTCTCCCACGCTCTTTTTCCCTTTTTTACGATTCTGACCGATGAATTCGGCCGCACCGGGAATCAATTCAATTAGCGTGTACGCGCGGCTTTAGCGCGCTCGTAGAATTCTGCTCGGGCGCGGGATCGTTGGGAATTTCACCGAGCCCGGGGTTCTCCATTTTTCGCTTCGTGCGCGCATTACGAGGACGAGGGGCGGGTTGTGACAATATAACGATTGTCTTTGTCAAAACGAGGAGTGTGATGCGATTGTACAGTTAGTTTTGTCAGTCAACCAACTGACTACTCTTCTGTTCGTGCTCTCTCTCTCTCTCTCTCTCTCTCTCTCTCTCTCTCTCCCTCTCTCTCTCTTTCTGCCTCTCTCGTTTCTCTTTGTCTCACTTAGTTCCTTCCTCAAGTTCAATTAGAAAGCGAGCACTAACGATAAGTACAGTTCTTTGAGAGGCGCACTACAATGCGGGCAAAGATGCTTCCTCCTTCAGCGAGAACTTTAACGAAGCGAAATTTCATCCAGCATCTTTACTCTTCCTCTCTCTTTCTCCTCCTTCAGCTGTACTTCTCTTCTTCTCGTAATCTTGCTTCCGCACTCTCTCTCTCTCTCTCTCTCTCTCTCTCTCTCTCTCTCTCTCTCTCTCTCTCTCTCTCTCTCTCTCTTTCATTATCGTTCTTATGCTTTTCCCCGATATCTCTTTGACTCGCCAACTTTTCGACTCTTCCGGCCATGACTGAACTCAACTGCGCGTTGGAAATAGTTGGACGATGGAGACGAAGGTGAAAAGAATAAAATAATGGCGGAGACAAAGCGGAAGACAAGGGGCGATACAAGCACCGTGAGAAAATTCGTACTTTCTTAGTGATTCCGCGGAAAACGGTATTTATAACAAGGCATGTACCTACGAGTTACCGCGCGTTATTTCTTTTTTCTTCGTCTTCACGTCCTTTTTCCCACGACTTTTCGCATTGCATTGAGAAGAAACGGTGCGACGTATGGAATCAAACGAAGCAGAACGATCAATGAGAACAATTGTAGCTGCCTTCCACTCTCGCTCTCTCTCTCTCGAAGCGAACAAACGACGATTATTTTCTCGAAATCATCGTTCGAGGGATTGTAACGGTAATGGTAAGGGTGATGTTGCCAAAGTCAAGTAACGAAAGCCTAGCTAGCAAGTCTAGTTAGCAATAATAAATGATCAATAGTGATTTACCAAAGCCAAGTTACCGAGATCGAGCTATCAAGTGCAACTCACCATGCCAAGAGATCAATATCGGGTTACCAATATCAAGTTATCAACACCAAGTTACCAATACCCAGTTACCATGGCCACGTTTCTATTCCTGCGCTACAATGACCAAGTTACCGAGCCGAGTTTCTTAGATCTTGGTACCAAGACTGAGCTACCAAGCCAAGTTAGCAATGCCAAAGCTAATTTCCCAAGGCCAACGCGAGTACTGATTTACCAAAGCCAAGCTACCAAGACAAACACATCATGGCAAGACACCAATGCCAAGTTACTAATATCAACTTATCAATGGCGAGTTAGGAATACCCAGTTCCCATGTCCAAGTTTGTATTCCTGCGCGACAATGACTAAGTTACCGAGCCAAGTTGCCAAGACCGTGGTATCGAGACTGAGTCTCCAAGGCAAGTTAACAAGACCAAGTTAACAATACCAATACTAATTTACCAAGGCTAAAGGCAATACTGAATTACCAAGTTTAAGCCCCCAAGACCAAGCATCAAGATCCAGTTATCAAGACTATCTCAGCATGGGAAGTTACCAATACCAAGTTACCAACTTCAAGCTACTAACGCCAAGTTGTAAAGACGATCTCACCATGGCAGATTATCAATACCAAGTTACCAAGTTCAAGCTATCAACGCCAAGCTACCAATGCCCAGTTATTATGGCCAAGTTTCTATTCGTGCACTCCAGTGACTTACCGGGCCAAGTCCTCGATACCAAAACTGAGCTATCAAGGCAAGTTAACAATACGAAGTTACCAATACCAATACTAATATACCAAGGCCAATGCCAATACTGAATTACTATACCTGATTTATCAAGGCAAGTTAACAATACGAAGTTACCAATACCAATACTAATTTACCAACGCCAATGCCAATACTGAATTACTATACCTGATTTATCAAGACCAAGCCACCAAGATCACGCTACTAAGAGCAATTTACAAATACCACGGCCAAGTTTCTACGACGGAGCTGCAAGGAATAAGTGATCGAGAGCTTCATGGTAAGACTAAGCTACAAAGCCAAGTTAAGAAGGCCGAAATACCGACACCAACGTACGACCGCTAGCTACCGATACCAACTTACCAAGACCACGTCACCAGGGCAAAGCTACCGAGCCAAGTTGCCAAGACCAAGGCACCTAGATCAACTTGCCAATCCCAAGTTACCAAGAAATATATGACTACAATTTTCGCCCAGGAATTGTGATTAGCACTTCGTGAGAAAGCAAACCGGACAAAATTTCACGGAAGCTTTATAAAATAATCCAACTAGTTTCCACATTAAACGCCAGGCCGAGAGAGCGGGATAAAGAGAGAGATTGAAGCGTCGGTAGTTGCAACCGTTCAAACGGTTCGAATGGTACTTGAACCCTGAGCTGGCTGTGGTCAGCACAAACGACACGACCTTTCACTTCGTTCGCTCACGCTCTTCGGGCCCTCGGAGCTCCTCCACACTCTCCCGCTCGATCTCCCTCTGGCAGTCGAGAGGCAAACCGAGCTACGTGAGTAGAGTGCACGGAGCTCGTGATGTAGGCCAGACTTCGGTCCTTAAGGATGTACTGCCGTTCACAAAAAAAAAAACACACACACACAAACGTCAAATGAAAAAACGAAACGACGAAACTTACCATATACTTTTTCGTTCACCACAAATCTCAATAGCCACTTAACCAACACTTGATTTCAGTTGAAAATAAAAACTCAATCACTTTGAGAAAGACTTGCGCGTCGAGCTTTCGTTCATTGATCAACAGGATTTTAACACAACCGATAATTATCAATATATCACACGTAAAGTTGAAATATCAAGCCAAATAGTTTCCCGTGAGACTGGAAAAGGTAACGCAAAGGTAACCCAATTGCTTACCGCAGCTGTCTCTTCCGCACCCGCAAGGAGAAACAAGAGTAGAATGGAATCGAGGCTGATTCCCGCAGGCTCGAATAACGCAAAGCTGGTAGAGTTTTCGAAAGGACTGCGCGCGCGTGCACTCGAATAAGGCGAACATCGAAATAAGACTGGGAGAGGGAAGTAGCGAGAAAGGCGAAGGATTAGAGGCAACGAGTCAACGAACAATCGGGAGATTAAGGTGGAGCTCGTGCAGCCGAAGAAAAATGAGTGCGATAACTCGCGTATGATTCCGGAGGTTGGAAAAATGAACGTAATCGCGAGGATAGACGAAATAAATAGAGGCGAGAGGAGGATGAGATGGAGAAGAACAGTGGGAAGAAGAAAGATAAAAAGTGAGTAGGAAGAAGAAAGATCGCCCGCGCTCTCGGATGTCAGTGACCGGAGTTGTAACCCTCTTTTCCTCCGGATCGTTGCACTGCTGTTCTTCTGCCGTGTGGCTCTTGGTACTCTTCTTTTTTTCCCCTCTTTCCTGATATTTTTCTTTTACTAGCGTACGCTGCGCTGCCACTTTCTCTCGCTCTTTCTATCTTGCCCTTTCCGCTCCATCCATCGTCCTTTCCCTTCTCTCGTTCTCACTCCATTCCTCTTTCGGTCTTCATCCATCCTCGTTTTCGTATTCGCGAGTCTTTCTTCGGCCTCCCGCTCGTCCTCGCGGCAGAGCCGTTCACCAAAACTGCTGAAACGCACACGGAGACCGGACTGACTTCGAGGCCTCCCCACCAGACTTATGGAGCCTTTCAGACGCAGACTATCCTCTTTAGCGTCATCGCTGTCTTTCTATAGCGTGTTGTGGCAGACACGTAACATCGCTCCCCTCGAGCTTCTCCTCTCACCCCCCTGACTTCTGCTTCACTCCCACGCAACAATTCACGTGGAGTTTCATTGCGCGCTTCAAATACAAACAGCGTTATTGCTGTTTGACTTCAAATATCTTCTTACGACTTCCCCTCGTTTCGCGTGGTGCTTCAAGCACTTTGTTTCACGCGAACACTTCTCTCTCCTCTCTTGCTCGCTTCTTTTTTATCTTTTTTTTTATTTTTTATTCTTGCGTCCGGTCGCTCGTAATCCTCTGGACAACGAGAAAATCACGTTTGAGAAGCGGTGCAAGACCGCACTGTACGACGAGAGTGATTCTTCTTCGTTTGAGGTGATGCGAAAGACTTGGTGGGGCAATACTCCATCTTCCTCTTCCTTGCTCGCTTTGCCATATGGCCCAAACAGGTAGCAGTCTCGCGTGGAGAACGTCTTTCGAATGAGCTTTAGGTGCGAGGTGACACTCGCTCACCCGGTAACAAGATCCATGGCTTAGATAAACTGTTTTTTAAACGTGTTCCAATTTTGGACAAAGGGCCAAGATTTATATTCCATGCGCAATTCGATTATGCAGACTCCAAAACTCTCTTTGTGCCGAAAGGTATACCAACTTGTCGAAATAGTTGGACCTAACATTTAGAATGGATCGATGGTCTGAAGCTGTGTATTGGCATGAATGGGAGTTTCACATCGACTTGGAGATGAGACCGCAAAGGATTCGAAGCAACGGGGGAGGGAGGTTGGCTGTAGCAGTTGGTTCTAGGCGATTTTACAGAGTTTGCAGGCCCAACTTCGAGACGTTTTTATTATTACCGTTTCATTCGCCCAAAACCTATATTCCCAATGAACGTTGAATATTTTCCATATTCCCAATTGATGTTGAAGACTTCCTACATTCCCAATAGGCGTTGGTGAGTTTCCAGATCCCCAATGAACGTTGGAGAGTTCTCACGATACCAATGTACGTTGGTGACTTACCATATTGTCAATTAATGGAGAAGACTTCCCATATTCCCAATGAATGTTGGTGACTTCTCATAATGCCAATGAACGTCTAAGCATTTCTAGATTTTCAACGAACGCTGAAGACCTTTCCAATGGCCATTGGAGACTTCCCACATTCTCGTCAAACGATAAAGACTTCCCACAATCCCTATAAACGTTGACGACTTACCATATGCTCATTTAATGGTGAAGACTTCTCATATTCCCAATGAACATTGCTGACTTCTCATAATCCCAATGAACATTGAAGCCTTTCCCGTTTCTCAATGAACATTAAAGACTTCCCGCATTGTTGCTGAGCGCTGAAGACTTCCAAAATTCCCAATAAACATTGAAGGCTTCAAATATTTCCAATGATCGTGCAGCCTTCCGGTAGGTGGAAAGGCTACCCCGAGATGTGACCACAACAATCCTCAGAATACATACAGCCCTAGACAACAGGACACAGCCTTGACCGATCAGTTTAGCCGTTACCGCAGCCGTGATACCCGCCGTTAATTACCGAAAGTACCCAGGAACCCACCAGCGCAACGAGAGTAGACTCCCGTAGCTCCGAACCTCCGCAGTTGATCCGACGCTGAATAAACGACCGAAGGAAAAAAGAGCCCAGAGCCGAAGAAGAAGTAGAAAAAAGAAGGGTTACGTCAGGAAGCGCTCGTTCCAAATGCTCGGCATTGGTGAAATTGGTCCGGTAGAAGGGATACGACCTTCCGACCTCGGTCTCCTACTCCAACGACGAGCGGGCCGGTAGTGTTTCTCTCGCTCTGGTCCCTTTGTCCGTCCACAACGACGAGCGTCAGCAAACGTGTAGCCAACACACACGGAGAGTTTCTCCGCTGGATATTCCGGACACAAAGAAAGACAGGCGGAGAGAGAGAGAGAGGGGGGGGGGGAGAGAGAGAGAAAGAGAGCCAGAGGTCACTGCCGAGCCACGCTCCCGGAGCGAGCAAAGGGCACTGGAGACTCCAAGAAGAAAACCATCCGCTGCAAGAATAGCAATAAAAAACGACAACAACAGACCAACCGATAAAGATCTCTTTACCCTCAGTGTCGAACAAAAACTGTCAGAAGTCTTTTATCCTCTCGCCAAAAATCTGCTCATACGTTTCCATCACGAGTTTTCTCGGTCCAAAGTCACCGGCAACATTTACTAAAAACGCAACACAGTTTTCTCCCAAAAGTCCAAACGGGTTTTCCTTCTTTTTCTACCAACGAACACATAAGTGGATCGCGACTGGGTAGAGATACGATGCGGGGAGAGCCGAGGGACGAAAGAACGGAAAAAAGAAACTAGAAAGAACCGGTGGCCGCGCGCTCATGTAGTAACCGTGACTGCCGCAAGGGACAAAGGACTCACGGGTAAACACGAGGCACGTGACTGCGCTCCCCCTTTACTTCAACTTCGGTGCCCAAGCGTTACACGAAAGTTACGAGTCACGAGATGGACGAGTTTCACGCTATCTGCGCCGCTGTAACAGCCGCCGTGCACGTTATGCAGTGACTACATAGTAGTTAAAGTAATAGGCTAATGCTATTCCTGGCCCGAATATGCGACGGACGAAGTCCCTGCGCGCTTATGAGAGACACTCGCTTAAATTAAATCGCCTTTTGTAATACTCACGTACGAATTCGTATATACGTTTGTTCATACGTATATTCAGAAGATAAATAGAGGGACGTGTGTCCACAAAAACTAAAATGTGTATGCTGGAACAACGAACAAGACCTAGACATAGTATGTATGTAGCACCTGGAAGGCCGAGCAATCATTAATGAATTGGGTCGGGAGAATAAGGCTTCATATCCCGCCATGCTATTTCCAATGATTGCTGTAGCAAGTAAGGATCATCAAGACCAATAATGGGAGACGAATGAGAGATAAGTTGATTTTATCATCAGTAGATGATCAAGCAGATGAAGTCAATTTGGCTGCTTTACACCCACTAATGTGATGTCAAGCCTCCATTTACTATTTGACCCCAATCGAAATCTTGGATCCAACTATATCTTGAAGTCGATGCAGTCTTTTAAACGATAAAAGTATCGGGGCCTGGAGAATCGGAGAAGAGCACAGGGGACAAGACATAGACCCGTCTCCAAAATTGGTAAACCTTTGGAAATACCTAATCGCAGGTTTTGTTACCAGCTGCGCGAGTGCCACATAATCTTACACAAGTTTTTCCAAAGTCGAGGCTGGGCGGGTCGCTTTCTCGTCCCCCGAAAACGGTAAATTGGTCCGGTGTCGTAAAAAAAATCCCTAGATCCGTTTGGAAGATAGAATCGAAATGAATACGGATCTACAGCACTTGCTGGTTTGATGATATAGGATACATGTGTGCATGACGAGGACTAGAGTTTGAATCTGTTAAAACGATGGTGCCAGACCTTCTCCCGATCGCTCGCCTCTTTGTACCTCCACGTGCCCTTTCCCTTGGCTCTTTCGTCTCTCTGTTCTCTCGTACCTCATGCTGTATACCCTTCCGCGACACCGTCCCTCGCCGTCCCCTTTTTCCTGCTGCCATCGAGTCACGGACTTGGACGCGCAGCCATCGAGGCTTCTTTGTTGTCCGGATCAAAGTAGGCCAAGCCCACTTCCGCTCGCTGTAACCATGAACGCGAGTCTGCGGGTCGCTGCTGAGCGATCGGGCTTCTAATGCCGATGTTCAGAAATGCCACTACGCTTCCGCGACTATGCTAGAAGAGCAGCGGAGAAGTTTCACACAGAATAGGAAACGCGCGATCGTCCAAGTTGTAACATTCGCCAACTTCGCTCGGCAGCGTCCATTGGGAGAACGCGAAACCCGTAGGAGTTGCTACAAGGAGCTTAATTTTGAGAGGGAACTGCGATGACGGCCGTTCCGGATGTATCCGTTGCCAATTAAGTGCTCCAGACACGAGGTTTCCAAGCATTCGCAAGGGAGTTTTCATTCCGGAGATGTGGCTTTTGTAGCAGATGCTTCTTTGTTTGCCTACCAGTGAACACCGAGATCTTTAGTAATTGGTGCCGGATGGGCTCGTTGGACGGAAAGGAGCGGACCGTTTCCGCATCAACGGTGGCAGGTGATTGTGCCTTGAAACAGCTAGAGAGCAAGTTCTGCATCGTTGCAAGCAAGAAATGAATCGCGTGGACCCCATGGACTTTCGAACTATCATCACCAAGAGACAGTCCTGACGTAAGTCACCATGTCGGAACGTAAGGTAGGTAGGGCTGTTTCAGGTAGGCAACTATACCTAAGTGTGACTTTACAGCACAATCTTCAACGTCTATACAGCGGAATAACTCCTTTGCAGCGACCAGTGGTAAAAGCAGTTCATCGGAGACAACCGTTCACGAACGAGCAGTCCATTCAAGCGTCACCGAAAGATTTCCAATGAAATCACGATCGCACGACAAGTGTCCCTCGGACTATTGGGAAAGAGGGCGATTGGCAATTACTTGCCTCTCGTCTCTCTTGCCTTTACCCCACAATCGCACTCCCGAATGAGTTCGACGAACTCCCAAATGAAGATTTCATTGTGTCTGCGATGAATAAATACGGATTTACCGCATTGCCGGTGAAGAAACATGCTCCGCCGTTACGAATTCATTGTACCGTTAATGTATGACCGGGCCCGTATGCTCCGCGATTGTATCGAATTCGATCGATGAAGCGAAATTGCTGATGGAAATTGAAGCCGAAATATACGAAATCTTCGCTATCTTCAATTCAGTCGGCCGCGTCACGCGAATGCTCGTTCCCGCAGAGTCACATTACGCTCGGCCCCAGAGAGGAGACAGCGGCTAGTGCGCGCGGGATTGACTAATCAACCGGATCGTCGAATCCGTTTGGAATGATACACGCCATCGAGCTATCCAGGCTCCAGAGGGATATATTATACACGGGAAACGCGACCTGGTCCCGCGATCGGTATTAATTAATTCGGGCGGATCGAGGGACTAAATCCGTATGGTATATATGATGCTCGTTATCGCGCTTATTCATGGAGGGCTGAATGCCATTATGGAAAACAGCTTTCAAAATGCCTAATAAGCGGGAAGTCGAATATTTTTGATTACGTCTATCCAGAGTACTGTTGCAGATTCGACTGGAATCCGATCTGCGAGCTCTTTGTCATAATCGCAATGGCATTAATTAGTTATCAACGTTTTTCAGGCAAACGAATGCCTGGATAAACCGAGAATAGGATGCTTCGATGTCATTACGAGCCTACAAATTGTAGGCTGGTGAGGACTGCTGTCCATTGGGCTTAAGGATAGATTACCGTTCATGACTATGAAAAATTAGATTCTTTCGAAACATAATTTGCATCCTTAGTGTTCAGAACCCGTGAATTTGTTTATTTTTTTGGGTTTGTTTGGGTTTTGTTGTTAAAAACAAACCGCGCAGGCCAAAATACGGCGTGCGCGGGTTGTTTGACGGGAGATGGAGTAGCTATTTCGATTTTTTTTTAATGAATCAAGTTTGAATTTACTCTCCATTGATAGAAGAATTAAATACGTTGAAACCCATTTCAAAAAGTATTTATTTTATATAAAAGAAAAATTCCCGAAGCACGTGCATTTTTTATGCCTCTCGACGCTACCCTCCCGCTAACGGGGTCAACCTATGTGGCAACTATTTTTTCTCGCTTGTTGGGGTTTTTTTGTGATGAACCGATGAAACACACTATCTATGAATTTTAACCACACATTTATTAACATTTCAACCCTCAGAATTTCATCAAACAAAAACAACGAGTTGAATCGATGTTACACCGTTCGGAAGCTACTCATGTGTAAAAAAGTTGGTTGACGGCTGCCATGATTCCGGAGGTTTTGCTCATCCGAAAAAAAAAATCAAACAGCACTTTAATTCGTAGACCGGAGGCTATCGCCGGAACTAGAGTAAAGTAAAAATATAGAAAATTCCATTTTTGGCACGGTTTTAAAAGTTGAGTTCCAAGTTTCGTTATGTTTTTCGTCTTTTTCAAGTTGAAAAAAAACCATGGCAGATATTAGAAATATTCTAGTTCAAGTTAGAACTATTAGACTATACCATGAAAATTGGAGCGAAACTCGTTCAATAGGTTTGAAGATATTATGGAAGTCAATTTGAAAAACACAGTTTTGAGAAAACCGCGTTTAAAAGTTCAAGTACGATGGACACAAAGAAAATGTCGACTCACCGTTAGTCTGCTATAGAGTCCATATAACACGCACACATTTTTGCAATTTGTGCAAAATTTGTTTTTCTATTCATCGGACCTGTCACATCGGATGACCGTCTTAAGGGGTAAGGCCACTGTAAATTTTTTGAAAAAACGATTTTTTTTTATTGGCTTAAAAAATAGTTTAAACCCTCTAGAATAAGAAAAAAAAGGTGCTGTGCGAAAAAAAAATTTGTTGTCCTTAGGAAATGAAGGTCGCCGCCAAGCGTGTCAAAACTTGCTCCGAAACGACTGCAATTATATCGGAGATGGCGATTCCAAAACTTTCAAAGGCATCGTGGATTCGAAGCCTTATGAAAATGTTGATGTTAAAAAAAAGAGTGCATAGATCACGTGCAAAAAAGAATGGGCACTCGATTGAGAAACTTAAAAAAAGGAACAAAAGGTCTCGGGGGAAGAGGAAAACTCACTGCCAAATTGATTGACGAACTAAGCATTTATTACGGCTTAGCAATCCGTCGAAATTCCGATTCCATCAAAAATATGAAAAATGAGATCTGGGCAACCCTTTTTCACAAAATGTCAACGGATGAAAAGCCTCAGCACGAAAAATGTTCGGAGAATTGGTGCAGTTGGAAGATCGCGAAAGCAGAAAATGCCTTGGATGCGTATCATCACAATCAGCCAATGAGTGAGGAGGTTTATCAAGCCATCAAACCCATCTACATGGAATTGAGCCGGGACGAGTTGCTGGAGCGTTGCTTGGGGGCCTATACTCAAAACAATAACGAAAGTTTCAACGCTACCGTTTGGAGTTTGGCCCCCAAATCATCCTCAAGCGGAAAAACTGTACTAGATATTGCGACGGATATCGCTGTTTGCATATTCAATGGCGGCCTTACCAACGTCTTGCAAATATTCAAGATGTTGGAGGTGGAAATTGGTGTACAGTTATATAATTTCTGCATCGAAGCCGACGTCAAACGCATCACGCACGCGGAGACATCTCTGAGCGACGCGGCCAAAAGTGCGCGCGCGCTCCAAAAATCAACCAGGAAAGACGAAGAAGACGAAAATTTGGCTATCGAAGGACAAATGTATGGTGCTGGGATTGCAGACTAACGGTAAAAAATTTTTTTAACTTCTTTTTTTAATTTTTTCCAATAAAAAACTATTCGCAAAACTTTAAACGCGTTTTTCTCGAAACATGGTTTTTCAAAATGGCACGCAGCATAACTCGAACAATTTTCATTTTTTTTACTTGAAATTTTAACCAGATGTGAACATTTACATTATCTTGAGAATGTCGATCGGAATTTTCAAGAACTTTATTTATTGATTTTTTATTAACAAAAAACTTGCCGTTTTTTTCGTCAAAAATCAATTTTTTTTTCAAACGCACGCCAAATCCACAAAAATTGATACTTTTTAAAATCCGATCGACATTCTCTAGCTATAGCCCTCTAGATTAATGGTTTTTTTTTTTTTTGTTCTAGATTCAAAAGTGCACCAGTGGTGCTGCGTGCCGCGGAGCCCTGGAAGCAAAACATGTCCCGGGAAGATAGCTGTGGAACCGCCATTTTGTTTTTTTTTACTGTAAAAAAATTTTATAATAAAGTTTAATGTATGCCCGATAACACCATTAAAAGTTTTTTTTCAAATACCTTCAATTTCAGGAGCAAAAAATTAGTGAAAAAACCTTTTTTTTTGGGCCGTTACAGTGGCCTTACTCGTTAAGACTTCTATCGGCTACTGTGCGAGCAGCTTTTTTCGGTGACTTTCGGTTTCTCCGGCTTTGGCAGCAGCATCAATTGAATCGATGTTGGAACCTTGGGAATGTCAGCACAGAGCTCAATCGACCGCGGCTCTTTATTGCTCTCTATCTCAACAACGCAACATTGACAAGAACAAAAAAATTAAGTGGAACGATGTACAAAGAAGCCAGTGAGAGCGTGTCTCCTATCGTTTTATCGTGGTGGTTAGCGGTATGCGAGGTCTCGATGGACTACTCTGGAACGTCTACCCAGGTACATAACGAACTCCCGAAGTGTCCACTCCATTGCCGTCACCGTGTCCTTCCCGCGCATCAGGCGGACCGGAGGACACCCGTGAAATGGAGTCCGCGATAGGTATATGCCGCGCGAAATGGGAACGAGACGGAAGTGAAGAAACCACGGTGGTAACCCGTTACGACCATGAGATTTTCCTCGGAAAGAACGAACCTCCTAATCGTGCCCCGGGGACTCGTTTTCGTCGCAGGAATAGAAGGAAAAGCGAGACCCTAGTCTCAATCCTCAATGTCGGAAACGTTGGCAGAACAGGAGCTCAAGTGCCACAACGATGGAACGCAAAGAAAAAAAAACACCCACCGCGAGATTGCGAGACCGTTTCTGCTCCGCAGTGCTCTCGCCCACATTTCGGCCGATGAAACAAAGCGGCTGTTGTGTAATGCCGAGGCATGATAGGAATAAATGTTCGCGTTGGAGAAAATAGCCGAACGAGCCACCCTAGTTTTTCCAATCGATGACGTTCCTGCGCGCAATGTCGATTCGAGAAGAAAAACATCTCGAGAGCTTCCATAGGATTCATCGCTCATTTGGCACGTAAGATGGAGTGCACTCCCCGGATGGGTTTGTCGTCCCGGTTGAATGTCGTGGGACACGACAAAACCACAGCGTCACGGGATTCAACGGCCGTGACGAGAGAGAGAGAGAGAGAAAGAGTGAGAGAGAGAGAAAGAGGGAGAGGCTAACGATCCCGCTGGTATTTACCGGCTCGTCACGTGACTCCGGTGACGTCCGGCTGTCGGATCCGTCCCGGAAATACATTAGAACCGGATGTTGGATCAACTTCCAGGCTATTGGTGAGTTGGCCTACTCGTCCTAGACTGCCAACCGACAGTCTCGACAGTGGGTTTTCGGCTGTGTCAACCCTGGAGGACGTTCAATAAGAAGGCAGGATGGCTGGGACATCAGCCAAAAGCTTGGGATCATCGTAGACTACGCCTAGCGAAGGATTGTGGCAAAAAAGCTAATGCTGAGGAGGAAAGAAATATGGATAGGGGGCGAGAACGAGGTAGGACGAAGACGAAGTCGTCCGATGCGATATTCGTCGAGAGAGCTTTCCTTTCAAGGGCAAGTATGCGTGGGGAGTTCTTTTTGCTCTTCAACCGGCCTATTTGTTATATAGGGGAGCTCGGGGCAAGATGAGAACGCTACAGTCACGTTCAAATTAAGGATGTTGAGTCCCTATGTAACATGTTAATGTCAATTGTTCAATAAATAGCTTCTTAATCGTCATGAAATTTTTACACGACCTCCTGAATACTTCATGTAAAAACATACCAAGTCTTCGGAATTCTATCATCATTACTTCAACCTCCTTAAGGGTTGAAATAAAAAATGATAAGAAAATTCTGAAAATTTGGTATGTTTTTGTATGAAGTATTTAAGAGGTCGTGTTAAAATTTCACGAGGATTAGGAAGCTCGTTATTAAAAAATTAACATTTTGTTGAGAACAACTTTTAAAAGAAATAAAAAAAAATTTATCAATAAACTTCGTTTTGTTTCCGTTGCTTTCAGTATATTGTAGATATTATAAAATTGAGAGGTCAAAAAAAAAACTTATTGCAAAGTTACATCAGTTTCCATAAAACAACATTTAATTTGTGAATGTTAATTGTTCAATAACGAGCTTCCTAATTGTCGTGAAATTTTTACACGACCTCTGAAATACTTCATACAAAAACGTACCAAATTTTCAGAATTTTATCATCATTTGCGATTTGGGACTCAACATCCTTAAACGATACATATGATACCGTCAACTTTAATTATTCTTTGAAACTACCCAACGATTATCAATCTTTCAATTTTGGAAACAAAAAATCAGTATTGCTGATCGTTAGTATGCAGTATATATTTTTTATTGAGGCGGGATGTACACTGACAACGATCAAAAAATCGATTTCGTTTTTTTTTCTTTCTTTAAACGATAAAACTATATATGTAGAATATTTTCCCAAAGTTTCAAAGAGAAATTCGAATAACTTCAAACGTTACAGCCCGTTAACACCGTGCCTCGCCGCTCGGATTCGGAGCGAGCATAAACCTCAAACGCGTTTTTCACAAAACTGCATTTTCGAAATTGGCGCGCAGAATTACATAAAAACTATGCTGCCGATTGAGTTGAACTTTGGTAGAAATATTGATAATAATGCGACCTTCTACTTGACGAAGATTGCTTTAAAAAATTAGAAAAAAACTACCGTTTTAAGTCAAATTGTACACAAACTTGGCAGAAATGTAGAACAATTATTTCTGAAGAATCTTTCAAAATTACTTAGTTTTGCCCGTCTAAATGTATATCCCGTTTTAAACCTTTACTTTTCCCATCTTACGACATATGCGGGGCCAGACGAAACAGCGCTGGGCGCATGATGGACCATGAACCAGTGTGATGTTTTGCATATACCAGGTGTAGAAGTATGAAACCAGATTTTTTTTGTAAAAATTACACCTCTGTTGTTTGAAAATTATAAAAACGAACGAAGACGGCTTTCTGCGCAATTGATCCGCGAGTTCTTGTTGATTTCGAATATCATCTTCATCCAATAAGGCTTACAATTCGCTGTCTGCGAACTTTTTCGGTGGTTTCCCACGCTCTTCGTTTCTCACGTCAGTCACCACTTTTGCAATTTTTTAACCACTCGAAACACTGTGTTTTACCAGGAACATATTCACCGTAAGCGTCGACAAGCATTCGAGGCGATTCTGCAGCAGTTTTCTTCAAATGATAACAGAAAGCCAATGCTGTCTGCAAATCGTAGTCCGTAGGCACACAACTCGACATGTTTAAGGTTATAGAAAAATATACCGGTGTAGGGAACTTGGGGTTGTTGTGTGTTGAAAATCTTCATCAGCTGTTAGAGGGAGATGATGGCGCTGCAGAAGGGGTCTTACGGTCCCTAAACTGATGGCTAGCACCATCTATAGGGAAATTCCGGTTTCATACTTCTACACCTGGTAAATATGGTTTCAATCTCAATACGAGCAATTTGACAAGCAAATCCCCAAACAAAGTTCTGTAGTATTAAGTCTGAGTAATCTTGCTTCCGTATCTTTTAAATCATCTGTTAGTTCTTCTCCCTTCGGTGGTAACAGCAGTTGAAGGGGAACATAAGACCCTACTTGTTCCATTTTACCCCTTCTAACGTAGATAGTGGTATGTTATAAAAGCTAGCAGCTTTGCGATAGCTTGTATTCATCTTGCCCCATTAGATGGTTAACAAATCAACCAAAAATTACGCAATAACCTTGAAAATTCTCCCAAACCGTCCTTATTGTATTAATAATTGGTATTTCCATTGTGTTTACTTGCCTGTCTCTAGTCAATATCAGCAATTCAAAGGAACTGAAAGGAAGGTAAACTTTACTGGAGCGTCGCATAAGAGGCTGCCTGGTTAAAGGACATATAACACACAAAATAATAAAACACAATAGCCGATAGACGCTTAGAAGCACACAAACATTTCCAAACCTATATACAAGAAAGGTCTAGTGAAATGTTCATTACGCGGAATGGCGAGTATCCTCAAAGACTCGTACAATCTAATATACCCGTAGGCTTCCTGACCTTTAGAATTTCAAAATTCATTAGGAGTCGGGAAAATACGTGGTTTTGTCTGTCGACCAGATGGTTTATTATCCGAAAGGATCCACGAGTTTCTCGGCCGGTCGCGCCAACGAAGGGTTTATAGCAGTCAGTTTTGGCTCGCCAACATATTATTGCTGGTTTTTTCCGTTAAGGGTTTTCCGCGGGCAGACGCGGACCCACGTATCGCGGCCATCGCGCCAATACCTCTGGGGGTGTTAACCCTGAAATGAACCACCACTCAATACGTGAATTCCTCCAGGAATTTAAAGATCCAATGAGGATGCGCGATTTATTTTGGTGGGCGTCTTCTTCAAACTTTGGAAAGAGGGGGGCAAATTCGAGAATTGTCTATTGCTGAAAATAACAGCCAGTCCAACACTCGAATTCAACGCGAACAGCTCTAAAAAAAACTGAATGGTTGCCGAGTCAACCATATTTTACATTTACACATCAAAGCAAAGTCGTTTCACATTTTTCGTATTACACACCAACAACTGTATTATCCATTGAGTTTCAAGTTTGCCATTTGAGTCTTGGATCCTTATGAATTTACGGGAAACCAGTTGTCATCGAATGAAGTTTGATGGCAACGTGTCAACTCGAATTTGTCGTATTATAAACGCGCTGGAATTTACAACTCCAGTGGATTGCAATAAATAGCAAGCTCGTCCCGACATAACATTTACCAAAAATTAGATCGTTTTGTCGAAAAAACGATATTGTATTCTCTCTCGAGAAGCGTGCTTCCACCACAGTCGATACACACTCATTCGCCTCCCCGCCGCCCTTTCGAACTCCAACTGGAGGACTGTGCTCGCACCCACTGTTTAGTAGCTAGGATTATGATTCATCTTACCCCGCGCCTCTTGCCCTGAGTTCCCCATCTCTTCCTCTGTATCTCTTTGGCCTGAGGAGCCTCCAGGAGTCTGGAGAGATCTGTACCTATTCGCACTTTGGCTTCGGCTGCATTTCCATCTCTCTTGCCACCTCACACAACCCCTAACCCATTCGTCAGTCCCTTTTCTAGTCCCTTTCTCGTTCGGTCTTCGCCTCTTATCCATCGCGTCTTCCATTCCGTGAACCTACTCTACTTCACGATCACAAAGATGGGCTCTTCCTCGGAGACTCGCGCGGCAGCGTAGAACTTATTGTTCGCGAGCAGCGATTATCTCACCCTACACGACGTTCCGCGCCTGGCACCACCTTCGGCGTGGAAAAATCCTCTCGGAGGGACGTGGCTGGCTGGTGGTCCTCTCAATGCGCCTCGAGGAATCCCGAGAAGGACCGTTGTCTCGGATGCTCATCGTGCTTTCCAACAAGCACCCCTTCGAGAGGTGGAACCGTGGAAAAGTCTTTCCACCCCGATGTTCTTCACCGCTGCCGTCGCCGCACCCACCATTATGCTTCCCTTGCGCGTCTTACACCACCGCAAAGCCACGTAAGCCAACGGTAGCTTCGTACCCACACGAAAGTCATCTAAGCACAAAAGAAGCCGCGAAGAAGAACGTCTCGCCTCCACCGCGAGACTCCCCTACGACTTTGCATCCTTTCCCAACACCTCGAGACTTTTGCTTCGATAAGGACCAGAAGAGATTCTGCATTCAGCGATTTCTACGATGGCTTGCCGGCCCAACCCTCCCGAGGAATCCTTGGGATTTATATTGGCGACGACGAAACTTTGGACGTCGGTGGACGAAGTTGTCGGTAGGCTGAATCGAGTTACCCGTCGATTCGCCAGTTTCCCCTCACCGTCCAATGAAAATTCCATTTCAGACATTCGCCCCTGGCAATGTGTTTGGACTTTAACCGCTCGTCATGGCTTTGTGCTCCGTCCAATTTTCGTGCTCTCGTGAAACGAGCACGCTTGTGACAAATATGTTGACTCAACCGAATCCGCTTCATCGGGATAATTCGGCGTTGGAAACTATACTGAATTGCGGTCTGTGCGAGCAGTGATACAGCCGCTTGAGTTCCGCAATGACATTCCGAACGGCTTTCATCCACGCTCGCATCGATCGACTTTGGGAAATATTAACGCGATCTCGGTGATTCGAAGCCACCTTGGGAATTGTTAGCTTGCACCCCATAAACGACGAGTTACGCGAATCACTAGGAAAGCTAATCGTGCAGTGTCCAAGTCTTGAAGCAGGGCAAGACTGATGACCTATCTACTAAATTGTGGCTTGACTCCACTCTAACGTTTACAAGACTCGAAGACATCCTCATCTTTGAGGAGTTATGCGCAGTTGAAGTCGAAAAATCACTTTTTTCAAAACCAAAATATTTCGACAGTATGTCATCTTATTAACAAATGGATCGGTGTCTCGTGTCACACATTCCCTAAATCCCTCATTACCAAACATCAACTAGAAGCTTGGTGAGCTTCCATTTGATTCCCGACAAAACGGGATTTAGTTGCATCGTCCGAGGCGTAACTTGTCCACGCTCTTGCAGCGAAAAATCAATCTCGACCACATGTTCCGACTCTTACTCAACCGGAATTCGCCTGGACGCAATAATTTCTCGTTCTGCATGTTCCCCGCAAAGTTTTCCCATGCATACGTACACATGTACGCGGCCCAACAGTCACTCTCCAGAACTAATAAATCGCGGCGAGGTTCAACTTGAAGAGGGATGAAAAAGTGAGCCCGTCGTGTCAATCATATAAAGTTTCTCGTACACGAGGGTTGAAAAGCTTTTATTGCGGCCGGCTTTGTGCAGAGAGTGTTATGTTTCCCATAGTCATCGGAGCCCTTAAATATTTGCTCCCTCTGGCGTGGGCTTTTGCTCCCTGGGTTCCCTATACATCATACGTAGATACACACGCGCGGCCACGTAGACGAAACTCCAATAAACGTATGTATGTACGGTGCACACACGAGGGCTGAATAAATATGATATACGAGGGACCGTATAGAGATGACACACAGGTGAACAAGTGGCTGGTGGTGAGGTTTTCGTGCGAAGGCGTTAAAAGCGACCGGAAATGGGTGTAAGGTAACGATCTGCGTCAAGAAGCCACCAAGATGGATGCTTTTTTCGTGCTGATGTCGCACAATGTCCAATGATACGTCATAATGGGTGTAACTCATGGATGACAGAGTGGAGACAGAAGGATGACGGCCATACGCGGTAAGCGGCGTAACGGACTATGTCTACCTAGGTGAGTACAAAAAAATTTCCCAAAAATACTGTTATTTGATAGTATCACCTTTTAGCTATATTCCCCGAAAATTTCATTGAAATATTCCTAAAATTGAATGAGTTACAGCTTCTAACAGTAGATCGGACGAGGGCTTTGTTTGGGTTTTTTTGGGTTTGGCCCAAACCCATACTTCAAACTTTAAACGTGTTTTTTTTTCTCGAAACGCTGTTTTCAAAGTCGGTGGACATGATATCTTGAGAACCACTTGAAGGATTCTTTCCAAATTTACGGGAGATTCGATGAAAAACATCTAAAGGTCGTTGACGATCTCACCTTTTCAAAATCGATCTTTATTTTTTAATAGTTACGTAAAAATTACGACTTTTTTCATAGATTTTGTAAGCCCGAGTTTCAATTGGTCACCACCTTGTTAAAAAAAATGATTTTCGAAATCGACGATCGTCAACGACTCGTATTTATTGTTAACATGCATTCTCCGTTTGGTTTTTAGATTTCGGTTGGACCGTTTAAGCTGCAGAGTGTCCACCGCGAGTCGTTGCCAAAAAAATGTCATCCTCTGCCTGCGGCCATGTTTTTTTGCATTTTTTTGTGTGTTTTTAAGGCTCTTAATATAAGTACTTTTGTGTTAAAAAAAATGCGTTTCTTTATCACCAACAGTCCCCAGAAAAAAAATTTGAAGTTTGGCCATTTTTTTCGGGACTCTAGGTAGATGTAACTCCTTGAATTCCCCTTTGCCTAACGGTGTACACATAAATCCGGATAAAGATAAGCAGGGAAAAAGCCCGGAGAGCGGTACCTCGCGTTCTGTATTAGCGGTGCATTTGTCAAGTCTCGAGCTTAACTGGGTTACGATGCCACCATGATGGCCAACAGAGAAAGAGAGAGACAGAGAAAGAGTACTCGCTAGTACAAACGCAATAAAGAGAAGGTCTAGTTTTAACTTCACTCGTGCGCTTTTTTTTGTTCCTCTGCTCTTTATCCTTTGAGGCGAACGACGGAACGGGGATGCAATTTCTGGGGGAGGGGAAACGTTCGCGCGAGTACTCTTCTGCAGTCGGATTATTTGCTCGGAGAATAGAAGGCGCGCGGGAGAATGGAGAAAAAAATAATAAAAAAAAGAACGTAGCCACCACCATCGAGGAATCTTCAGGGCACACATTCCTGCGACACACGTCGTTGGGCTGTCGGGAGATAAAAGGCACCCGGTGGGATTGTGCAACAGGAACTTTGGCACTTTGATGTTTCCCCAGTTCCAGCTCATATACACACATGCCGGTTTTTTTTGCTTGTCTTTTTACCATTCTTTTTTGTCGACCGGCGATAGCTGTGCTTTCTTTTCCTCCAATGTTGTCGTCCCTAATGCGTATCTGTTCTCCGGCTTCCTGGGTTACGCTTTGGGCTTCCGCCATTTGCCAAGCATACGTTTCTCCGGCTCGGAGCCCGCTGGAAAAAATCCCGTTCCCATTTCGCCTGTGTGGGTGTCTTCCGACGTCACCGCGAAAAGGATTTGAAACTTTGCCAATGTTCACCTGATGTCTGCCTCCACTTCACGTTTCGGTCGTCGTTTTTCCTCGCTTTTTGGTATTTTCTTTCTTGTACACGTTCTACTGCTTTTGGCGTTCTTTTTTTGCCCGGTCGATGATCATTCCGGGTGGAATATAGATTCGAGCGAAGGTGACTTTGGGGACATTGAGGGGTGGCGTAATGTTGGGTACTGGGAGGGTTGGCTGCTATGAGGTCTTTGAAATCATCTTTCGCTATCTATCTATCCATATATTTCTATCTCTGTATATAAATATAAACATTTGTTCTCTCTCGTGACCGCCCTCTCCGAACGAACGGATTTAAAGGTCCCTGGGGTGCTGCCCACTCGGGTCAGCTTGATATACAACCGTGCGGATGCAGGTTGAACCGAGAATAAAGAGAAAAAAGTCGAGTCCTGCGGTTCACCGGCGAATGCTCTATATACGTCAAGTTCGTCATACTTTTTATCTTCCGTAACTTCTAGATCGTAGTCGAAGGAGCAAACGGGTCCGAAGTGTATAAATGTCAGGGTAGCACGAAAGGTCCAGCAGACGAAGGTCGGAGAGAAAGGGCATCCGGCTTTATCGGGTTATGCCTAGTTGTAGCAGTCGAAAGCAGCTCGTTTTTGGGATTTTTGGAAAATCGTGATGATGAATTTCTACAAAAATGAGGTATTTGAAATAGTATCGTCTGAAGATGGTCTTGCAGTTTGCATCGTTGGAATTCAATCAAAGTTCCTTTTTACATTTCAATTTCCTTATTTTCATCATAATACGAGATCTTTTTTGTAGATTTATATAGTGGATCGTTAAGTAAATATGGAAAAAAATGATTGCAGGATTTTTGTAGGGGAAATATGATCAAATAAATTAAGGATGTTGAGTCCCTACGAAACATGTTAATGTTAATTGTTCAATAAATAGCTTCTTAATCGTCATGCAATTTTTACACGACCTCCTGAATACTTCATATAAAAACATACCAAATTTTCAGAATTCTATCATCATTACTTCAACCTCCTTAAGGGTTGAAATAAAAAATGATAAGAAAATTCTGAAAATTTGGTATGTTTTTGTATGAAGTATTTAAGAGGTCGTGTTAAAATTTCACGACGATTAGGAAGCTCGTTATTAAAAAATTAACATTTTGTTAAGAACAATTTTTAAAAGAAATAAAAAAAAATTTATCAATAAACTTCGTTTTGTTTCCGTTGCTTTCAGTATACTGTAGATATTATAAAATAGAGAGGTCAAAAAAAAAAATTATTGCAAAGTTACATCAGTTTCCATAAAACACCATTTAATTTGTGAATGTTAATTGTTCAATAACGAGCTTCCTAATTGTCGTGAAATTTTTACACGACCTCTGAAATACTTCATACAAAAACATACCAAATTTTCAGAATTTTATTATCATTTGCGATTTGGGATTCAACATCTTTAAGGATACGTAAAAACGTTCGAGTAAGTTTCCGTTGCATTCCAATGATGCGAGCTTCAACGTCATCAAGAGTCACACACACACACACGATCGGAAATGGTCTGTGTATAAATTCGCATCGAACTCTATACGTGGGTTTGTTTTACCGGTTGCTCAGTGTTCCCTTTTCCATTACTCTTTTTTTCCCTCCGAGTACACACTCAAGCAGCCATTTTCTCTCTCTCTTCTTTTTTCGCCCTCTGCTTGAGTTTACTGGTTCCCCATGTTGAGGCAAAGGTGCGTTTAATGGGGCGTCGCGTGTGTAGAGGTGAAATCATTCGATACATGTCGCCCTTACCTCCCGCGAGGTCGAGTATTTTTTGTCCTTCATCCCTCCGGTGTTTCTCCTCGGCATGTTTCCTATTCTTCTTCTCTCCTGCGCCTCGCGCACTCTCCCCTACGCGAGTAAGATCGCGGCTTTTCTTTTATTTACGACCCCCCCCCTGCCGCCGACTAAGCTTCCGCACACGGAGAGAATTTTTAAGTAATTTTTACTGTGAAATCACAGTAACTCGGTGACAAATGTGCAATTCTTCAGGTTTTTAGGAAATAAATTATAAATTTTCATGGAAATGAATCAAAATTTACTTTTGCGTAACAGAAATTTAAAATATTTTCCAGAATTTTTACTGAAATTAATAGTAAAATTTCATGAAACGTAAAGATTACGACAATAAGTTAAAAAAGGGCTAATATAAATGAAATTTTTTAGTGGAACATTGAGAAATTTGCGTGTCTTCCATAAAAATTTAAAAAAAGGAAGCCGAAATTTTCCGTGCGTCCACCGGAATTTTACGTTCTTTATAGTAAAATCAGTTAGGGCTAGGTCGCCTGACCGTACGCGTGAGCTCTGTGTGTAGCGTGCGTATACGTGAACGCAAGCTGTGAGATTGTGCTTGTGTATGACGCAGTATGACGAGCACGAACGACGCCGACCCGCGTTGCTTAGCAACAGCGGTACCGCGCATGCGCATTATAGTACGAAGCATGGGCCAAGAAAGCCTCGTGGTCTCGTGCAGTCTAACGTGTTCTACGCAGTTCTACGCAAGAAAACAAAGAAACGTGAAAAGAAACTTCGATAAAGGACGTCTACAATGGTACGGAAAGATGATATGCTAAAATAAGTAGCAATCAAGAACACAAATGTTCAGAAATACAGTATATAGAGTAGTTATTTAATCATAGGGAATTAATTTTTCGCTAGGGATTTTAGAAATTTCAAGTTTGTCCAGGTTATTTTAACTGTAGAAACTTGGAATTTTTGAGGCAGCCCATTGTTAAAATTCTACATGAGAATGTGTCAGAATTTTTACTGAAAGAAATGTAAAAAATTATGCTACATGCTTAAATTTTTACATGAATGAAAGCAAAATATTAAAAGCTAGTGTCAATTTTTGACTATGTGCACATTTGTCACCGGTTTCAAATTTTTAATGTAATTTTTACGGAGATTTCACCGTAAAAAATACTTAAAAATTCTCTCCGTGCAAGAGTTCTCTCTTGCGCGAGGGCCTTTTTTCTTTCCCTCCTCGCTGTATTTATCCCTCGTTTCCGTTTTCTCTGTCGCTTGATGCTTGTTCGAAAGGCTTGTTTTCAATGCGTGTACTTTTTATTCCCGCTCCGAACTTCCACTTTCCGTCCGGGCGGTAGCGGGTCCCGGTGATGGCCGAGCATCAGCATTCGTGTCCCGGAGTCTCCTCTCAGGGCAAATCAAATTTCAATATTCTCGCGCTACACCGTAAAAGGGAGAAAACAACGAGGGCCACGCGAAGCCAAGGGAAACTCACGTACCCTGCTGTAGCAACTATCTTGGAGGCATTTTCGTCAAGGAGGGAGGGGAACTTCGACTTCATTGGTTTCCACTTTTTATCATCTCTTTTCCAGCCACCCTTCGATGCCACCAACCGCTCGCCTTCATCCTTCCCCTATCGTCGATCCTTTGCAGCCTGAATTATTGACGAGCAGTAGGGATACAGGGAAAGTTTTAAGTTTCCTCAGATCGAAAGTTACCCGCGGTTTTATTAGCAAAGTGAACCTTCGTAAACTCATCGTGAATCGTAATGTCCTCGAACATATACGTAACAACTTACTCCCGAGTTCGCGTCGTCGCCGACGACGAGGGTGTTTGCGCGCTTAAAAAGTATGAGCTTCATCTTACGAGAGATCTTGAAGGGTTAACCTTCTCTCTTTCTCTCTCTCTCTCTCTCTCTCTCTCTCTCTCTCTCTCTATCCTTCCCTCTCTGTCTATCTCACTATATCGATAACGTCAGAGTTAATGTTCC
>OX632358.1:40165533-40250721 GCA_951751655.1 Ophion costatus
ATACATGAGGGTTATTTGGTTAGGGATTGATACGAGGCATCTAGATTTTCCTTTTACATTAGACGTCATTTTTTGCGACACCCTGTGTACATATATATATATATATATATATAGGTATGTAAAGAAAGAGAGCGAGCCTGTTGGTATAAGTGCACAGCAGTAGAGCCGGCTTTAAATCCAATTAAAATTGCCCCTCACTCGCAAACGTTTGTACCTTTATGTATATATATATATATGTGAGGATGGCCCTCGAAGTCAAATGCGTTCTCATCACCTTTTCATATATATATATATATATATCTACATATCTATATGTCCTTGAAAAAGTGAGTTTGAAAAAAAATCAGTTCCGACGACCGTCCTCATACCCACCGATTGTCTCCATACTCGGCATCACATAAACCCCAATGTCTTGAAAATTACGTTTACCTAAATGCGAGCAACTTTATATAAAGGTAACATTTAGGACTTTTCAGTCGCCTAAATCCTCGATACGTTTGAATAAAAATAAAGGACCGTCCTCAAAACAACATGTGCTGATAGCCAACATTCAATAGATAGAACGGGTTCAATATATCTCTTCTCCATATATATATATATGCGGAGTCCAGATATATGTCTCACTCTGTCTCATCGTACGTTTTCATTCTCTAGGCTCTTTGCATTGCTATTCGCACGCGCGCACAAAGGACTCCCGGGTACCCATGCTTTCTCACTATACGATATTCGTTTGTGCAAGCCCCGGGGACCCATTTCTACTCGCCGCCCGTTATACTCTAGGTAAGCTCTTTTTCTCTCTCTCTCTCTCTCTCTCTCTCTCTCTCTCTCTTTCTACATATGTATATCAGATCGAGCCTCGTTTCGCTTCATTTCGTACCACTTCGAAGCCGCTTTCATAGCAATTTACTTAGTTAAAAGATACGAGATTCAAATTGTGTGTTTTCGAGGCAGGGTGAATTCCTATGGAGCATCGCGTAGTTTCTCGTCCGTCCAGGTAACATTTTCTCTCATCGCTTTCGCCAGCGAATCCGAAAACGCATTGATTTTTTTCTTTCTCATTGAAATTCCCATTCGTTCCAGGCTGCGAGATCGTGAAAGCCAAGTTACGAGGCCTGATGGTCTGTTGGATCAAGGTGGAGGAAAATTGCGAAGAAGGCAAATTCATTGAGAGGGTGTATGGACGGAGGAAAAATGCGCTGGCACGAGTAGCGCCTCAAATTCAGGCAAAGGGACTAGTCCGTTGGGATTGTGGGCACCGGCTTTAACAAGAAACATCACTAAACAGGGAGATACCGTTAGGCGAGGAAAAAATTTGCCGATTTTCATGATTTTTTTTAAACGAAAGATTTTTTCACTTTTTTTTGAGATTCGGGCTATGTTTTATTACTGTTTTTGGCTGTTACGTGGTATTTTTTTATGAATCTTCAACCCTTGACGAGGCAGCCCATTTCTGGTACCTTCTACGGAGCATGTGGGGTCCGCGTGACCCCCACGCGTCTTCTTGGTTTAGATCGCTTCCTATGAACGGAAATTGGGATTATACAGGATGAATCTCTTCGTTTTTTTTTAAACAAGAGAATAGTGTGTATTAAAGTCAATTTTCAAAAATCAAATGTCGTGAAAAAGTGCTTTGAACGATAAAAAAATGTAAAAAAATGCGAAAATGACCTTTTTACGAACAAAAAAAATATTTTTTTTCTCTAATCAAACGATTGAAAAAAGTCAAACGGGCTTTCGAAATAGACACAATATACTACGAGAAAAAAAATATTACCGTTGCGCTCTCTTACAAAAGTATAGTTTTCTGAGCATACGGATGTGGAAAATTTCTGGAGATTCGGAAATGGAAAAAACTTACGAATAATTCAGCAAAAAAAAATGTTTCTTGCCATTAATCTCGATAAAGGTTCATTCGTATTCATTGATAAACTGAACACAGATAATAAACCCTTAAATTGTATTTTTTTCACGCTCGGGGGTGGGAAAAAAAATGATGGACAACCGGAGGAAAAAAATAGTTTTCACGGCGTATACTTCATCTGATATTTATTATTAAGCGTATACATTATTGTTGAGCGATAATGAGCGTAACTGATCGCCTCAAACCAAGAAATTCAAATCAACTGACCACAACTAACTGCCTACGCAAAAGTGCGCGTGGGGTCCGATAGGACCCCAGACCTTCTTATTATGAGTGCTGCGTCGAAGCTGATCGCTGCCGAACGCTCGTGCCGAGCAGGCTCGATGGCCAGAGAGGTAAACTGAGTTATGGAGGGAGTCCGAAACCGAAAAAGCCGTTTACTAAATATTTCAAGAGCGAACTTTGAAATGGGCATGGGGTCCTCATGGACCCCGCATGCTTCTTCTAAGGTTCAAAACGGTGGACGTATGGCACAGTCATCCAAACCACATTTTCCAAACTGGCTTGACCAATAGCTGAAAAACCTAATCGACCGATTCCGATGAAATTTGGTATCAATCTTGCTAACCTCATTGTGTAAAACATGAGCTTAAGGGAGCTTTCCAGTGTGAAATTTAAAAAAAATCGATTTTTTTTTTTTGCTTTATCGAATAGTATACACTCTTCCGAATATTCCCTGAAATTTTCATGCCGAAATTCAGATTATTTCGGTTACTGTACAGCATTTCTTGGAAGAAGGCAACGGAGCGCTACAGCTACAGCGAAACTTTGAACGCGTTTTTCTAGAAACAGCATTTTTCAAAACGGTGTCCAACTTGGAGGGCAGAGTTTTAAAGCTATCGAGTTGAATTTTTGACACAATATTCTTAACGTCTTTGTTTATCGTGCTATGGAAGCTTTTTTTTTTTTTGACATCTTCCTATTTTTTTGTAAAAAAAACTGCCAAAAAATGCTAAAATCGATACTTTTTGTTCAAACCGGCGCCATTTTTGCAAAAAAAAAGCCTCCATAGCACGAAAACCAATTATATACCGATCAATAATCTTTTTGTGTTTTTTGTTTCAGATCAAAATTGTGACCCCCAACGTGGACACCACATCCAAGTGCATTTTCTGCAACAATTGTTTCATCATTTTTATAGATATTAATTAATAAATAAATCGATCTTTAAAAAATTGTTTTGTATTCTTCAATACCCAATTAATATACAAAAAAAAACCAGACCGATTAGATTATTTTTTCTTTAAAAAAAAATCGCGAAAAACAGCGATTTTTCGGGCTGTCACACTGGAAAGCTTCCTTAAATGTATTTGGCAATAAAAAAAAAAAAGAAGAATTTATTGTTTGCAAAATGTAACCATTCTTTCGTAAAGGTTTGCATAATGTTGAATATGGGGTGAAGACTTTTGAAGGCGTTGAGGTTCGTGTGATGTTGAGTATGAGGACGATTGGTCGCTTTGAGACGGGTCCTCGAAGTCGAATGTCTTCAAAATCATCTTATCGCATATATATATATATATATATATATTGATATTGATATTTGTGTATATATATATATATATATATATATATGGGCTCATGGCAGAGTTTTATATGGCAGATATATATATGCGTAAAACTCTGCCATGAGCCCATATAGGCGTACGGTAATACACTACCGTATACAGTGCATAATTATTTCCAATCGATGAATATTTCATGAAAACGCAAATGACCCGTGTTATTCGTATTATGCGTATAGTACAGCGGGACGAGTTAATTCAAGGATTTTGGTATGCGTGTTGTGTGTGTCTGTATGTACAGGGTGAGCGAAAAAGCGACGTCCAAAAGGAAAATCTAAATGCCTCGTATCAATACGTATCCGAATACCCTAAAGCACACGCACACACAAAACAGAAAAATTAACAAACTCTTTTTTTCTCGAAAACTAAGAAGTATCGTAAAACATACATGGGGCTGATTGGCATATCCGATACGTGGTATCTAGATTTTTCCTTCTGACGACAGTTTTCGGGCCACCCTGTATGTATATATATATATATATGTGCACACACCAATGGCACTGTGAGAATGTGGGGTCCCAGCGTCGGAATGCACGCCGAATGTCACTCCCTCCTGTCGTTATTGCGTATTATTTATATCCGTGAATTGTAATTACAGCCGCGGTGCAACGAGAATAAAAGTGTCGCGGGTTATATATCCGCCGCGGTTCCCAAAATATTTCAAAGGGGGAAATAGCGTTAGGCGAGAAAAAATAGGCTGCTCTTCACGATTTTTTTTATAAGGAAAGAATTTTTCACCATTGAGACTTGGGGTTTGTTTTATTACTACTTTTGCCTGTTAAATGGTGATTTTTTGTATTATTTATCTTCAAAAATGGCGGTGGTATGGGTCTTCTGAACTGCATTTTTAAAGGTGGCATAAATACTTCTGACCTTATTGTCTTAAACATGATCCTATGTTTTCTCGAAAATTAAAAAAAGAACGTATTTTTATGATGGAAATTGTAGCCATTTTTTTCGGAAAATTCAATCTTTCTGTTTCAAAGCGTGCCATTTCATCGATTTTCAACATTTATAATTTTTTCTTGCTTCATATTCTGCGTATGTGTGTTAAGGGGTCTTCTCACTTTAGACGCTAAAAAAAGGCTATTTCATGATTTTTTAAATAGGTTTATATTATAGATATTGATGTGAAAGTTGTTACACTTGATAAATACACTTTCGAAGTACATGACATTGTTTTAAATGTATTTTTGTAACCCAATCAAACTTTAGGGCCTTAGGCCACAGTAACGGGTATAAAATCATGTGCGAATTTAACATTTTTTTTTCGTATGAGAAAGTGATTTATTCATGAAATTAATTACACATCTATTTAGTAGGAATATCAAGCTATTAGAAAATATATATTTTTTTCTATCTACAAAATGGCCGGCTACTCGAAACTTCTCGAAATAGCTTTTTTCCAATTGGCGTGACAAATTAGTACAACAATTTTCACTCGATTTACTTCAAATTTAAAAGTTATGTTCCTAATTGCATTTCGCAGAGAATGCAATTAGGCAATGAAGAACTTTCCACTTTATGAGCAGTTTATGAGCAGTTATAACGAAATTTTTCACTGAAAATTCATTTCTTAAGTTCAAATACCTACAACTTTTGAATAAAACAATATTTTTTAATTCCGTACGTACTTCTCTAGGTATTCTAATCTAGATTGGCGAGAATTTTTGTTTTTTCGTTCTAGGTAAAAAATGGTGGATGCTAACTATCACGCCGCGGAGCACCTAAAAAAGGTAATAAAAGAAAAAATACTAATATTTTCTTTTTTTTAGTAGTCGGCCATTCTGTTCATCGAAAAAAAAAATTCCAACAGCTTGATGTTCATACTAAATAGATGTGTAATTAATTTTATGAATCAATCACTTTTTCATACGAAGAAAAATTGTTAAATTTGCACATGATTTTAAACCCGTTACTGTGGCCTAAGGTCTTAAACGCGTTTTTCTCCAAACAACTTTTTTCGACGGCGTATTGATAAAATCTTCGAAACTACCGAACCGATCCTTATGAAATTTTAACCATATATTCTTAACAACTATAGCTATAGCGCATATCAAGGATTTTTTGAAATTTTGATTATTACTATTTTTTTCGCCAAAAACGATGAAAAAACACGTTTTTTTTGTTTTTTCGAAAAATGTCCGCCATCTTGTTACTTTTGCATACATAAAAAATCGTATGATATGCGTTATAGCCATTAATATACTGAATCTGAAACCGTTTAATTTTTTTCGTTTCGGATGATCCATCTCCGAGATTTCATCAACGGCGCAGACCTACAATTTTTTAGGACATTTTTTAACTACCATTTTCGTCTATAAATAGTGACTAAAACAAATCAAAATAAAAAAAAAAATGTATTTCGAAAGTGTATTTATTAAGTGTAACAACTTTCATGTCAATATCTATAATATAAACCTACCAAAAAAATTCACGAAAATAGCCTTTTTTCGTGTCTAAAGTGAGAAGACCCCTTAAGGAAAGAAAAATCTTCCTTGGTTTTTTCTCGGATTGATCCAACCGACGCTTCGTTTCACGCCGTCTGACAACGTCCGCTGCAACCCGTTTAGAAGACCGAGTCATACACCCGCCAAATTCAAATATTAATAAATAAATTTAAAAAATACCAAGTAACAGCCAAAAGTAGTAATAAAACATACCCCGAGTCCCAAAAATGGTGAACAAATCGTCTCTGTTAAAAAAAAGCATCAAAATCAGCCATTTTATACCAAAACGTATCTCCCCCCTTAACCCTAAATATCCGTGTTGCGAATGTTGCGAATTTGGCCGAATAAATGGGAATTGAGTTTCCGAGGGACGGTTCGAAACAGCAGTGCTCTTGGTATTCACGAAAAGCACTCGAGCGATCCTGCTCCATCCACGGACGAGCCACTGAAAATTTGCATAGCGGGCTTATGCATATGCAGCGTCGACTTGACCAATCAGAGAAGCGTCACAGTGTGTTACAAGCGTGGATTGTTCGAGAGGGAACCCTGTACACGTTGCAGCAGGCGTCCTCAGACCGCCTCGCAGGATCTATTGCGCAGCCCCTTACGCTCGGCCTTGTACCCATATTCCCGTAAATTTGCTCGATTTCAACAGCCGGAAACACAGGAGACCTTCGCGCGTCCTCCAATCCACCGCCTCGAGGGATTCACCGTGGCGGATATGTCGTTACAACCGAACCCTCGAGGGTGTAAACTCGTAGGTGACTTTCCAGATAACACACCGAGTGGGCTTTCGAGGGAACTGCAACTCGGCATTCATTGCCGCGCATAATTTCATTTGGGAAATGGAGAAGATGGACTTACCGTGACCGAGAAAGTGTGGAATCTTCCGAGTCGTCGATTCCCCAGCGAGAAGCTTCGGAGATCTCTGGAAAGTGAAAAAAAAACTTAAATTTAGTAGACGTAGACGCGGTGAGATATTATTTTGGGAGGGTATTGTATTTGTGATACTTGTTAAGGCGTTACCCTCACTCGTAGCGTGAAAAAAGGCCTTTTTCATGAATTTTTTTAAAGAAAACTACAAAACTTTTTTAATCGATCAATATACCATCTTAAAGAACACATCTTGAAGAACTTTCAGTAATTTTTTTATTGAAAAATATTACATTGTTTAGTGGCAAATGGCCGTCAATGAAATAATGTTTTTATATACACGGTTTGCGGTGACCAACATTGCGGCGAAGTGGATCATCTGAAAAAAAAATGCGGATGGATCTAGTCAAATATAAGTATAAACTAGTCTTTAATCGAAGGATTTTAAAAAATATTCATTTTTCACAAAATGGCGGACAGTCAAAGTTAATGGTTCGATTTTAACGAAAAAAAACGGCCGTTCTTTGGCTATAAAACGGCCATTTTTTTTCGAAAAAAAAAATCGAACGATTAAAGACTACATTTTTATGTATTAAATAAGCCTGCAAAATTTCAAGAAGATCGGTTCATTAGTGTTCGAGTAATCTTGGTCACCGACTTCAGAAATGCCATTTTGAGAAAAACGCGTTTAAAGTTTCAATTTCAGTTCTTCAATTCACGGATTCTTCTCTTTCAACGCTCATATCTCAGTCAATTTTGTTCGGATCGACTTGAAATTTTCAGAACATATTCTCAGATACTTATACTTCAAAAAATGCAATTTAAAAAAAATCGATTTTTTCAAAATCGCAAGTGGGGGTAATCCCTTAATAAAGGTATGACTTTGTGGAATTTAGTTTGTGCAGGAAAGCTTTGTATGAAATAATATGGTTTGACGAAAGAATTTTTTATGCTCTACTGTATGACGTTTGCACAGGAGGGCACAGGGAAACTGCGAAAAGCCTGGTCCATCGGCTTACGTTTTTATTGAGCGACAGTTGTGATCACCATCGGAAACTTGGTAAGACGAGCTTGGTAGTTGACGCAAAAGTCAGTGCGCAGCTGAGCGATCACCCATCCAAGTATTGGCCCAGGGTAATGCTCCTTGGGGATGGGAAATCGCTGGAAGAGCTGCACAGTAAACGCGCATCCACTGAAGTTGTGCAAGTTGCTGAATTTCTGTATCTACCATATAGCGTTTCCACAGGAGGGCACAGGGAAACTACGGAAAACTCGTGTCCATCTGCCTATTTTTTTACTGGGCGACAGTTGTGATCACCATCGGAAACTCGGTAAGAATACGCGCTTGGTAGTTGACGCAAAAGTCGGTGCGCAGCTGAGCGATCACCCATCCAAGTATTGGCCCAGGGTAATGTTCCTTGGGATGGGAAATTGGTGGAAAAGCTGCACAGTGACGCGCGTCCCCTGACGCTGAGCAAGTCTGCAGAAGTTCTCCATTTCCGCGTCTCTCCCGTGTGAGACAATGACGCACGGTGCTATTGATCTAATTGGATCAGCATGTTTAATCAAAGACGAAGAACGAGTGCCGATGAAAGCTGACTGGAGATCGAAGGGTTTCTCCATCCGGCTGTTTTCTTCACGCCACAAAAACTCATTTGGCAGATACGCTCAGCTGCGCGTGGCTTCGAAACTGGAAAGTTCCACATGCGTGATCGTCATTTGCGTCCCTCGTCGTTAGGGTGTACGTCGAATGACTTCCGGTCACTGGGGAGTCTGAACTTAATCCAATCGAGAGCTCCCCCAGCCCTCTTTTAACGCCGCGCGAAGCTCCCGGGGCTCGTTACACTAGCCAACATTTTGAGGGATCGATCGTCCGGGCGATTCGTATCTCGTGTTGCTGAATCGTTCGGCTAGGCATGACCTGATTTGCGGATCGTAGCATCGTACCGAGAGCTCGTTTTCAATGTGAGCTACGAGAGTTTTGCATGCAAATGAACTTTTTGCCAATTCCCTGATGGGAAAACGAAAAAAAGTCGAAAAAAATGGAACTCGATTTCGGACGTGTTCGATGTGGTTGAACATCGAAGTGAAGGGAAGACCGTGGTCTGGACTACATCGGTGGACTGACGGCCACCTGTGCCGTGCGTCATGCGGGACTGATTCCCTTCTTCCTCTTTCCACCCCGATCATTCCCCTCTGCCTATTCCACTCTGCGCCACGAATCGGTACACACCTTACTTCCGCCTGTGGACAAAACGAGAAACGGATGCGTTTTCGTCAACAGCCGAAGCGCGGAGTTCCAAGGCCGAGTTCAGGAAGACAAAGCCCGAACTCTTTAGTGAAGATGGTACAGACAGCGTTCAAGAGACTGGGAAATTTCGTGACGTTGAATTCTAGCAGTGGCGTTAAGTAATCCTATCAATGCAGCGATAAACGAATCGACCTAGTATTCTGTTGATGCTAATTTTTCAGCAAATGTGTGTTTCATAAAGGTTTAGTTTGCGTTAATCCGTTGTTAAGACATAAGAAAATTTAATCTTGGATTGTGGCTAACGCTCCAACCTCCTTAATGCGTTAGGCCACAGTACCGGGTATAAAATCATGTGCGAATTTAACAATTTTTTTTTCTGTATGACAAAGTGATTCACTCATAAAATTAATTACACATCTATTTAGTATGAATATCAAGCTGTTAGAATTTTTTTTTCGATGTTCAAAATGGCCCACTACTCGAAACTTCTCAAAACAGTTTTTTTCCAATTGGCGTGACAAATAATTTCAACAATTTTCGCCCGATTTACTTCAAATTTAAAAGTTATGTTCCTAACTGCATTTTGCAGAGAAGTACGTACGGAATTTCTGATTGATCGAAAACTTTTCATTTTACGAGCAGTTTACGAGCAGTTATAACGAAATTTTTCACTGAACATTCATGTCTTAAGTTCAAATACCTACAACTTTTGAACAAAATACTATTTTTTAAATTCCGTACGTACTTTTCTAGGTATTCTAATGTAGATTGACGAGAATTTTTTTTCGTTCTAGGTAAAAAATTGTGGATGCTAAATGTCACGCCGCGGAGCGCCTAAAAAAAAAGATAACAAAATAAAATATTAGTAGTGGACGATTTTGTACACCGAAAAAAAAAATATATATATATATTTTTTCTAACAGCTTGATATTCATACTAAATAGATGTGTAATTAATTTTATGACTGAATCACTTTTTCATACGAAAAAAATTGTTAAACTCGCACACGATTTTATACCCGTTACCGTGGCCTAAGGCCTTAAGTTTAACAACTTTTATATCAACATCTATAATATAAACCTATCAAAAAAATTCACGAAAATAGCCTTTTTGGCGTCTAAAGTGAGAAGGCCCCTTAACATTGACGAAAAAAACAGCGAGAACTTATTCAACATTCCAATAGATGCCCCAATTTTAGGGACCGGATCAGTATGCAGAGTTCGGTCTTTGGTGCTAGAGTCTCCATGCTCCGGTGGCTTCTTGATGTGTTGATTGCGCAGTCGTCCAACATTCGGTCTCCAGCTTTCCACGTTTCCGCTTTCCGCATATCGTACGGCAACTTCCCGAGAGATTTACGCGCGGCCGTACGGTAAAATACGCACGAGGGTATGAGGAAAGGCGAGGAGTGAGCCAACCGTGACTCCGAGCGGGGCACCTGCCACGAACAGGTGATGGCCCGAAGACTTCTTTCCCTCAAGTCCCTTCGGGGGCCGCTATACGTCGAGATCTTGGCACGTGCCCGCATCAACGAGCAACCACCATTCCCCTTTTTCTTGTATTTTCAGGCTTCCTTTGTGAAGCGATGCTACATGACATTCCGCAGGATGTTCGCCGCGGTCCTTTGAACCTGCGTGTCCAGGCCATGACAATGTGACACGGGGTTTGGCTGTGCGGTGAGGACTTCCACAAATATATGTCTTTTTCGGATTGTGGGAGTCATCAAGCAATTCATTTCCTACCGTTTTTAGGTTAGTTTCGGTTGCGAGGGTCTTAAGGGCCCTCTCGGCTTAAGGGGGGGGGGGGGGGCGAGTCCCTTTAAACGCCCAAAAATGAGCCATTTTTCATGCATTTTTTAAAAAATGATAAAATAATCGTATTATTTTTTTATTTTTGACATTATTTTATTACAACTTTCAAGTGTTGAAAAAAGTTTTCTTTTTTAAACGAAACAAAATGGCGACGTTATAAGGTATTCCTTTAAGGGTCTTTCGCAAAACTGCTCAAAAAGTTATTGATCGATATGGTTGAAATTTTGGGAGGTTTCTCACTATATCGTTATTGGAAGGATGTACCTAAAGTTTTAAGGGTATCGCGTAAATAAATTACTTTTTTGGGGTAAAAATGGTCGAGAAAATAGTGAAAAATATGAAATTTTATTACAAGGCCTACTTTATTTTTGATTGTATGCTTTTTTATATTTTTCTAGGAACATCCTTCCAATAATATTATAGTGGGAAGCCTCCCAACATTTTAGCCAGATTGATTAATAACTTTTTGAGCGATAACATGAGCAGTTTTTCAACAGATGCCTTACAACGCCGCCATTTTGTTTTGTTTAAAAAATATAAAAATGTTTAACACTTGCAATCTCTAATGAGATAAGGTCAAAATTTTTTATCGATCCGATTATTTGATGAACTTCAAAAAACATCATGAAGAATGACTCATGTTCGGGCGTCCAAAGGGTTTTCCCCTTAAGGGAGGAGATACCTTTAGGTGCGGAATTTTTTTTCTGATTTTCATGATTTTATTTTAATAGGAACATTTTGTTCGCCATTTTTGAGAATTAGGGTATGTTTTATAAAAAAGTACCACGTAATAGCCAAAAGTAGTAATAAAACATATCCTAAGTTTAAAAAATGGCGAACAAAATTTTCCTGTTAAAATAAAATAATGAAAATCAGCAACTTTTACGTCACCTAAAAGTATCTCCTCCCTTCAAGTGTTCCGCGTACAAGAGTCGGTGACTTTGGGGTCAAGTGATTTTTCTGTGCGATCAAATTCAAGCAGATCCAAGCTCAAATATCATCAGAGCCGGTCACCCAACGTTTGGAGACGAATTATGACTTAGCAAATTGAATTTTCCTTACGTGACCTCGTGAAGAAGGCTTCCTTTTTCTCGCCCAAAGGTTCCAACGAAATAATTACATGAAAAGTTGAAAAAAAAAAAGTGGCTAGAATCTTCCAAGTGGCTATCAACTTCCAAGCGGAACCGTCAGAAGCGATCACGAATCGACGTCCCTCAAAACCCAGATTTTTCGAAACAACAGGCTTCTCCGAAAAATACAAATTTCGGCCAGGACAGTCTCAAGGTCCGTCTAACGATTGGGTTAATAAATTATGTTCGTTCCACCACCTCGGTGCTCACCTTCACTACCAGTTTCCCGGCAAACGTTAAAACCCGCCCGCAACACCCGAAACTTTCTAATATTCATTAATGTTGAGGCAAACAATGGGCCTTAACATCGTTTCATCCGAGTTGAATACTGCATACGAAAGTTCGTTCAAAGCCTCGCTGAAGCGCCCGTAAAATACGCCCTTCGTGCAACGAATACCTTAAGTACTTCCCTCATGCACCGGGCACTTAGTTATTCCGGTCGTTTGCGAACCAAGTGGTTTCCGTTGTTCCCGCAAGCTCTTCAGCACCGGCCCACTGTGCGTTTGGAAACCCACAATTTTAACGCGTCTTTCCGGCGAGTATCCACCATTTTGAAGAATCCATCAACACGTGTCCCAAATGGAATCCCAAATTCTCCAGCTCCAGCTTTCACCTTCCAGCTGCAAACCCCCACCCGACCATCGGCAATTTCTGGCTGAATCGTTGCGACCGCAATGCGTGGGTGGCCCGTATCAGCAGCTACCATCGGCTGTCTGGTAACCGGAAGCCGTCGCTCGTCGCAGCATCTGATCTTCGAATCCAAAAAAAAAAAAAAAGAAACCCCGAGCAAGCTCCGCTGCCTCGTTTCATCCTAGATCCAAACTCGCTCGTAATAAACTCTCGCCCGCGAACGTCTCCAAAAGCGCGTGTGGTGTACTTTTCATTGGCCCGCTGCATATATGCCAGACGCAAACGCATCAGTTTGCTTTCTCAAAGAGGCCAACGGGTCTGTTTCTAGTCGAGATAAAGTAAAGCCCCGTTCGCTCGCAGGAGAGCGAGGAGCCGAACAGCCTGCCTCGGAACAACCATCAAGCACGGAGAAGCAATACAAGCTACACCAAAGCCCATCACGCTCCATCCTTCGGCACACTCGAGGTAAAATTACATCCACCCTTCTGGTGTACTCCGGGGCTCGCAGCTCTCAACCTGCCATATACCCTCTCGTCTCTATACGTTTTTAGCTTCACCCGAACCCTCCTCTCCCCCTTCGTCGACAGCCGCATCCCGTTCCCTCGCGTTGCACCAGATTGTTGTCGCGCAAGTGCCGCACACCGAGAGTTCGTAATTTCATTAGCTTTGTTGCTATTTCAAGCAATTCTGCAACGCTGAATACACGCGTACATGCATGTGTGCGGGTGTGTGTTCGAATCCCCCCCGAGTGGTGCAATAAATGTTTCCCGTTATTTCCTTCTCGTTCAAAAAGTTGACGTAGCAATTGAATCGCGCGCAAATTTCGCCGAACCCCTCGCGCAATTATACCGTTGTCATTATATTATTCCTGTATAAATCAACCGCCGTCGGAGCCCGATGGTGATCAAGTGCAACACGAGTGCCGTGCAAACAACGAAAACGAAAAAGCCGACAATCGTATTTGCCGGTTGAAACGACGGTAAGCTGCGGCGATTTTCCTCGCTGAGCAGTGGTGGCCCGGGTCGATACTCGGATGGGTGACCGTTTAACCGCCGAACGCGGGGCACGGCGGTTTTGCCGAGTTTTCAGTGACGAGGCATAATTGGGAACTGCGAGTGTAACGATATTGTGGGCCGGTATGGGCGCAGATTTTACGCAATTTCCCTGTGCCCTCGTGCAAACGCAAAACGACGTAGCCTGCCGGTGCTGTCGCAGATTTTGCGGAGTTTCCTTGCGCCCTCTGGAAAATGCCATACGATGTAGCCTGCTGGTATCGCGGCGGGTTTAGCGCAGTTTCCCTGTGCCCGCGTGCAAACGCAACACGATGTGGCCTGCCGGTATCGTCGCACATTTTGCGCCGTTTCCCTGTGACCTCTGGAAAATGCGATACGATGTAGCCTGCTGGTATCGCCGCGGGTTTTGCGCAGTTTCCCTGTGCCCTCGTGAAAATGTGATACAATGTAGCCTACCGGTATAGCCGCAAGTTTTGTGCAGTTTCCCTGTGGCTTCGTGCAAATGCAATACGATATCAGCTGCCGGTATCGTCGTAGGTTTTGCGCAGATTCCCTGTGCCCTGGTGCAAATGCGGTACGATACCGTTTACCGGTATCGTCGAAGGTTTTGGCCAGTTTTCTTGTGCCGTCTGGAAAATGCGATACGATGTAGCCTGCTGGTATCGCCGCGGGTTTTGCGCAGTTTCCCTGTGCCCTCGTGACGATTCGATACAATGCAGCCTGCCGGTATCGCCGCAGGCTTTGCGCAGTTTCCCTGTGCCTTCGTGCAAATACAATACGATTTCGGCTGCCGGTATCGTCGCAGGTTTTGCGCAGGTTCCCTGTGCCCTGGTGCAAATGCGGTACGATTCCGTTTACCGGTATCGTCGAAGATGTTGGCCAGTTTCCTTGTGCCGTCTGGAAAATGCGATACGATGTAGCCTGCTGGTATCGCCGCGGGTTTTGCGCAGTTTCCCTGTGCCCTCGTGAAGATTCGATACAATGTAGCCTGCCGGTATCGCCGCAGGCTTTGCGCAGTTTCCCTGTGCCTCCGTGCAAATGCAATACGATTTCGGCTGCCGGTATCGTCGCAGGTTTTGCGCAGTTTCCCTGTGCCCTCGTGCAAATGCGGCACGATATCGTTTACCGGTATTGTCGAAGGTTTTGGGCAGTTTCCCTGTGCCCTCGTGCAAATGCGGTACAATATCGTTTACCGGTATTGTCGAAGGTTTTGGGCAGTTTCCCTGTGCCCTTGTGAAAATGCGATACGATATCGCCTGCCGATATCGTCGCAGGTTTTGCGCAGTTCACCTGTGCCCTCGTGCTACACGGTATTACGCTCATATTTGGGTTTTTTTGCCGATCTTATCACCATTCGAGAATAATCGTTCTTCGGTAATGTGGCAACAACGGGAGACCGCTCGATCGCCCACTACAAGCATATCGCACCGCGCAGTTCGTGCGCAAAGAAAAAACGCATCCGTATAGTCACGTAATCGGATAAAAGCGACAAATCGAGACTGCCGATTGACGGTACACATCGTAAAATCGTTATTTAATAATACCTGACACGTAATGAGTTACGCACAGATCAACACATGTTTACAATCGTATTATTACCGCGTGTGAGCACACGAGATCGCAGATTGCACTGCGCCAACAACAACGTTCTCGCCAAAGAGACACTTCGGGCCGATTCGTGAATGACTCACGTGGCTAGACGCTGTGCTCGCGGCTCTCCACAACGTTGCACAATAACTCGATCACAGCCATTCGTTTGCCTATTTGTATCGGTATCCGTTGCCATTCCTATCCGATTTCGTGACTGATATTACGCGATCCAACTGCGATCGCCTCGACTACCGATCCACTCGATCTTTTGTGTTACGTGATCATTGTTATCGTCGTTTACGCCGCGTATGGCTGGCGAGATTCGATCGATCAGTCATTCTCGTGCTTCACCGTAGCAATCCGATGGCGCGCCATAACGCGCATACTAATTTACCTCGTGTGGAAATACGGAAAATGGCGATACGTGTGGTTTTTTTTATAGCAGAGTATAGGGGCTTGGAAGAACTTGACTGATGTGCGGTTTTTTTGAAGGATGTTGAGTCCCAAATCGCAAATGGTGATAAAATTCTGAAAACTTGGTATGTTTTTGTATGAAGTATTTCAGAGGTCGTGTAAAAATTTCACGACAATTAGGAAGCTCGTTATTGAACAATTAACATTCACAAATTAAATGTTGTTTTATTGAAACTGATGTAACTTTGCAATAAGTTTTTCTTTTGACCTCTCAATTGTATAATATCTACAATATACTGAAAGCAACGGAAACAAAATGAAGTTTATTGATAAATTTTTTTTCATTTCTTTTAAACATTGTTCTTAACAAAATGTTAATTTTTTAATAACGAGCTTCCTAATCGTCGTGAAATTTTAACACGACCTCTTAAATACTTCATACAAAAACATACCAAATTATCAGAATTTTCTTATCATTTTTTATTTCAACCCTTAAGGAGGTTGAAGTAATGATGATAGAATTCTGAAAATTTGGTATGTTTTTACATGAACTATTCGGGAGGTCGTGTAAAAATTTCATGACGATTAAGAAGCTATTTATTGAACAATTAACATTAACATGTTTCATAGGGACTCAACATCCTTAAGGATTGCAAGACGCTTCTCAGGTAAGTCTGAAGATCGAGAAAATGAGTTTTTATGTGATATGAATATACGCGCGCACACACACACACACACACACACATATATATATGGGGTCGTCGATAAATTAGGTCATTTTAAAATACGGGGGGGGGGGGGTCTGGTCGTTGGATAACGGTAACGATAATTGGATTATGACGATAGGAAGGATAGGATGGTTTCAGGGAGAAGGGTGGGGGAGGGGGGGGGGTTAAAATAAGCAAAAATCGATAATGGAATATAAGGACGGCCCCTATGTATGTGTGGGTGTGCATATTCATACAAAGAATGTGTGCACAGAAAAACAAAATCACTCGGATCAACGAAATAGACGATTCACACGTGGCGAATGAATGAATGTTCATGGTTTTTTTTTGATAGGTTTATCCTATAAATATTGATATAAAAGTTGTTGCACTTAATAAATACACTTTGGAAATATATTTTAAAAAATTTGATTTAATTATGTCACTATTTATAGACGAAAATGGTAGTTGAAAAATGTTCTAAAAAATTGTAAGGTCTGCGCTGTTGATGAAATCTCGGAGATGGATCATCCGAAACAAAAAAATCAAACGGTTTTAGATTCAGTATGTTAATAGCTGTAGCGCATATTATACGATATTTGATATATGCAAAAATAACAAAATGGCGGATATTTTTCGAAAAAAAAACGTTTTTTTCCACCGTTTTTGGCAATCAAAATAGTATCTACGAAAATTTAAAAAAGTACTTATTATGCGTTATAATTAATATAATTGTAAAGAATATGTGGTTGAAATTTCATAAGGATCGGTTCCGTAGCTTCGAAGATTTTATCAACAAGCCGTCGAAAAACGTGTTTACAGTTTGTTTGCGTTATAAATACATTAAAAACATTTTTAAAATGTATTTTGAAAGTGTATTTATTAAGTATAACAACTTTTATATCAATATCTATAATATAAACCTATCAAAAAATTCATGGAAATAGACTTTTTCAGCGTCCAAAGTGAGAAGACCCCTTAAAAGGGCTTGCACCTAGTTGGAATTTTTGAAATGATCGATTTTTGGTTTTCGACGGATTCTCAAAATATAACATTTCACAAATCTTATCTGAAAATTTCAAGCCGATCCGTTCAAAATTGAGAGAGTTATGGGCGTTTATAGGGAAGTTCCGCGAACTGGCGACCTTTAAACACGTTTTTCTCAAAATGACTTCTTCAAAAGAGGTGACCACAATACTTCTTTTACATATAGTAAAGCAGGCTTGAACGAAGGATTTTTTTTTTCGATGCATATTTTCTTTTTAATCAACGAAAATAGAGCGTTTTTCACCCACAATCGATACTTCCACTTTGGGCCGCGGTCATTTTTTCCAAAATCAATATTTTGTTAAACTCTTCATCCACGTTTTCCAAATATCGGTCGGCACAAGCCATTGTACCTACCATATTTACACATAATGCTCAATACAAAAAATGTAAAAGATACTTCAAACCATGCGCTTTTATGTAAAAAAAAGTATTGAAAACCTGTGCACATTTTCCCAGAAAATAATTCCTCTTTTTTCGGCCACGAGCTAGGTGGAACCCCTCATCGTAACAGACGGAAACCTTTGGTTGTTCCAGAGTAGTCTTTAGTTCGATTAAATTAATGATTCTTGAAATAACGTAATTTTCATTGTATTCGACGAACAACTCGTCGGTCTTCCCTAACAACGGATTTAGTAAGCCCCAATCTTTGTTTTTTTTGTGCATTGTTGTGCCAGTCAATCAAATCGAGTTTCATTTCGACTACTTTTTAAAAAGTTTTTTACAAAACCGGTGCATTGTTGTATTTTTGTACTATATACTTATATAGTTCTCTTTTTAATGTACATGCGTGTATATATATATATATATATATATATATATATATATATACCGCTGGCCAAAAGTTTCCGCTCCCGACTGATTTCCAAAAACTTTTGCTCAGCAGTGTATATATATAAACAAGTGAAGAAAAAACGCCAAGTAATAGAAAATGCCGTCGATAAAATTATCGGTTATTTCACAATCTACAAAATTCTAATTAACCTCGAAATATTTGTGATTTTTTTCAAACAATACTTTTATTTACATCATTACTTTTTCAATTCAAACGTACAAAAGAAGTGAAATAACATTTTATGAAAAAGTTAAGCAATTTTACTATTAAAGTACACAATATATATATATATATATATATATATATATATATATATATATATATATATATATATATATATATATATATGATGTTATTAAGACAGTAAAAACTTATGATTGAATCCCAGAAACACTGAATTCTAAAGTTAGTAATATAATGTAAGGAAGCGTTAATATAATTATAGAGTACTTTGCTGTTTCTGTTATTGATGTTAATAATAAGTGAATCGAGGATAAACATACGTATATATGCAAATACGTAATTCGCAACAAGAAATCATGTAAAGTTTTGATTAAATGTGTGTCTTAATAACTTCATTTAATAGGGAACCTAATTATGAGCAAATTAATGAAAAATATTGTTCATAATCATCGATTTCCTATAGCTAATATAAATATATATATGAAAGCGATGATTATGAACAATATTTTTCATAAATTTCTTCATAATTACGTTCCGTATTAAGTTAAGTTATTAAGACAGTAAAAACTCATGATTGCATAGCAGAAACACTGTATTCTAAAGTTAGTAATTTTGTTTTACCAAGCGGTAATATAATTATACAGTACATTGCTGTTTCTGTTATAAACGTTAATAATAAGTGAATCGAGGATAAACATACCTGTATATGCAAATACGTAATTCGCAACTAGAAATCACGTACAGATTTGATTAAGCAAGTGTGTGTGCACGGATATGTACATCGGCTTAATTAAATATAAATATACGTATTTTTCGTAATTATGGCCAGATTTTATGATGCACGTGGAAGGAATAGGAGAACACGTTCTATCGCGGTACACAAATACGTAATATACGAGTACGTTTTTATTATTGTTATGTTTTTTTTTAACGAAGGGGAGAGCCGGCACAGCGTTGAATTACGGAGTTGCAACAGACGCCGGTTGCCCTTGGCGGGGCACCCACATGTTACAATTAATATACGATCTCCTGGTTTGCGATACCGCCGCGCACCACATATAATACGGTACGCTCGTCGCACGGTTTTTATTCATGTCAAAGTCGTCGACGATATTGGAACGGACTTGCGTCCAATTCTCTAGCTTCGTTCACTATAGTCTTTCTCTCTCTCTCTCTCTCTCTCTCTCTCTCTCTCTCTCTCTCTCTCTCTCTCTCTCTCTCTCTCACTCTCTCTTTCTCTCTCTCGACTTCTTGCTCATTCAATTCGTTTTTCCCGACGCGAATCTCTCATGAGCCTTCGCAGATCGAGTAGAATTACATCCGCGTGTCCATAGTGGGAGGAGAATTAGACACGGCCGGAAATCCAATAGCCAATAGAGTACTCGTATGATTGGAATTATGATATTCCTATATTTGAATTTAGCGGGGTATCGCTCTCTGGAAACTTCAAAAAATCGTTTTTTTTTTTGCATTTTGTTATAGAGTGAACTTTCAAGAATATTTGAAAACGTAGCGGACCCTGAAATACTAACAATTAACGAAGTTACATCTATCTTGACATCTCCGTCTTGACACGGCGGGATCGATATCGCGAGTAACTTTCGCACTATTGACGTGAATTTGCACAGTTAGCGTTCAAACAGTAATTTTCGGTTCACGATCGCATTGTTTCATCGGATGAACCATTTGTCAATAACAATGACTTCGGCATGCAGTTTTTCGAGAGAAAAATGAAATTTTCTTTGGAGAAGCTATCATTTTTCGTATTTTTCAAAATTTCGAAAAGTGGATCGTGAGCCCTTAGCCAGTTGGATATATTTGAAGAAAATTTTTTTTGCTTTCGTTTCGGATGACATTTGAGCTTGGTAGAGATCCCGCCGTTTGGGGCCTCGCCGCTGGAGAACTCCAACGCCAACCGCACCACCACGAACACTTTGAAAGATTTTTTTCCGAAAAAATTACATTGATACCACAAACACGTGTGCAACATGCTGGGGAAAAATTAATTTATTCCAACCGATGTGTCACTGGAAGAAAATTCATCATTCTGACACTTCAAATTGAGCTTCCGGAGAGGGATATCCCGTTAACATACTTAAGGGACATCACTGTGACGGCGCGAAAAAATCGTTTTTTTTTGTTGCATTTTCTGAAAGTAGGTTCAAGTATATGTGAAAAAAAATTCAAGGCGAAATATTGAAAATTGACCGACTTACAGACGATTTGGTGAGAGCAGGTAGCTCAACAATTTACGTATTTACTAAAATTTTTAATTGCGTTTTTCTCGAAACGACGTTTCTCAACCTAGCCGGAATCATGACTCTAGCTAAAATTGTCCGATTTTTAATTTAAATAAACACAAATTTTCGTAATTGCAGTAGCTATTGTAGTACGTAGCCGTTTTATTAATTTAGGAGTTTTTAAGCCTCCGAATATAAGTAAAAATTTCCCCAAAATTACACTTTTTCGATCACCCACCATTTCGTGATCTTTTTTTTTTGGAAAAACGGCGTACAACGAGAACTACAACCCTATAGATTATAAAACTATTTTTATTTTTTGGACCGACCACTGTCAAGTTATCGATTCGGCCGTGGGCCTAGATTTTTTCCAGAGGCTCTATTATACCGCAACAACGTTAATTTTTAATTTTTTTAAATAATAATTTACACGATGCAAGTTCACTGTTGGCTTAATGACATACCTTTTTTTTCAAATCCCAAATAAATAATTTGGTAGAGAATAAAACATTGGAAAAACGACCTTTTTTGGGTCGTCAAAGTGGTGCCCTTCCTTAAGGTGGCTTGAGCGTTTTTCCGATGGACGTTCGGATACCGATTTTTCACTCGTCGATACGTACGATAAAAAATTCAACATTGAAGTTTCAATAAGTTCCACTACATCCTTATCGCGAAAAAATAAAATCGAAATTTGGACTATTTAGCACATTATTGTTAGATATTATATAAATATGGGCTATTATTTTAGCCTATATTTGAATAATTTGCTTCCATAAAAAACGATGTACAGAAACTCGCGGTACTGGAAGTCGAGATTTAATCGGACGTATTTGAACTAAAAAAATATATATATGTGTACGCTTTAACATTAATCGATAAAACGATCGGCCTTAATTAAGCAGTCTCAACGCGGCAAGACGTACGAGCGCGGCCTTTAAATGGATGCGCCAAGGATAGTCCGCGCGCGCGCGCGTTTAATTAAATGAATTACTCGAACAAATTGAGACTCGTTCGTTCGTTCATTATTGTCATTATTATTGAATTATCCTCGATTCGTTTATCGGAATTTACACTCCCGCAACCCGAAGATTTTTTTTGCTCCCTTTTCCGATCTCAGCCCCAACGCGATCACTCGATTACCAATTATTACTCATTATCGTTATCGATCAATAACCGTAGCCGCTCGTTCCAAAAATCGATAAACCATTTATCGATTTTTGGATAAATTTATGAAGTCTTGGAAAAATCAAAATTTATGGAGTTTTGGAAAAACCAAAACTCCAAAACATTTTTCAAAAGTTCAACGAGACGATTTACGCCTTTTCTTCCACAGATTTTTCTTTTATCGTGGGCGGCGGAATAAAAGTACTTTTCGCAACGAAACGATCAATCCGATCGATTCAATCGAGCGCACTAAACCTTCGTTGCTTCTGACGAGAGATTGTTGCACATCGCGAGGTCTGAATCGGGCGCTCGCGCGCGCATCGAGCGTCACGAGATGCATGAATCATTCTCGACACGAGCGCCTATACAAAGAGACTCACAAAGTGGAAGTCGTCGATTAGAACTTACGCAATTACGTTGTGAGAGCGAGGGAGGAAAAGTTGGGGAAGCCGAGAGCCGCGCCCATGTATACTCATCGTGTTTTTAAACGTTGCGGCCGTAGTTAATCAACGATAATAATAACAACAATAAAATCAACAACAACAACAGCAATAATAATAATAATGGTGATAATGATAATTTGAAAAAAAAAAACAATAAATGATTGCACAAAGCGTCAAGGTAATTTTACATGGGCTCGGTTCATTCTCGAACTGAGTAAATCCATAGCTGGATTCATGACTGGAAAAACTATAACTGACATCGTTCGTCACGAGATTGCCCTCGGGACGAATATTTTATGACGGTCCGTATCTACTTTTGTTTGCATGGTACGTATGTGAAATATATATATATATATATATATATATATATATATATATATATATATGGGATATTCCACGCCATTTCAGCTACCCCGTGACCCCGACCATTTTTTTTTCCAAAATTTTTTGTAAAATTGTGCCCCCAAAAGGAATACACACACACCAATTTTTAGATTTTTATCTCTTCTCTTTTAGAAGTTGTGATTTATCCAAAAAATGTCGAATTCAGCAGTTTTCGAAACCTTCAAACGCAGATAACTCCTGAACTAATTGAGATATCGACAAATGGCATTATACAATTGTTTTTCATTTTGAAGCATACTTTCGTAAAAAAATATGAAAAAAATTATCAGTTATCAATGTTAACGTTTTTTTTTGCTTCTAAAGTGAAAACTTTTTTTTAAAAGGTGATCGCCATGTTTTAATTAAAAAAAAAAAATCTCTAAACTAGAGTGACCCATTCTATGATTTTTAAGACGAGTCTCATCGTGGGCCCATTCTTTCTTGTATTTTTTTTCGAATTAATCATATCTTTTTAAAAATTTTTTATTATTTCAATGTCCAATAATGCTATTAATCATTTTGTGATACCCAACACGGCTTTGCCAGACCAGAAACGGTTATATATATATATTATACAGGGTGTCCTTTTATGAATGGATAATCTCATTTGTAGAAATGGCATGCAAAAAACCAAAAGCAGATGATTTTTTCAAAAAATAGCATAAAACCCAAAATCTCGAAAACCTTGGGACTTTAATTAATCTAAAATTCCAGCATATAGTAGGACATCATCTGACCTATTGACAGTTGCAGGATTATCCATTCATACCAGGACACCCTGTATATGTGTGTGTATGAAGATAAAAAAATGAATGAACATTTTTATCACCTTCGCAATGGTTTCGCCCTGACATCGGAGTAATACTGAACAACAACGAGAAAAATGGAATATAATGGGAACGTAAGAACAGGGAAGACCTCGACAATGGGAATCTCCGATAAAAAAAACAACCAGTCGCCTTTTTTCGTAAAACAATAATGCAACTGAACATACAGGGTGATTAGTAATTCAACTTAGTCCTTGAAAGGGGTTATACTGGAGGTAATTTGCAACGAATTATCTTATATCAATTGAAGGTAAAAAATGAGTGGCCCTGAGTTATGGTGGTTTAAAAAGTTTCCAGAAATCTGCAGACTCGTTATCAAAAACAAATTGTAAAAAAATAACTCCACTCCAGACACTCAATTGATACTTTTCTGAAAGCTAATGAGTGAAGGATCAGTTTTTTAAAGATAAATGCAAAAATTCCTATAATCTGAGAAATAAAAGACCTTAAATGGCAAAAATTATTATTTTCTCGCACATTTTTCAAAAATCGACGAGTATTAGCCGAAAAAGATGTATGGCGCTTGGCATGGGAATCACGGAAGTAAGTTCCTTATTCTGTAAGCTTTTTAAAATAGTACAAATGTTATTTATACGAGTTCGTGAAAAAAACAGCAAACTTAGCACGTAACGGGTTTATTAGAAGTATGCCATGCCCGGTTCCGTCTCTCTATTCTCATTTTCGACCCCTAGTTGACAGGGGTTAGTATGTTGCAAGTGACCTTTTGCATAATCCCGTTCAAGAAATAGGTTGAATTACCAGTCACCCTGTATAACTTCAGTAGCAATGTTTCGATGAAATACGGCGACACGGTTTATTCTCTTTGTATTTAGGAACGATTGCGAACACGGAAGGAATTTTTTTTTATACTCATACCTATATATTTTTAAGGGTAACACGCAAACAGCATGCACGAATTATAAATGAATATATATATATATATATATATATATATATATATATATATATATATATATATACGAATATAAAAAGATGAACGAACAATTTTTTTACCTTTGCAATGGTTTGTGCTCTAAAATACAAATAACACTAAACCACAAGTCGTTTTTTTTCGTAAAATAATAATACAGTAATTATATATATATATAAAACTTTAGTAGTATACTTCCCGAAAACCGGCGAGTCGGTTTATTTTTTATTTATTTTATTTCTATTGTAGGACGATTGCAAGCATAGAAGAAATATTCATGTCGTTTGTATATATTCATATATATGTTTAAGAGCAACACGCAGATGGCATGCATGAAATATACATATATATCGATATTAATCTTAAAAATATATGTATGAATATAACCAGATAATTTTTATCACGTCTGCAATGGTTTGTGCTCCGATATACAAATAACAGTGAATAACAAGTCGCTGTTATCGTAAAAGAATAATTATATATTCTTATAATAATTATAATTATATATATAATTATATTATATATAATTATATAATAATATATATAATAAATATAATAATTATTATATATATATACGCAAAAAAACGACGCGCCGGTTAATTCTACTTTTATTGTAGGGCAATCGTAAACACAGAATAAATATTCACTCGTTTTGAAAAATACTTATATATGTTTGTAAGGGCAGGCACGTAAGTAGCATGCATGAAATATATATAAATTTGCATATTGATCTTAAAAATATATACATGACCATAAAAAGATAAATTAACATTTTTATCTGCTCTGCAATAGTTTGCGCCCTGATATATGAATAACACTAAATAACGCGTCACCTTTTTTTTTTTCATGAAAGAATAATGCTGAAATGATATATATAATTTTATCAGTACCTATTCTTGATGAAAAAATGGCGATACGTTTTTATTTTATTTGTATTTATGGACGATTGCAAGGGAGAATAATTCATTTTTAAAATATTTATTTATATGTATTTTTTTCAGATCAGCGTGCAGATAGCATACATTGTAGCGCACATCTATATGTTGAATGCATGTTGTACATCACTGATCATTACTGTGACGCAAAATCTTGTTAACTCGACTCAATTGTCAACGCTATGTTCACGGAGAAACGGGGCGTGAGTCACGATACGAAATCACGATACACACCGTTTAATCGCTACGACAAAATTTATCTAGCACGAGAAAGCATTTTACGAGGTGTAATACCAGCCGCGGGGGCGAGAGGCAGGCGGCGGGGGGGGGTTGATCGTGCCCCATCGTTATTGTCGAGAGCAATGATCGTGCCCACGACGCCGGAAAAATTCTTTTCGTGCACACCGCACGCCGACAACGGCGATGAAATTTTTTTTTCCAATAAAAAAAATAATAAAAAAGGCAGACATCGCAAATTGCAGGGCGTCACGTGTCTCGACGTCGCCTCGCAAAAAATTTGCGCCCGTTTCGCAAACACATCGTTCGAGGGTGAAAAAATAAACAAATAAAAAAAAGTTAAATTCGTGTTCCGGTCTGAGGTGCCGAAAATCCCCAGTCTCCGATCGACCTGACATTTTGTACAAACCTTCCTTTGAATATTCCAAGACAACCCCTAAAGGGATCTTTGGCGACGCGCAATAGTTTTCGAGATATTTAATTTTTAAGTTTTTTTTTACGCGCCCAGACTATATCTATATCTGCTACGTATCTGTTCATACCTACAGTCGGTAAAAAAAGTATTTGTACACGTCGTCTTTTTCGAACTATTCTCCGAAAAAAATTAAGTGCTATATTAAGTTTCTGCGTTGAATAGCTTATCCTAAATATACATGGTGTCTGTTTACAAAAATTTTAGGAAAACACGAACAAAAAAATCAAGGCATATTAATAACAGTTTCGTGTGAGATGTACAAATACTTTTTTCATCCACAGTATAGATGTTATCGTGCTCTCAGTTTGGTCCAAAGAAACCCAAACCCAAAGACTATTGCACGTCGCCTAAAACCCCCTTAGGGGTTGTCTTAAATATCAAAAGGGAGGTCTGTGCAAAGTTTCAGCTCAATCGGAAGTTGGGGGTTTTTGGAACCTTACCCCAAACCTAAAAAAACCCAAAATACTTTTTTCCACTGTATCTATGTATCGTACTCTATGTTTTGCCCAAATAAAAATACCCAAACAAACTCAAAAGGATGGTGCATCACTCAAAATCCCATCAGGGATTGTCTTAAAATTTTAAAAGGGAGGTTTGTTCAAAATTTCAGCTCAATCAGAGGCTGGGGATTTTCGAAACCTTACCCCAAACCTAAACAAACCCAAACAAACCCAAATACTTTTTTATCCACTGGATATATGTTATCGTGCTCTCCGTTTTGTCCAAACAAAAATACCCAAACTAAACGAAAAAAAACCCAAAACTAAACTCAAAAACTATTGCGCGTCGCCAAAAATCCCTTTAGGGGTTGTCCTAAGATATTAAAAGGGAGGTTTTCGGAACCCTTCCCCGCTTTGATTTCTCTGGTTGACGTTTTTATTTATTTCACGTGTCGACTCGCACGGTCGCAAGGTTTACTTTTTTCTGTCCTTCTCTCTCTCTCTCTCTCTCTCTCTCTCTCTCTCTCTCTCTCTCTCTCTCTCTCTCTGGCCCGTGAATATCAAAACGTGTCGAATCTGACGGTAATGGCCGTCCGCCACTTTCCGTTTCGTCCTCGTATACTTATACTACACGAGACGCTTTTTCATTTGGGTCGTTTCACCTTTTCTCTTTTTTTTTCTTTTCGTGCCAGCAGCGGTCTATCCGTGCACGCTTACCGATTCGATTTCGCGTAATGCTTTTTAGAACACCCGCGGTTGATTATCATATTTCCACATGACAAACGGTACACGGCGCGAGGCTTAGCCCGCGTGCAATTTGTGCAGTGTACAATTTCTCGAGCGATTTTCACCTCGACAATAATACGACGAGAGAGAGAGAGAGAGAGAGAGCGCATGCGGTTGCACCACGACGAGAGATATTCGCTGTGAGTGGAAGGTAACGAGATGAATAGGAGTGAAAATTCAATGTTGAACGTCGTGGAGCGTAAGAGCGTTTACCCTCGAACGCATGCATATGTTTATTTACGATTAGAGAATAGGTTGGAATGGAAAATCGACTTCGCAGTGATAAAAGTGATTTTGAAGACACGGACTTCGGAGTCCGCTTCATAGTGGTCCTCAAACGAAACGTCATTTGAGGGGCCTGCGTGAGGTGGAGATTGAAGGGTTAGGCTGTTGAAAAAATGAAGAAAAAAAACGATAGTCGCTTGTAGCGAGGCAAATTGAAGGGGAAGGTCAAACATATTGTGCAGGAATCGCCGAGTGAAGGTGAACTTTTGATTACAATGATAAGAATGCAGGTATACAGGGTGTCCGAGAACTAAATGCGATCCTTGAAATGGGGGATTGGGGGTGAAATTCTGAGTCGATTGATATAAGCATGTGTGAGTCTCGGATCGACCCCTGAATTATTATTCATTTTTAAAGGCGGGCCAATCAGGTACGCCCGCTGGGCCGGTGTACGTCGGTGAGCGATACGCGCGTAGGAAAACGCGAAAGAAAGGAAGGTAGAAATCGCTTTCATACGGTCGGTTTTTTGAGTTTTTACATAGCCTTTCCTTAAGGCTGCATTAAAAAAAAAACAATTTTTTTAATTGCAATTAGAAAATAAATTTTTCTAACCTCTTTAAAAAAAATTTTTGTTGCAGCGTTCAGGAAAGATTATGTAAAAACTCCAAAAACCGACCGAATGAAAACGATTTGTACCTTTTTTTCTGTCGCGTTTTTCTCGAAACTCCGTTTTATGAAAGTCGTATCTCGAAATCTTATTTACGTCAAATTCAAACAGAGCACAGGCAGTTTATACAATTTCCTATCATATGACGGTGTGACTTTTCCATATGCACATCCATTCGTTAATAACAAACGATCAAAGTTGCTTTTTTCGTCGGAAATCGAAGTATTCTTTCTACACCTTGTCATTTTTGTAATTTTCAAATTATCATAAACGTGCATTTCTTGATTTTTCAATTTCCGACGACGCTGGTCGCCAGAACCACCTCCACCGTTTAGCCATGGACCAACCGCGGCCCCTTGTTTAAATAATAATAACTTCGTTGCTTATTAATATTTTTCAGCAAGAAGAAAACTTAAATCCAGAAAGACTATTTATCAATTGTATGTAAAATCCCGACCTCGTCATCCCAATACTCTCACGAGAAAAAAATATTGAAAGTCGACCTTTTTTTGTTCCCCAAGCATGTGCAGGCCCGTTAAATTGCAATGTCTTTAAGGGGTTATTGCATTTTTTTGAAGTATAAGTATCTGAGAATATGTCCTGAAAATTTCAAGTCGATCCGAACAAAATTGACTGAGATATGAGCGCTGAAAGAGAAGAATCCGTGAATTGAAGAACTGAAATTGAAACTTTAAACGCGTTTTTCTCAAAATGGCATTTCTGAAGTCGGTGACCAAGATTACTCGAACACTAATGAACCGATCTTCTTGAAATTTTGCAGGCTTATTTAATACATAAAAATGTAGTCTTTGATCGTTCGATTTTTTTTTTCGAAAAAAAATGGCCGTTTTATAGCCAAAAAACGGCCGTTTTTTTCGTTAAAATCGAACCATTAACTTTGACTGTCCGCCATTTTGTGAAAAATGAATATTTATTGAAATCCTTCGATTAAAGACTAGTTTATACTTATATTTGACTAAATCCATCCGCATTTTTTTTCAGATGATCCACTTCGCCGCAATGTTGGTCACCGCAAACCGTGTATATAAAAACATTATTTCATTGACGGCCATTTGTCACTAAACAATGTAATATTTTTCAATAAAAAAATTACTGAAAGTTCTTCAAGATGTGTTCTTTAAGATGGTATATTGGTCGATTAAAAAAGTTTTGTAGTTTTCTTTAAAAAAATTCATGAAAAAGGCCTTTTTTTGCGCTACAAGTGGGGGTAACGCCTTAAAATCGTCAGCACCCAGGCTCCCCTTGAGCAAAGCCGGATGCGATAATGTGCAACGTTACATACATGTAACGAGTTCAAAATGTCCTTTCCCCGTACATACATACATATACCGGGTGTCCTGTTATGAATGAATAATCGTGCAACTGTCGATAGGTCAGATCATGTCCTACTATATGCCGGAATTTCAGTTTAGTCAAAGTCCCACGGTTGCCGAGATAAAAATCATCTTCTTTTGGTTTTTCGCATGTCGTTTCGATGATAACCTTTGTTTCGCCCGGTTTTTAAAAAAATACTCTTGGTTATTTGTTTTATCTACAAAAGTCTTCTTTTTAACCTTAAATGTTAACGGGCTATACCAGTGTGACACTTTAAAAAAATCGATTTTTTTTGCCTTTCCGACAGTTTATACTTTCAAGAATATCCTGTAAAAATTTCACGGCCAGATCACTATCATTTTATCTTGCAAAAATCGATAGTTAAATCTTTAAACGCGTTTTTCTCGAAATTAGATTTTTCAAATTTGCTGACATTGTAACGCAAAGAGCAATTATCCGATTGACTTGAAATTTAAACTGAGTACTCTTGAATGTGATTCCTCTACAATGACCTGGGATATTTGTGATTGGATGAAAATTGACGATTTGGCATTGGAAAAAACGACCATTTTATAGGCAAGAAAACAGCCTTGTTTTCATAATTACGCCATTTTGTTAGATTTTGATATTTTTCGAAAATCCAACGTCATTGTACGGGAAATACCTTCCAGTTTAACGACATTTTTTCTTTTCTCGGTTTCAGCTACTCAATCGGCCGGAATCATGTCAGTAGTGGAGGAACTTTTTTTTTGGCGCCTCCGAAGGCAGCGCATAAGTCGCTTGGATCTCAATATATTTCTATGAAAAAAATTATATAATATAGGTCAAATATAGCCAAATATATTCTTAATTTTCCAAAACATTTAATTGAGTACCTTTCTTTAAAAAAATTCCCGAAAATCACCCAAATTTTCAGCGTTCACACTGGTGTAGCCCCTTAAGGAAACTTTGTGAAAAAAGATCTTGTGCCGTATTTTCACAAAAACCAATTCGAACACCTGACTTTGATATCTTGTGGTGTAAAAGAAATGTACTACACATATCGTGCCAATTACTTTAAAAAGTTGCTTAGTTATTGTCGATTCATATCATTTGTAGAAATGGCATGCGAAAAACCAAAAACAGATGATTTCTTTTAAAAAATAACATATAGCCCAAAATCTCGAAAACCGTGGGACTTTTGAAATTTTTTGGACTAAAGTGAAATTTTAGCATATAATAGGGCATGATTTGACCTATCGGCAGTTGCAGGATTATCCATTCATAACAGGACACCCTGTGCGTATATATATATATATATATACGCATATATATATATATATATATATATATATATATATATATATATATATATATATATATATATATATATATATATATATATATATATATATATATATATATATATATATATCTGTGTGTGTGTGTGTGTGTATAAGCCACACGTAAGCCTCTATAGACTTTTGCGAAACAGTGCACCGACTGTGCAAGAGGTTGCGAGGGTTTTATTCAAAGTTGGATAACGAGAACGTCAGAGGGAATGAACGAGCGAAGAAAACCGAGTGAACCAGAGGAAGATTATACGTCGCTCGTGATGCTCGACGAGGCGATGCCCCATTGCTACGAAGAATATAACGAAGCTTCTGTTTCGTTTCGAGATCCGCACACCAGCTCCGGTGTATCTATACACGTGCATACACATCAGTGGTACACACGGGGCTATATCGATGTACATTTGTACAGGACGATTAAGATATCGAATGGCTGGGAAATTTTCTGCCTTCCTATACTTATGTAATTTTCCATTTATTTTCAAAATAGCAAGAAATGGAAAAAAGACAAAATAAACAATTATCGAAAAAATTTAGAAAAAATAATAGTATCGATGTAAAGGAGTACGGAGGATTCTCTGCCTTTATATGCTTACGTTTTTTTTGTATTTATTTTTTAAGGATGTTGAGTCCTTGTGAAACATGTTAATGTAAATTGTTCAATAAATCAGCTTCTTAATCGTCATGAAATTTTTACACGACCTCCTGGTTACTTCATGTAAAAACATACCAAATTTTCAGAATTCTATCATCATTACTTCAACCTCCTTAAGGGTTGAAATGAAAAATGATAAGAAAATTCTGAAAATTTGGTATGTTTTTGTATGAAGTATTTAAGAGGTCGTGTTAAAATTTCACGACGATTACGAAGCTCGTTATTAAAAAATTAACATTTTGTTAAGAACAATTTTTAAAAGAAATAAAAAATTATCAATAAACTTCGTTTTGTTTCCGTTGCTTTCAGTATATTGTAGATATTACAAAATTGAGAGGTAAAAAAAAAACTTATTGCAAAGTTACATCAGTTTCCATAAGACAACATTTAATTTGTGAATGTTAATTGTTCAATAACGAGCTTCCTAATTGTCGTGAAATTTTTACACGACCTCCGAAATACTTCATACAAAAACGTACCAAATTTTCAGAATTTTCTTATCATTTGCGATTTGGGACTCAACATTCTTAAATATCACAAAATGGAAAAGAGTCAGAACAAAATATCGCGAAAGATAGTACTCATATAAAAAAAAGAAGGAAAAAATGAGTATCGATGTAAAGGAGTTCAGGGGGATTCTCTGCCCTTATATACTCACGTATTCATTTTACTTGTATTTATATTTAAAATAGCACAAGATTAAAAAAAAAGTAAAAACAAAATATCGCGAAAGATCATTATAAAAAAATTTAAGGAAAAAAATGAGTATCGATGTGAGTAGCGTGAGGAGTGTTTTTTTGTGAATCAGCCTGTAGAGGAAACGACGCTGATACCTCGTTCACATCATCGTTCCCTCTCTGTGTCGTTTTCCTCAACGACCGAGATTTCCCCGCGGTGTGTTTCTCGTTACGTATGTCGAGAAAACCGTGAATCACTTGCGCCTCCCCCACATTCACGTTTTTCCATCAATTTTTTTTAGCTCGACGTTTTTCTTTTTTCTTCTGATTCTTCGTCGATCTTGCCGCCTTTCCTTCTTCTGTGTCGGGCATTTCCGCCCCCCCGTCCCTCTCTGTCTCTCTCGGTTTTCCTTCATAAATATAGGCTGTCTAACGTCATCGAATCGTTAGTCACTCCGTTGCACGATCGAATTCCAATGCGACCAAGAAAACTGACGAAACCCGCGAAAAAATGCAATCGTACTATATAGGTCATTAGTTGGTGCAGGCGGCACAGCGGATTTTCTTGTCGAAATACGTCTCGTGGTTTTTTTGTTTGTTTTGTTTCACAAACCGCACATTATGCACGTCGACTTTTTGGATCGAATGGACGAGTCCAAAATCGCGGAATTTCCAGTTCAAAAGAGTTATAGAAGAGTTAGGAAAATAAAAACGCCGTCCCAGTTTGTAATTCATATTATTTTTGAGTATTCAGGCGCAAAAAATTGCCGCAGGACGTGACCGGAACATAAACAGTATTTATTATTATTTAAAATGCAGATTGCAGTGGACTAAAAAAATGGCAAAAATACGATTTCATACTTTTATGTTCAGAGATTTTTATTTTTAATTAATATCAAATTTATACTGGGGATGAACGGGAAATCAAGTGGGGACAGAAGAATGTAAAGGATCCCGTGCCGGTGGAGCAGTAACGATAAAAAATACATAAAAATATGGAATTTATATGATTCCTTGGGATAAAAAGGCGTCTATCTTGTGTTTCTCAAGACGTGAATAATTTACGAGCTTAAGGCTTTAGGCCACAGTAACGGGTATAAAATCATGTGCGAATTTAACAATTTTTTTTTTCGTATGAAAGAGTGATTCGCTCATAAAATTAATCACACATCTATTTAGTATGAATATCAAGCTGTGAGAAAATATATATATTTTTTTTCGATGTACCGAATGGCCGACTACTAATAGTTTTTCTTTTGTTATCTTTTTTTTAGGCGCTCCGCGGCGTGACATTTAGCATTCACAATTTTTGACCTAGAACAAAAAACAAAAATTCTCGTCAATCTACATTAGAATGCCTAGAGAAGTACGTAAGGAATTAAAAAAATATTGTTTTATTCAAAAGTTGTAGGCATTTGAACTTAAGAAATGAATTTTCAGTGAAAAATTTCGTTATATCTGCTCATAAATTTCTCATAAAATGAAAATTTTTCGATTAATCAGAAATTCCGTACGTACTTCTCCGCGAAATGCAATTAGGAACAAAACTTTTAAATGCGAAGCAAATCGAGTGAAAATTGTTGAAGTTATTTGTCACGCCAGTTGGAAAAAAGCTGTTTTGAGAAGTTTCGAGTAGTCGGCCATTTTCTACATCGGAAAAAAAAACATTTTTTAACAGCTTGATATTCATACTAAATAGATGTGTAATTAATTTTATGAGTGAATCACTGTTTCATACGAAAAAAACTGTTAAATTTGCACACGATTTTATTATGTGGTCTAAGGCCTTAAACAATATATTTATTTATCTATTTTAACACTTGACTGAAGATGACTTTGCAGAGGTATGCTGTTGAAATTTGCATCGTTGCTTGCATGGATGCAACGGAACTTTTTGTTTGTTTGATTTTTCTCCTATATTATTCGTATCCAAAATATTTTTCGACAAAACTTCGACAAACTTAAGAGCGCGCGCACTTGGTTTCTGTGAATTTTGTTCAAATTTTAACCAGGCATTGTTCATATCATTATGCATGTTTGCGTGAAATTTCAGAACGGTCGACTACTTAGATTGGGAGATAATGGGTTTTAAAATTAAAACTTTTAACACTGCAGTCTGCATTGAAATTTAGACAAAAGAATTTTCTGTAAAAAAATATTTATCCCCTATAATAAGATGACATATGGCAACCCCGCATCATTCCACGTGTAAAATGACGTGAGTTTGCGCGGCATATTTCAAATAATACTGCAACACAAACCTCTACTTGGACGTAATTTTTAATCGAACAACGTTTTCAATTCGTTATGTATTTACCAACGCTTTTATTTGTTAATGAAGACAACATAAACAATATAAACAACATAATAAATCATATTAAATCAATAAAATTACTATCATATTAAATTGTATCATATTAAATCAATAAAATTATCAAATTAAATAAATCATAAACAATATAAACAACATAAACATTTATAACGCAAATACATTTTTTATGATAAAAGTTTTTAACTTTAGGAACACGATAATTTTTTTTCTCGAAATATTGAACAATTCTGTTCCGCGGTGTTGCCATATGTCGTCTTATTATAGGGGATAAATACTTTTTACGGACAATAATGCTGTCTTTGGTGAACGTTTTTAGCAAAACTGAATAGTAAAGGCAATCCAAACTTTTTTCACTCTTTCCCTAACTATTTTGCTATATAAACATAATTTTTTCAAAATTTATAAACATAAAATGGTACGACGAATTATGTGACCTGGCGCTCCGTCAATGCAGACCCTGCAGTGTTGAAATTTGCAATTCTAAAACCCATTATCTCCCAATCTAAATAGTCGACTGTTCTGAAATTTCACTCAAAGGAACATCACTGTGGTGTCCTCCGATTTTGTTGACACTTTTTTATGTGGCAGAGTATCAAAAACTAAGAGACACGTATTTTTTGTATCAGCGGAAAAAGGGTTTTAAGGGATGAAACGCATCCTCAAAAATGGGGATGTTTTTCGTTTTTCGTCGATAACGTTTTAACGGTATGAGATATTTAAAAAATTCAAATTGCAACAATGTTTATTTTTTCGTGTACTATAAATTGGAGATGAGAACGATAACGTTATCGAAGAGAAACGAAAAACACTCCTACGTTCGAGAGTATATTTCACCCCTTAAAACCGTTTTTCCGCCGATAAAAAAAAATATGTGTCTCTTAGTTTTTGATACTCTTCCACATAAAAAAGTTTCAACAAAATCGGAGGAGGACACCAAAATGATGTTCCTCATCAAACGTGCAATCAATATGAACGATGTCTGGTTAACCCCTTCGTTGGGAGAGAGAATTCGACAAAAAGTGCCCAAAATGGCTGGAATATTTTTTTATCCTGAAAGTTGTACTTTGGGGTTTTTGAGGGTGCCGATTAGGAATCTGAACTCAAAATTCAGGAATTCACAATGACGAATAAATATGGCGAATGAAAATACAAATAATACAGATTGATTCAGATGAAACTTGGTACTCAAGCTTCGTATATTTCCACCTATTTATTGTATTATGCTCCATGTTATTGAATTCGCCATGAAAAATTCATTTATTTTGAGGTCAGCATCACACTCAGCCTCCCCTAAAACCCCCGCCTACCAAGATTTATCCAAATCGAGCTGTTTTTTGCACTTTCGTCCGCCATATTAGATCCGCCATTAAAAATTTTTGAATTTTGTCTTCAGATTCGTAATAAGCGACCTCAAAAATCTCAGAGTACCAATTTTTATCTAAATCGAGTAAAATTTTCAATTTCGGTCCGCTATTCTAACGCCGCCATTTTGAATTTTCAAATTTAAAGATCAGATTCGTAATAACCGACCTCAAAAATCCCGGAGTACTAATTTTCATCTAAATCGAGTAAAGGTTTTGATTTTTGTCCGCCATATTGGCGTCGCCATTTTGAATTGCCAACTTTTGACTTCAAATTCGAATTCAGTGAGCCCAAAAACTCCCGACTGAGGCTCCGATTTCAAACCAGAGCAAGTTAAATTGGGAAATAAAGGTTGACGCACTATTGCCAAACAGGGCGCGGAATGATTTGACGCACTACTGCGTCAATGCCAACGAAGGGGTTAAAATTTGACCGAATCTATAAAAATCAAGAACGCGCGCTCGTTCTACCTTAAGGATGTTGAGTCCCTATGAAACATGTTAATGTTAATTGTTCAATAAATAACTTCTTAATCGTCATGAAATTTTTACACGACCTCCTGAATACTTCATGTAACAACATACCAAATTTTCAGAATTCTAGCATCATTACTTCAACCTCCTTAAGGGTTGAAATGAAAAATGATAAGAAAATTCAGAAAATTTGGTATGTTTTTGTATGAAGTATTTAAGAGGTCGTGTCAAAATTTCACGACGATTAGGAAGATCGTTATTAAAAAATTAACATTTTGTTAAGAACAATTTTTAAAAGGAATAAAAAAAAATTTATCAATAAACTTCGTTTTGTTTCCGTTGATTTCAGTATATTGTAGATATTATAAAATTGAGAGGTCAAAAAAAAAACTTATTGCAAAGTTACATCAGTTTCCATAACACAACATTTAATTTGTGAATGTTAATTGTTCAATAACGAGCTTCCTAATTGTCGTGAAATTTTTACACGACCTCTGAAATACTTCATACAAAAACATACCAAATTTTTAGAATTTTATCATCATTTGCGATTTGGGACTCAACATCCTTAAGAAAAAGTTCAACGTACCTTTGACCTGCGAAAAAATGTTGAAATGAAGAAAAAAATTCCGTTGTATTCCAAGGGTACAAACTTCGATATCGTGCAGAGGCTCCAACCAGGTTGCGCATGGGGAGCTACGCGGACCGTCCTTAAACTACAATGTCCCCAAAATCGCTATTCCGCACTTATGGCAAACCCGTGACATAAGTATGTGTAATTCGAGAGGGACGAGTGCGAACGAAGAGCAGCGCGGCAGCGACGAGAGGCGAAACGATCGTGCAGAAATGAGAGGGCGAAGAGATAAGGACCCGTGAAAAGGTGAACAAAGGTGTGACAGTTGAGCTCCACTAACGATATGTAAACACACACGGGAGTGAAAGAGAATGAAATGAACGCGAGAAGGTGTCACTGTTCATCCAAACACGAGTGAACGTACCGAGGAAAAGAGGGTTTTGGGGTGGAGCAGGGGGGGGGGGGGGTTGGCAGAAGAGTTTTCCATCAGGGAGGCATCGAAACGGAAGAGAGGTGCGGCGCGAAAGAACGACGTGAAATCCCAACTAGCGCGGATAGACGGAAACGACGAGGAAAAATAAAAAAAACACGAATTCCCATCAAGATTCTCCATAGAAATGAGATAGGCGAAGAAAACAAATCGAACAAAAGGAGGAGAAAAGAACGAGACGAAAAAAGAATTATCGAAAATATTCAGTTTGAATTCGTCTCGGTATTCTCGCGAGGGAATACACGTATTTCCTTTTCTGCGATCTCACGAGAGTCTAGTGGGAAATAAATGTTCGTTCGCTTTGAGGAAGACTACCAGTCTGGGCCCCCGAAAAGAAGGCAAATTTCGACAATTTTTCGTGGATACCCAATTGATCGAATGGAAATTCCGTTTCGTGACGTTTATTCTACGTATCTTTGAGTGTCTCTACGAATTTTCTCACAAGATTTTGTACGAAAATGGCGGCGCTGTAGCTGGATAAAGCGAACCATCTTTTTCGGATTATGTCCTGTGCTAGGCAACGTTACAAGGCTGATTGACTTGACATTTTTGTTTCGAACCTCATGACATACATTCTACATCCAAAAAGGTTGACTCATTTTTTTACCCGAAGACAATTTTTTTTCATAATTCATTTTTCTAGGTACTTCGAAGGCAAATGTAATATAGAACTCGAATTATTTTGCATTTTCGGTGCAGATAAACAAATTGTATAACTTTTTCCGGTCTTCCTGTTGTATTTTCCTTTTGATTTCAATATCAATGGCAGAGACGAGATGTGATCGTGAAGAATTTTTAAGGGGAAGACACTTTTAGGCGAGGAAAAAACTGCTGATTTTCATGATTATTTTTTAGAAAGAAAGATTTCTTTGCCATTTTTGAGACTTGGGGTATGTTTTATTACTACATTTGGCTGTTACATGGTATTTTTTTTGTCGTTGTCAGACGCCGTGACACGTAGCGTCCGCGGGATTGATCTGAAAAAAATTCCAACGAAGATTTTTCTCTCATTCACACTCATACGCCGAATATGAACCAAGAAAAAGTGAACAATATTCGAAATCGATAAAACGGTACGCTTTGAAACAAACAGATTAAATTTTCAGGGAAGAAATAGCGAAATTTTGCAATAAAAAACTACATTGATTACATTACATTACATTAGCCCTAGACGAGGTATGCCATTTCTGATGCCTTCTACGGCGCATGTGGGGTCCGTGCGGACCCCAAGAGTCTTCTTGGTTTAGATCGCTTTCTGTAAACAGAAATTGGCTTCATATAGGATGAATCTCTCTGTTTTATTAAATAAGGAAGTCGAAAGTCGTGAAAAAGTACTTTAAACGAAAAAAAATGTAAAAAATATGAAAAAATGACTTTTTTCAAACAAAAAAATCTCATTTTTTTCCAACCAACCGATTGAAAAAAAAATCAAACGGGCTTCTGAAATAGACACAATATGCAATCAGAAAAAAATATTACCAATTTCTGGAGATTCGGAAATGGGTAAAGTTAAGGATAATTCAGTAGAAGAATTTTTTGCCAGTAATATCGATACATTTATTCGTATTCGTTCGAACCCGGAAAAGTCGTTCACTATTTTGGGAGCGTACTTTGAAATGGGCGTGGGATCCATATGACCCCCGCGTGCTCCTTCTAGGGTTGATAAATTAAAAAAATACCATGTAACAGCCAAAAGTAAAGCATGCCTTAGGGTCTTAGGCCACAGTAACGGATATAAAATCATGTGCGAATTCAATAATTTTTTTTCCGTATGAAATAGCGATTCACTCATAAAATTAATTACACATCTATTTAGTATGAATATCAAGCTGTTAGATTTTTTTTTTCAATGTACAAAATGGCTGACTACTCGGAACTTCTCGAAACAGCTTTTTCCAATTAGCGTGACAAATAACTTCAACAATTTTCACTGGATTTACTTCAAATTGAAAAGTTATGTTCCTATTGCATTTCGCAGAGAAGTACGTACGGAATTTCTGATTAATCGAAAACTTTTCATTTTATGAGCAGTTTATGAGCAGTAATAATGAAATTTTTCACTGAAAATTCATTTCTTAAGTTCAAATACCTACACCTTTTGAATAAAACAATATTTTTTAAATTCCGTACGTACTTCTCTAGGTATTCTAATGTCGATTGACGAGAATTGTTGTTTTCTGTTCTAGGTCAAAAATTGTGGATGCTAAATGTCACCCCGCGGAGCGCCTAAAAAAAGATAACAAAAGAAAAACTATTAGTAGTCGGCCATTTTGTACATCGAAAAAAAATATATATATTTTCTTCATATCCACAGCTTGATATTCATACTAAATAGATGTGTGATTAATTTTATGAGTGAATCACTTTTTCATACGACAAAAAATTGTTAAGGCGTTACCCCCACTTGTAGCGCAAAAAAAGGCCTTTTTCATGAATTAAAAAAAAAAAAAACTACAAAACTTTTTTAATCGATCAATATACCATCTTAAAGAACACATCTTGAAGAACTTTCAGTAATTTTTTTATTGAAAAATATTACATTGTTTAGTGGCAAATGGCCGTCAATGAAATAATGTTTTTATATACACGGTTTGCGGTGACCAACATTGCGGCGAAGTGGATCATCTGAAAAAAAAATGCGGATGGATCTAGTCAAATATAAGTATAAACTAGTCTTTAATCGAAGGATTTTAAAAAATATTCATTTTTCACAAAATGGCGGACAGTCAAAGTTAATGGTTCGATTTTAACGAAAAAAAAAACGGCCGTTTTTGGCTATAAAACGGCCATTTCTTTCGAAAAAAAAAATCGAACGATCAAAGACTACATTTTTATGTATTAAATAAGCCTGCAAAATTTCAAGAAGATCGGTTCATTAGTGTTCGAGTAATCTTGGTCGCCGACTTCAGAAATGCCATTTTGAGAAAAACGCGTTTAAACTTTCAATTTCAGTTCTTCAATTCACGGATTCTTCTCTTTCAACGCTCATATCTCAGTCAATTTTGTTCGGATCGACTTGAAATTTTCAGGACATGTTCTCAGATACTTATACTTCAAAAAAATGCAATGAAAAGAAAATCGATTTTTTCAAAATCGCAAGTGGGGGTAACCCCTTAAATTCGCAAATGATTTTATACCCGTTACTGTGGCCTAAGGCTTTAAGTTTAAAGAATGGTAAAGAAATCTGTCCTTAAAGAAAAGTCCCCCTATAATTGCGGTTCTCCTCGTTGCAAGTACTTCCAACGGGATTACTCGAATTCGAAACTTGATCGGGACCGAATGGTAATCGAACATCGGGGGTGCGCACAGGTTGCGGTGAGCGTGAACTACCGTCGCCGACGCCGACGTCGTCACCTAGTCCTCCATCAGATGAGACAAAGGCAAGAGAGAGAAAGAAAGAAAGAGAGAGAGAGAGAGAGAGAGAGAGAGAGAGAGAGAGAGAGGGAACTTACCGCTTGAATTATAAATGCGGCTCGAGTCCCTCGATTTGAATCCGTGCAGCGCCACTCCGTTCGTATTAAAATCGTGCGCCCGAAGACCGCAATCAGGGGGCCGGAAGATAGGACAAGACTATTCTTGTCTCGTCCTATTCTCGTCGCGACACTCTGCTTTCATTTTTCTTCTCTTTTTCCTTCTTCTTTTCCTCCGGTTATTTCAAAACGCGACTCGTGCCCAACGACGCCACTTATCACCCTCGCGATATCGATTCCCCGGACTTATCGACAATCTCCGTCATCCACGAGGCTCCCCGTTGTCGTCTCTGAATAGGGGTTGTTCTTCATCCCTCGCTGGGACCGGAAGCCCCATTCGGTTGAGGATGGGCGAAAAAAAATATATAAATAAAAATTCGCTGCAGCGTTGGTTGCCAGTCCACGGTGAGTTCTCCAATGTTGCTGCCTTGCTGTTCGTGTTGAACGAACTTCGCAGCGGCTAAACCCAATTACAAGTGTGTATCTTTCGCGTCATCCAGTTACGGTATTTCTTGCAGGTAGGCCCCCTAATTGGAGGCTGCTTTAGGCTTTGAACGAACTTTCGTGTGTAGCAACGTACCTGGATAACAGCATGTTGAGAGCTGTGATTTGGCTCGGTATTTGTCGAGATTGCGAAGAGTTGGACGCGTTACGTAAGTTTTGGAATGTTAACACTTGTCGCGGGTTTTGTTGAGGGAGCGATGTAGCAACGGCGCGATTGGGCCTCTCGAGGCGCCATGCACGGTTATATTTGGTAATCCAATAATTAGGTAGAACTGGGAAAGTCACTGTCGTAAGCGTGATTTATACTTTTTGGAGGTGCCAGTTCTTTCGAACAGGTTTTCGAGGGACACTTTAGACGTTTCCGGGTAGAAGTTGCAACTACTAAAATGTGCCTGCTAGCCACATTTTTCCGACTCTCCACTGGCGAAAAAGAAGCAATTTTAGGTATTACCTCCTTCAAACATTTGGCGACTCTGCGTCTTTATCGGCACTACCGAAATCACGACATGTTCTTTACGCGTGGCGTTGTTTGTATCAAAGATGTCGAGTTGTTCAGTGCACGAATCGTTAGCTTCAAATGTGGTCGAAACGCTTTCTCCACAAGGTCCCTACTAAAAATCCAACTTACCAAATCACAATCCGTCTTTAAACGTTGGGCGATAATCCCCTACGGTATGCAAGCTCACTAATATGTACATAGATTCAATAGTGAAGAAGAATAACTCATTCCCTAAGTCACCGTTGCTCGTGAAAGTAATGCCTCAAAGAATTTAACCGATGACAGACAATCGCTGCTGCGGCATGCTGCGAATGGGAAGCTGCCTCCATCAGGCTGGTAGTCTGCCCCATCACCCCCGTAAAGTACCTACCAGCTAACTTGTTCCTCAGTTCCCAAAGAGTCTCCACCGAATGGAAGCACACCTTCATCAGAGAAGAAGGCCTGCGTGATCCCCAAATTCACCATTCCCAAAAGTTAGGTAAAGGTAACTACCGTAGCTTCATCCCCAGTCCTCAAAAACTAACCGGAGACAGAGTTTTTGGGGATGATGACTTCGGGGATTATGCCCCACCCGATCATCAGGATAGGTCGCGCCACATCGATGCCTATCGATGTGCCAGAGCTGGGATCGACACCACTAACTGGCAGTTTGGGTTTCGACGTTCGTACATGCCAACGCGACAGGACTCCTATCCAATCGGGGATCGGTATTGGAAATCCACCGAGGGATTTTCCACAAGTCTGTGGTAAGCTTGCGAGTCACGCTGCGATCTCGTATTTCGTTTGGTGTATCTCCGGTGTTAAACGCGCAGGCTGATAAGGCTATGTCGCCGGTTGTGCCGAATGACCTGGCCAATTTTCATGCGACACTCGCACCACGTGTACCACGAGCCTGTCTCTGAGGCCGGCGCAATCGTTTTGGTATCCGGCAAACCGTGGTAGCTCCAAAAGCAGAGAGGAAAGCAGTAGAACAAGAATGGAAAGATGAAAAGGATATGTCGAGCCGTGTATGTGTGTATGTGGGGAATGGGATGTGGAGGAAAGGCAACAGAGGGTGGAAGAGAGAAGGACGGAGCAAACGAGCCGTATAGCGTAACCAGTGGCAACCCCGGGGGTGGAGGAAGAAACGGTAAAAGCATTTAGGTTCGCCAAGTCGTGGCGTAACGTGGTTAGGGGGTCATCAGCGCGAAGTCGTAGTTGAGATAACGCCAAGGGGATTGGAAGGAAAGCGAGGGGGATAGTGGCGGAGAAGCCAAGGAGAAGAGTAGAAAATAGAGGACAAGTGGAACGAGAAAAATGGTGGAGGTTGAGGAGAACACGAGGACCGTAAAGCAAAAGTGATACGACCTTTAGCCTCGAGTAATGTCTACGAAAAGAAGAAAACGAAGGAGAAGATGAAGAAAAGGACGAAAGAGGACAGCCACTACGTTCGAGGTAGCTATGCTGAGAGCCAAGGGGTAGCGATAAACGCCCAGCGGAAAAATCTCAAATCCTCCCTACAAGACACCCTGCTTCAATTTCAAGAAAATCTGGTCCATTTTAGGGTGCTTCGTCGTCAGATAGTCGGAGGATTCTTCCAACGATATCTTCCGAGCGAAATTCCTACGGAAGTTGACGAATCCACCGGGCTACTCGTGGCATTTGATGCCTTCCTCCGTTCTCTTACCTTCGCGCATGTCGAAATGTCAATTTTATGTACGAACCGCGAACAGGATAAGCTTTGCGTCACAATCGGGTTCCCGAACCAGGAAACTTGAGGAGTTTCACATCTTTAGCAAAGAGGCTAGGAAAAGGGTTTGTGATGTTAAATTTTACCGGTGGTGTCGTTCCGACCCCAGTAATCCTATCAATGCAGTAATAAACGAATGGACACGGTAAAGGTGACCATCGCGTTGCCCTGAAGACGAGTAACCATGATATATTGCATTCACAATTTTTAACTACGTTACATGCGGTTTTGTAACGCGATTATTTTTTTTCGTGTTTCGAGCATGTTTTTAGTCAGTGCTCCTCTTTTTTTCTCCAAAAATGAAAATTCCAAAAAATTTCTTAGTCTGAGAAACGACAACGAAAAGATCGGTCAAGTCTTAGACAATATAATTTATTTTGAGAAAAAAACTTGTTTCTTTTCAGATCAACCGGATGGTCAAAATCAAGTACACCGTTGAGGCTCTCACATTGAAACGTCCTTTACGAGAGTATTTAAAACTTCTTTAATAATTAATATTTTTTTACGTAATTTGGTAAACAACTTTGTTAATGTATATACAAATAAATATCCAAACGATTTTTCAATCATCTTACTTCTTCCTTCAATTTTTTTTTAATAACCCCAATTTTCGCGCTTTTATGGTAGCCTAACCTCTTAATAGTGTTATTTCAAATGTGAAAACTTAAGTTTTCGCGAAATAAGTCAAATGAAGATAAACTTTGAGGTTTCCGATTCGCAGCAGGGAGTTCTTTTTCCTTTTACTATTTTTTAGTATTGCACGAACGAGATGGATTTCCCTGGAATGTATTATCGAAAGACGTTTTGTATTTATTACCTAGGGTCAATGCATTGAGGTCAGAAACCCTACCTCCCAGTTTTTAGAGCTAGTGCCTAGTGTTCTGGTGAGAGCTGATGTTCCTAAGCTCAATACATTAGAAACGGTAGCACCTAACCTCCTAACAATAATGTAGGAGGTTAGGAACTAGGGGCTAGCTCTTGACCTCCATGTATTGAGGTTAGGAGTAAGTGTTTCTATTGTATTGGGCTTCGGAACACTAGCTGTACAATACAATAGAAACCCTAGCTTCTAACCTCAATGTATTGAGGTTCGGAACTAGGCGGTCTAGCCTCAATCTCAAGCTCGTCAAGAAACCTCAACTAGGCAAGCTCTTAACCTCCACGAATTGAGGTTGAGAGCTTGCGTTTCTATTGTATTGAGGTTAGGCACACCAACTGTAAGGTTACGAAGTAGGCACCAGCTCGTAACCTCAATGTATTGAGGTTAGGAGCAAGTGTTTTTCTATTGCATTGAGATTAGGAACACTACCTGGCGGTTTTATTCCAGTCGCTTTACTAAACAATACATATCCACGTTATTTAGTGAACCTACTGGGATAAATCCGACCGCTAATGCTCCTAACCTCAATTCATTAAGGCATAAGTATATATAATCATCTCGGGCAACATAAGCAACAGTGCCTGTTATTCTTCCACTTCCACGGACGGATCATAATCCAAACTTCTATATTCCAGCTATCATGTTTCCAACTGAATTTCTGTCCATTTCCCGCACGATAGCTGGCATCCCTCCTTCTTTTATTTTACATTTTCTCCTTGGTCGCGCGTACCATTCGTTTCCCTCTTTTTTTGTTATCTGGCGCTGAAAGACTGTATTCCCGTGAACATATTTGGTCGTATCTTCGCAGATTCGTCGTACATTTCGCGTATCTACCCCTCGTCCCTCGCGCGCAATCCTGGCATCTTTTACTGCCCGTCGTTCACCGTCTCTCGGTTTAAATGTCCCCTTTTTTGCAGCCATTCGAGCAGGGCGTCCATGTACCCGGGTCTGTGTTGTCCTTTGGCCGCAATCCTTCGTCCTCTGTGCGCCACATGCGTTACTATCGTGCTCGAGGGGGCTGCCGCCATTTTTTCCCGTGACATTCGGAACAGAGGCGAAAACACGCTCTCCTCGTTTCGCACACAATGCGAACGGTAACGACCGAATATATGTGTGGCTGTAACGCGGACTAAGAAATGGCTGCGGTGCCAAGCTCGTGCCAAAAAGCTCTCACGGTGGACGACCGATGAGGAGAAAGAGAGACAGAGAGAGATTGAAGGGAAAGCAAGAAACTTCCGGCATGATAAGGATGAGGTCTCCATGATTCTCGTTCGTACATGTTCTGGAATCTGGATACTGTATTTGGCCTGAATTTAGGGAAGCAAAGAGAACAGAGTCGCTTCACGAAGGAACACATTCCCGGAGATCCGAAGATCTGCACGTGTAGTGGAGAGATGCTCGAAATGATGTGCAATGGGATGAAGGTTGCAGACTACTGTATACTGTGGTCTTCATCGCATAACGGACGAGGAAGAAGAGAAATATTAATTAATGAATGAATGAATGAATGAATTTATTTATTTATGTCTCAGTATACCTTTAGGCGATGCATCACAATCACGTGAATGGCCAAAGAAATGAAGACTCCAATTGGGAATCAATCCAATTCGGTTGAGGTAACTAGACATGTCCAGGTAAGTGGAGTAATCATGCAACACAATTACGATATGTAAAGGAAACGCAATTAAATTGAATGGATATATGAAACAGAAATTAGATCAAATTTAATCTTTGTTAGTAACTAAGAGAGAGAGAGAGAGAGAGTGTATGTGTGTGTGTGGTTGTGTAGAGTTTCGATAAAACGCCATTTCTGAAATCTTTGTGGTTCGAATAGCCCGTGATTGGTAGGGGCACTCAATCAACGAATTAAGCACTTCTGTATCCGCTGAAGCACGAAAGGCTAGTTCGCCTCCTCCATTGCTCGCCTTCTTCATCTTTCCTCTTCCCCGCCGTTGCTTTGAACCACATCACGACTGAGACTCATTCCCGACCTCGTTACAGGTCTTCATCACGTTCATCGCTTCTAACCTTTACATTCTCTTGGCTTATTTTCACCCGAACATCGCAGGACCAGCATCTATCCGCATTTAGCTTCCTCATGCGGAGAACTTTATTCACTTTTGATGTAAATCTGTTAACGCGAATAATTTGAAATTGCAAAGAAAAACCAGTGTCCAAACGACATCCTACCAATATTTTTAGTTTATAGGAAGAACTAGAATAGTGGCAGTAGGAAACTTGCGCACTGCTTGCCCATTGATCGATTTCGCTGCCAAAGCTGATCATGTGGGTAGGATTGTTTTTTTTTTACGTAAAGCTTCCTCGAGGAGGAAGCAGAATACGATGACCAGGCGAAGCTGGCAGATTAACGTGCTGATGCGCTGACGACTGAAATTCGAAAAGAAACAAGCCTGCTCACATGATCAGCCTTGGGGGGCGGAATAAATGGATGAGGAAGCATGGCGGAGTATTTGGTTGTCTTTTAATCCTGGGTGCGACGAGTAGCCGTACAGCGTGATAAGACGGCAAAGCCTCGTGAACACACTCGTCAGGGAAGAGCAGAGAAGCTTCAGGCTTGGCCCGCGGTAGCCCAGACGGATTCTCTCTTTTTCCCCATGTTTCTTACCCCATTGGGCTGTCTCGCTTCGGACGAGGTGAAGAGGCGAAAAGGGTGGCACCGGATCGATCGATTCCTTCGACTAGGTGCTCGAGAAGCGGATACCACACTGTATGTGCCCACCCCTCGTGGTACATATCCAAGATTCTCCCCGAGTCTACCCGATACCCGATAAACCAAAAGGTCCGTGGTGAAAGAGCCGAAAAAATGGAATGTCTTTTAGGCATAGTACCAAATAAGATAAAAACGAGTCGGATCTGCGGTCGGTAGGTGGCCATTGCTAGAGTCTACTCGGGTGCGATCATTTGCTTTCCCGGGTCGCGAGCATACCCGTTAAATGGTAAAGGTCTTGACGACGCTCTAGGATGGTTTTGGCAACGTGCGACATTTTGAATACTGCACTTGGAGGCTGGAGGATCACTTGTCCGGAGAGTGATTCTTTTGCTTCCGAGCTTTTTGGAAAGAGATTGGACTACAGAAATCTAAATGCTGACGCGTTTGGAAAATTGTGAGAATCATTGCCGTTTGGGTGTGTTGGGTGTTAGCCTCAATGCATTGAGGTTAGGCAGTAGATGCATTGAGGTTAGGCAGTAGATGCATTGAGGTCAGGCAGTAGATGCATTGAGGTTAGGCAGTAGATGCATTGAGGTCAGGCAGTAGATGCATTGAGGTTAGGCAGTAGATGCATTGAGGTCAGGCAGTAGATGCATTGAGGTTAGGCAGTAGATGCATTGAGGTCAGGCAGTAGATGCATTGAGGTTAGGCAGTAGATGCATTGAGGTTAGGCAGTAGATGCATTGAGGTTAGGCAGTAGATGCATTGAGGTTAGGCAGTAGATGCATTGAGGTTAGGCAGTAGATGCATTGAGGTTACGCAGTAGATGCATTGAGGTTACGCAGTAGATGCATTGAGGTTAGGCAGTAGATGCATTGAGGTTAGGCAGTAGATGCATTGAGGTTAGGCAGTAGATGCGAAATGTTTTTCAATGATACATGACCGTTAAATAAATCACGGTTATTCGTCTCCATGACAACGCGATGGTCACTTTTACCGTGTCGAATGATTTATCAGTGGATTGATAGGATTACTCGGGTCGGAGCGACCCCACTGGCAAAGCTGAACACCGCGAACGCTCTTTCTATCATCTTTATGAAAGATTTCGGACTCCAATACTCTATTGAGGCCTGAGCTGTCCATTCTACTTGATGTACCCGATCGGCCGATGGAACTTTGCAAGTTTTGTGTAGCGATAAATCCACTACAGAAGTCATTATTATCATCATCATTATTATCATCATCGAAGAGCTGTTTCCGTTCGGACAGCGGGCGCGGCGAGCAGCGATCGTTTATGAACGCGCTTCAAGTCAAGGCATGCTTTGCTTACTTAGATTACGCGTACTCTGGGCGGAACACTTGCACGCGTATTATATGCGTCAGTCGGTGGATGATGTCATTTTGCTGGGAGCGGGCACAAGAACGGACGGTACTGAATCGCTCCAAAAGACTCCTAAGCATAGCACAAATGAGCACAGTGTGGACGAGACGTAGGCGCCCGCAGTGTGCGTCTGTGTAGTATAATTCCTCGATTCGACGTTCCGCTTAGAAAACTTTTACGCCGCGTCTACTTAACCCGTTTAGCGCAACGATATTTTAATACTCGCATACCATTGTTATCGTTTGTAATAATAAAAGCTTTCGCTCGGTACTTCGCTCGTGGGAGTGTTTGAAGTGCGGTTTATGTGAATGTGGTGAAAAGAATTTAGAGCCATGTATTAAAGGTTGGTATATGAGAGTTATCATGCAAAACTCGTTTTCCACATATTTAAAAAGGGACATTATTTCCATGGTTAAAACAAAACTTTTTCAATATAGCTTAACAGTTCGGTTTAGCTTGAAAGTTTAGCTTTGTTTAATAGTTTAGATTGGTTTAATAGTTTCTTTTAAATATTATATGTTCAAATATTTAGCATGCATGAAGAAGTTTGATGGATTAATTTACTTCAAATATTTGGTTTAGTTTAGTTTTACATGAAGTTTAATTTTATCGTTTAGTTTAGTTTAACAGAATATATTAGGTCAATAGTTTAGTTCAATCGCTTAGATTTGTTTCATAGTTTAGTTTAATATTTTTGCTTCATAGTGTAGTTGAGTTCGATAGTTTAGTTTAGTTTAAATTGGTTTAATGGTTTAGTTTAGTTTAGTTCTATCGTTTAGTTTAGTGTAATAGTTTAGTTTGGTTCAATAGTTTAAATTCGCTGAATAGTTTAATTTATTTTCGAAGTTCATTTGAGTTTGATAGTTGGGTTGGGTTTCGATTAATAGTTTAACACATTCATTACATTTGTTGGGTACGTTTGAGTAAATATATTTAGCTTAGTTGAGTCGAACAGACGGACAAAATTTACCAAAATTATAGATATCATCTCAGCATCGTATTCTAACGGTATCACAATGTCAGCCTGGAAAAAACGACCATCCAGACATTACAATTTCATAGTGCTCGTAAGATAATAATAATCGAGAATTTCTATTGGAAAATCGTCAATGTCAACCGAACGTGCACCGCGCGAGTGTGGGCGTTCGTACAATTAGCTCTGCGACACGAGCAAACAACGCTCCGAACTCCGTCCTCCTTTCGGTTTCCGTGCACTACGTACGGATTCTTACGTGAATTGGTGGACCAGTCACCACTGCCGGGGTGCATCTCCAAGAGACCTCCGACCCCCCTCGACCCGGCGTATTCACGCGGTATCGTATCACTAAGGATGTGGGCAGTCACGGACGAGACCTAACTATGATTGAACTACCGTGAAGACATGACGACAGAGTGATGAAGCTCGTGGCAGTTTTAGCGTTTTCCCAGCTGACCTTTGCAACCGGGCCCTTCTAGTTGACCTTACGTTCCAATTGTATCGATAATTGCCTCCGGGCTCGGAGGACATCTGGTGGCTGAGTGAAATTGATACGGCTCGCCGTGGCGATAAGATGTTCAAACCAGGGCAAACATTTGTATCTAATGGGAGCACTGGTTTGAGCAGCTCCTTTGACTGAGGTTCATTTCTTGAAGCCACGAAACAACCCTCTGTGGAATCACTTGCAGTGGTACGTAGAATCGTCGTTCAAAAGAGAGGTTTTAATCCACCATCGTAATATGATGCGGTATATCGTTGCTTGTCCATCAGATCACTTGTTTTTGTCCCTCACTATCTGTGAAATATAGACGCAGGACCGGTTTTGATTGTCAGGACTGTTTCTTCGGATCCAAGTCTATGCAGACCCATGAATCCCCAAATCTCAGCCGCCCGTTACACTCTTTGTTCCTGCATACATCCAATTGCGAAATTCGAATAAAACTATATAAGAACCGGGGCGTTTACCCATAAAAGACCACTAAGCCAGCCAACACTGAATTCATCTCATTATCCCAAATAAGTCGATAGCCGTGCTGAAGTTTCCAACTCTACAGGCACGTGTGAATTAACCACAGCATATCGAAAAAGCTCCAGCAGCTCTCCAGTAAACAAGTACGTGCTTGTACGGCCTTAAAGCGAAGTTTGCAGACAGCCCAGTCGTTTCGATTCAGCGGAATTGACAACCGCAATACACCACATCCATACGGGTAATCAAAGACGTCTGATACTAATTGCCCCGTTGGATCGGCAAATTAGGATCGTCATATTGGTGGTCGAATGCAGAGTTTCGCATCGATCGGGTTCACTCGAGGGTGACGAATTATCAAAGACATCTATCAACCACGAGAATTATAATCTCTGTGGTCTCATCTTTGTCAACCCAATGATCCTTTGAGCACAAAGTGAGGAACATGTCTGGAATGCGATGCCCGTACAGGCACTTTCTGCTTCTCCCTTCAGCTATTTCCACACTTCTGTTCCATCGATCCTGTGAACCGTCGAGGACGACGGTATTGAAGATGGTGGGGATACTCGTAACAGGATCACCGACATTGCAAAGTCAAGCATCGTACACCCCCCCCCCCCCGTGCAGTATTTGTCTAAACCTTCGAAAGTGTCGTGTTGCCTCGGCTGGTCCACAATGTACCAATGGCAGCCTAATCGGGATCGATGTTGCCGCGATTGTCACCCGACAAAGGACACCCCCCAACCTCCTCCGCCTGCGACACGAGTGCAAGGCCCAGATTTTCCCGAGGTTTTTCCAGAGGGAACACCCGGATCCAATAAATAAAGGAACGTGAGCGGAAAGGAAGTTGCGCTCGGGGCGAACCCCCTTGTCCGTGCAAAGACACAGAGCAGGTTGGGTAGGGAAACAAAATATGCGGTTGTTCCGTGCTTATCGATCGGCTTCGTACAGCCACACACGTGGACGACCAAATGACGCACACACGTCGCAAGTGAAACATCTTTCGGACGTGTTGTTTTCCCGATATATATTTGGCCAACTATCGATTCGCCTGGGCTTTGCCTAACCGAAGAGACTCGCGATGGACTAAAAGCTCCTGCCTATTAGAGTACCACTGGCGTTGGCCTGTAGGTTACCTGTGAGAGATTCTGACGGTCCGATTGAGCACTGATGACGCGCGCGCAGCCACTCGTCTAAAATTAAGCTATTCCTTGCACGAGCATCGGGGGTCTTTGGAATTGACGGATCCCTCTGTATGATTGAATTCAAGCACATGCTCGTGAGCTCGAATAATATCGGGGACGGTCACTGAACGTTTGGAGACGAAATATGACTTCGTGAGCTGGACTTTTAGTACGTGAACTTGTGCTCACATTTAAATCAAATGATTTCCTTGATCTAATGTTTCCTTCTTTGATTTGATGTACTCTTGGCCCACATTTCAATCTAATGATTCGTGTATTGAACAGCTTGACATCTTTGATACAAGCAATGACGCGCATGAAGACAACGCCGAAATTTGTATACCGCCGATAAAGACACAGTATCGCCGAATGTTTAAACAAAATATTTACGTTAAGGGGGAAGATACCTTTAGGCGAGGAAAGCGCTTGATGATTTTCTTTTTAAAGGAAAGATTCCTTCACCATTTTTGAGGCTTACGGAATGGTGTATTACTACTTTTGGCTGTTACATGGTATTTTTTTATTCGTCTTCGAAATATGGCATGGTCTTCTAACCTGCATTTTTAGAACTGGCGTGACGCATAGCTGGAAAACGAATCGACCGATTCTGATGAAATGTGGTATAAATCATTCCAACCTTATGGTCTGAAACGCTTTTTGTCTCATTTCATTGCAATCTGTTATTTTCTAACACTCGACATTTGGGTTTATGTGATATGTCTTTGGCAAGATCGTGGTGGGTATCCAGTGATACTCAACTCGCGCAGTTCATCATGTTTGTGCACTGTTCATTGCACACTGGGAATCGATTTCTAAGGCCCTCGGTTGTCAGAAACGTGACCCTAAATGTTTTTGAAAAAAGTATTTGTTTAAATTGGAAAATTCAATCGTTCTGTTTCAAAGCGTACCACTTCATCATTCCCTCAAGCAATCCCCCGACGAGGGTCGAAATTCCCAAACTTACCCAATTTACCCAAGACAACAGTTTCCATTGATGTTGAGGCAAACAATAGGTCTCAACTCTGTTTTATCCGCGTTTAGTTCTCTACATGAAAGTTCATTAAGTTACGCTGAGGCGTTCATGAAACATGCCTCTCCCCGCAAGGAATACCAAGCAGATGAGACCGCATTCGCTACAAGTTGAACTGATTTTATTGAGGAAAATTAGACTACGAGTATTTCCACGAATTAAACGAATACTCGTACACGCTCATGTGTACGTACATGCGTCATCATCATCATCATCATCATCTCCAGCAGTATTCAGCCGCGATGCTTCTCTCGTTGTGAATTTATGAAGACAGGAACGATAAGACCTTTCCTCTGCCCTCTCATTTTCCAGCGGTCGGGCTACATTGTAGATTGTAGTTTCCGACCATCAAGCTGGATGTATTTCGGGTTCGACGATGGAAATAGACCGTTCGATCACTATTCGAATATCTGTACAGAAGCCTATCCATCGAATACCAGAGCCTTGCGATTATCCAGATACTTCGCGCCCACAAATGCCAGGCGCTTTATTTATTTATTTCTCAAATGCCAACGCAATTTTGGGGGTTTAGTCGAACAGGTTCTGAGAGATAATAATTGTCGGGGTTTGGCTACTAGAAATCCTAACCGCTGGGGAGATATCCTCGCAATTCCGTCATGTCCGGTTGTTCAACTATCGGATCAGTGCCCCCCTCGCCCTTCTCTCTTCTTGCACCCTTTGGTCTGAAAAAATCTGGAATAATTCTTAAAAATAGGACTGGAATAATTCCAAGAAATAGGGCTGAAATAATGAATAAAAATACATCTAAAATAATTCATAAAAGTAGGACTCGAATAATTGGTGAAAACAGGATTGCAATAGTTCATAGAAATAGGGCTGAAATGATTCATAAAAATAGAACTAACATAATTCATAAAAAAAGTAGGTCTGAAATAATTTATAAAAATAGAGCTGGAATAATTCATGAAAAAGGGCTAAAATAATTTATGCAAAAGGGCTGAAAAAATCATGAAAATAGGGCTGAAATAATTCATAAAAATAGGATCGCAATAGTTTATAAGGCTAAAATAATTTATAAAAATAGGACTAAGATAATTTATAAGAACAGCGCCGAAATAATTCATGAAAATAGGGCTGAAATAACTCATAAAAATAGGGCTGACATAATTCATAAAAACGAGGCTCAAATAATTCATGAAAATAGGAAAATAGAAATTCACTAAAATAATTCCCAAAAATCGGCCATTGGGCGATTACTACAAACATATTGCGTCTACTATGAAGCAACAAGTTTCGGCGAACGAAAAATGGCGAAATGGTTTTCATCAGTCGAGTTTCCATCCGCCAAAGTTTTCCCAACAAATTTTGCATCTCGAATATTCATTATTATCGCCATTTTTCGCTGCAAACATCCTCAACGAGTAGCGCACATATCCGCAAACCTTTTGAAAATAATGAAGCTTCATTTCTGTACTACAATAACGCGCTACGAGCTAACGAGCTACGGAACCTTTTCGTCTCTCTTAACGAAGGAAATCTTCGAATCCGAGTGCACTCGCCTACGCGTTTAAGATTATCCGATTAAATTGAGCTTTTCGTGTGTCTCGTTCTACCCATCTGTTTTCCTCATACACACAATGAAACATTACTTATGCCCGTACCCATTGAAAGGAGGTTTCTGCGACAGTTGAATTGTACCGGGAACTCGAATGACGCGGCGGGGAGGATGATGTACCGTGTACGCCGACTACGGGAGTAACCGTTACTTCGCGACGTGCTAGCACGTAATACCACTCTGCGAGTGCCGGGCGCTTACGTGTACGATACAACACCGCGTGCGAGGATTCGCTCCACGAATTTTGTTCTGATACGCGCACCCACACACACACACGTTGATGCCGCACGTGCATCCCCTGGGCTCGCGCCAAGTCGACCACTAAACATATTTCTCGATTATAACCGTGAGGGATTGAAGTATATAGACATATATAGATATCCGCCTATATATATATATATATATATATATAATATGGAAGGTGAAGGGAATACGTGCTGATCGAATTGCAATCGGATGTACCGTGAACAAACATATAACGTGGACGAATATTATATTCCTAATTGAATATCTGTGCGATCGATGGGTATACGGACGTGTACATGTATATTGTAGCGCACTCGTTGCGACGAAATGTCATTATGTTCTTTATATACCGAATGTAATAACAACAATAATAATTACCATTATTATTATATAATATTATATATCATATATTATATATTATATATTATATATTATTATTATATATTATATATTATTATATATTGTAATTTTTTATTTAAAAAAACTAAAAACTATTATACGTTGAAATTTCGGTAGAAATTTTTGAAAATAACGGTTTTTATTTGTCTTTGACGCATTCCCAAAATGTAACATTTGAAAAATAATCTCTGAACACTTCAAGTCGGGCGTTCAAAATTGAGGGAATTGTGGGCGTGTATAGATAGGTTCCGCGAGTGGGCAAATTTTAAACGCGCTTTCCTCAAAATTACTTTTTCAAAATGAATGACTACAATATCCCAAAAATCACTGTACCAAGTAACTCCAAGTTTTACAAGCTTTTTTCGCATATCAAAAAGTATTGCTTGAGCGAAGGATTTTTTTTTCGATCCAGAGCTTTTTTAACAATGAAAATAGAGCGTTGTTTTCACCGAAAATCGATACTTTCACTTTGCACTGCGGCCATTTTTTCGAAAATCAATATTTTAGGAAGTCCTTCGTCCAAGGAGTAGATAAGTTCATGCCAAAACTAAGTTTGTGAATCTTTTTTGAGGGGCCTTCTCACTTTAGCCACGAAAAAAGGCTATTTTTGTGAATTTTTTTGATAGGTTTATATTATGGATATTTATATAAAAGTTGTTACACTTAATGTATACACTTTCGAAATACATTTGAAAAAATTGTTTTTATGTATTCATGTAACCCAAACAAACTTCAAACGCGTTGTTCTCGAAATAACGGTTTTCGACGGCTTATTGATAATATCTTCGAAACTAGTGAACCGATCTTTATGACATTTTAACCACATATTCTTTCCAACTATAACGATAGCGCATATGAAGGATTTTTTTAAATTTTGATATTAGCTATTTTTTTGGCCAAAAACTGTAAAAAAACGTTTTTTTTGTTTTTTTTTCGAAAAATGTCCGCCATTTGGTTATAATTGCATACATAAATAATCGTATGATACGCGCTATAGCCATTAACATACTGAATTTGAAACCGTTTGATTTTTTTGTTTCGGATGAACCATCATCGGAGATTTGATGAACAGTACAGACTTACAATTTTTTTTTGACATTTTTTTAAGTACCATTTTCGTCTATAAATAATGACTCGGATAAATTAATTTTTTTTTTAAATGTATTTCCAAAGTGTATTTATTAAGTGTAACAACTTTTATATCAATATGTATAATATAAATCTGTTTAAAAAATACATGAAAATAGCTTTTTTTAGAGTCTAAAGTGTGAAGACCCTTTGATACAAAGATTGTAAAAGTTATTCATAACCATACTGTTTGATGCAAACAAAAAAAATGTTACCCTGCACACGCCTTCCAAGAAAAAAATCACGAACATTCCGCTTTTTCCGGCCACGAGCTAGGTGTAACCCGTTAATGGTTTTTCAACTCCTCTACGAATAAAAATATAGCGTATTTTTGTGATGAGTAGATACGTCAAAAAAAAACGAGCATTCGGCGGGAAAAAATCAAAATTCCATTCTTAGTTCAGCAGAATGAAGATAATCAAATTTCGCATAAGAAACACTCTCAAAAAAAAACATTCTGTTCAATGGAATTGAATTCCATTCCTCCACTACAAAAAGCATCTTTGATAATGTTTTCCTCACCAACGCGATGCACAAAAAAAGTGTCTTCAGGCGCGTTTCGTATTCGGAATTCAATTATCTCCATTCTGCTGCACTCAAAACGGAATTTTGATTTTTTTCCAGAACGTTCAATTTTTTTCTGGAAAATACTACTCATTCCAAAAATGCGCTATATATATATTTTTTTTTCGAACAGCCCTTTGAAAACAATTCAAACGCATATCTTTCTCAGTAACAACAAAATCTTCACGTAAGACTCGACAAACATATGACCTCATGATTGTCATTCAATCCCATAAGCTAGCCTACCAAGAAGTATGCAAACTCCTTCGAAATCCTCCAAATCGACACATCGATATTCAGATAGATCGTAAATCAATATTTTATGTTACGTTACCTATAGTAAAATCGTCGATGCATCACAAGAAGGTACTATCGTCGAATGCAATATTGAAAAGTATCATTTTATTACGCGCTCCACACCCCAATAAATACGTTCGAACGACAGGAAATAAATATCGCCCCTATATTCCATCCCCAGTGACAGTCGTGCAGTATCGATGAATCTGCGCTGGCATTAATGAGCGATTGGTCCATTTGCTAATCGGAAAGTATATTTATATATATACACAATATATATACTTGTATATATATACTTATATATATATATAGATATATAGGGTGTCCTGTTATGAATGGATAATCCTGCAACTGTGGACAGGTCAAATCATGTCCTACTATATGCTAAAATTTCAGTTTTGTAAAAACTCCACGGTTTTTAGATTTTGGGCGTTATGTTATTTTTTGAAAAAAATATCATCTGCTTTTGGTTTTTCGCATGCCGTTTTTACAAATGATATGAATCGACAATAACTAAGTAACTTTTTAAAGTAATTGGCACGATATGCGTAAATTTTTTTTACACAACAGAGTATCAAAGTCAGATGTTCGAATTGGTTTGTACGAAAATTCTGCATAAGATCCTTTTTCACAAAGTTTCCTTAACATTTGAGGCTAGAAAGGAGACTTTTCTAGATAAAACAAATAACCAATAGTATTTTTTTTTGACCGGGTCAAAAAACGTTATCATTTGTAGAAATGCCATGCGAAAAACCAAAAGAAGAAGATTTTTATCTCGAAAACGGTGGGACTTTTACTAATCTGAAATTGCAGCATATAGCAGGATATAATCTGACCTATTGACAGTTGCAGGATTATCCATCCATAACAGGATACCATGTATATACGTATATATGTATATATATATATATGAATGTATGTACGTATGTACCAGATGTAAAAGTATGAAACCGGAATTTTTTTGTAAAAATTACACGTCTGTTTGAAAATGATAAAAACGAACGGAGACGGTTTTCTGGGTCACATTCAATTGATCCGCGAGTTCTTGTTGACTTTGAGTGCCATCTTCATCCAATAAGACTTGCAATTCGTTGGCTGCGAACTTTTTCGGTGGTTTCCCACGCTCTTCGTTTCTCACGTCAGTCACCACTTTTGAATTTTTCGAACCACTCGAAACACTGTGCTTTACCAAGAGCATGTTCACCGTAAGCTTCGACAAGCATTCGATGCGATTCTGCCGCAATCAAATGATAACAGAAAACCAATGCTGTCCGCAAATCGTAGTCCGTAGGCCCAAAACTCGACATGTTTAAGGTTATAGAAAAATATACCGGTGTAGGGAACTTGGGTTGTTGTGTGTCGAAAATCTTCGTCGGCTGTTAGAGGACGATATATATATATATATAGATATAGGCATATATATGGGTCACACATGCCTAGGGCTTTCGACCCATTATTGTCGGGACGTCCGAGTCAATGTGGCCCGATTATTCATCAACTTGGACGTGCGAATATGCACGTGAATAGGTGCATTTGCGACCAAATATTATGGTGGGTACGCGTACACGCGCACCTATCGCCGAATCACTATTGCCAATCAAACGCGGGAATGGTCGTTCGGAGTTATATACTCGTATTCCCGCGACAGATGAATATTTGCCGCATGTTAATGGAGAGCATCGAAGCGGAGAACAGAAGTAGGAGGGTGGCTCGAAAGTGACGTCCAAAAGGAAAATTTAGATGCCCCGTATCGATACCTATCCGAATCAACCTCGCGCATGTTGTACGTACTATTTTTTTTAGTTTTCGAATAAGCAAAGTCCTACACACAAAAGAGAAGGATAGAATGATTTTTTCCTCGATAACGAAAAAATACCGTAGAACCTGCACGTGGCTGCTTCATATAGGTCATCGAGGTCATCCTTTTGGCCGGCACTTCGAGCCACCGTGTACATGTACGAGGTTTGTTTAAAAAATAAGGTACCTTTTCAAATCTCGCGGGCTACGTACATGTTATTTTCGATTTCGTTTGTTTGTAATATTGGTACACACGTCCCCGACATATGTTGACGTAATCAGCCTTTTTGCATATTTAGTTTGGTTTTGACAGCTATAAAGGTTAGACGTGTTTTGGTGGGCTTGGCGATTTTTCGCTATCGATTTGTGGCAAAACAATTAATGGCTTTCGCATCACGATAATGCACCTGCTCGCAAATCGTTGCTTGTTCGTGATTTTTCGGCCAATAACTATACCGTAATTATGCCTCAGCCACCGTATTCACCGGACTTGGCCGCCTGCGACTTTTTTCTGTTCCCAAAACTGAAAAGACCCACGAAAGGACGGAGCTCTGCCACGATTGAGGAGATAAAGACCGCGTCGTTGGGAGAGCTCAAGGTCATACCAAAAAGCGCACATCAGAAGTGCTTCGAGGATTGGAAAAGGCGCTGGCACAAGTGTATTATATATAAGGGGGATTACTTTGAAAGGGACCAAATAAATATCGATGAACAAATAAATATTTTTCGAGAAAAATAAAAAGGCACGTTATTTTTTGAACATACCTCGTATACACCCACACCTCGCATACACCGGCATCGCGAAAATTCACAAAGCCCGATTCCAATCTCGAGCAATGATTGATAATGCAAAAAATCGCAACACCACAAAGGGAGTCCCGTTTCCCTGGAGTCGCAAAGCTTTTTTTCCCATCGCCTCTGCCAGCACCCCGCTGACCGTTCGCGATTGAAATTGCTATCAATCATCGAAAAAACGTGATCTTGATACATTTATATCGCTCATGTTCGCTGCTGTCAACCAATCGCTGATTATCCATGAAAATCGCGTTATTACGCAAGGGCCGTGTACCCAATGCGTGGGGCAACTATTATACGCGTTGCGTAACACGACAAACGACGCTGATGCAGCAACGTTACGTGGGTCTCTCGTAAACACGCACACGCGTGCACTTACGCATAGACTGACAATCGTATCATCCCTCAAATCGTAGAAATAAATGTCAGATACGATCCATTGCATAAACATATTCCATAAATGAGGGATTCTCCGTCAATTCGGCCACTTTTTTTTCGACCATCTCAGATCTGCCCCATAATTGCTTATATCAAAGTACTACCAAAAGGTATTCCATGTGAATTTTTTTCAGATAATTTAATTCAACATTTTAGAAAATGCCGTTTTTTCCGCATTAACATATCTCAGGAACTTGAGGTTACTGAAGAAAAATGACTGCACATAAAAGTTGTAGTTTTGTGTTAGCTTTCGAGCGGAATAGTTGAAATAATTTTTACGTTCCGGTAACGCTGATTTTTTACCAAAAAAGGGGGCAATTATTTTTTTATTCAAAAACACCCGTTTTTTTGGGCTGAAAAAATTACAGAGTCTTCCAGTATGTCTGGCGATATCGCAAAAAAATCGCCAGAGTGGCACGGAGCGAGGTTCCTGTATAAAAAAATTAATTTGTGTAGTTTCATTTTTTTTGCCCTAGAACCACGACCCGTGCCACTCTGGCGATTTTTTTGCGATATCGTCAGGCATACTGGAAGACTCTGTAATTTTCCAAGCCAAAAAAATGGCCGTTTTTTAATTTAAAAAATTATTTACCCCTTTTTTGGCAAAAAATCAGCGTTACCGGAACGTAAAAATTATTTTAAGTCGTCCGCTCGAAAGCTAACACAAAACTACCACTTTTATGTACAGACATTTTTTTCAGTTACTTCTAGTTTCCGAGATATATTCATTTGGAAAAAAACGGCATTTTCTAAAATGTTGACTTAAAAAATCTGAAAAACTTCATATACAATGCCTTTTAATCGTACTTTGATATAACCAGTTATGGGGCAGATCTAAGATGGTCGAAAAAAAGTGGCTGAATTGACGGAGAATCCCTCATATGTGTGCCTCCCTAATATATATATATATATATATATATATAACTATATACATTTATATATACACGGGATGTCCTGTTATAAATGGATAATCGTGCAACTGTCGATAGGTCAGATCATGTCCTACGATATGCTGAAATTTCAGTTTAGTAAAAGTCCCACGGTTTTCGAGAATTCAGGCTTTATGTTATTTAAAAAAAAAATCATATGCTTTGGGTTTTTTGTATGCCATTTCTACAAATGATGTGAATCGACAATAACTAAGCAACTTTTTAGAGTAATTGGCACTATATACGTAGTACATTTACTTTAACGCCGCAGGCTATCAAAGTGAGATGTTCGAATTGGTTTGTAGGAAAATTCTGCGTAAGATCTTTTTTCATATAGTTTCCTTAACATTTAAGGCTAAAAAGAAGACTTGGTGAATATTCGGAAGCGGGGCTCCTGGGAGAATCAGGCAAATTTCTGTTTGGGTTTGTTTGTTTGCGTTTGTTAGGTTTGGTTTGTTTGTTAGCGTTTTTTTGTTTGCTTCGTCTGTTTGTTTGGGTTTGTTTAGTTACATTTGTTTGTTCGGTTTTGTTTGGTTGCGTTTGTTTGTTTCGATTTGCTGGTTTGGGTTTGTTTGTTTATGTTTGTTTATTTGGGTTTGTATGGGTCAATGGGGCTCCTGCTAGAATCAGGCTAATTTTCTTCAAACGGGTTTGTTTGGGTTCAAACAAACCCAAACAAACCCGAACAACGCGAAACAACCCCAAACAACCTCAAACGATCCCAAACAACCTCAAGTAACCCCAAACATTCCCAAACAATCTCAAACAATCCCAAACGAACCCAAACAAAAATTAGCCTGATTCTAGCAGGAGCTCCACTTGCAAATATTTACCCTTTTTTTTTCTACAAGGCTCTCCCTTCTTTCTGGTAGACTTTCAAGCGTCCCTTCCAAAATTCGCTTGTTCGTGACGAAAAATGCAGCTGAAAAAACTGCATTATTTATAGGATGACCTAATTTATAGGTTCACCCATAGGTGTCAGTTGACGCAAACGCTCTCGCTGTTTCCACAACGAAAACATTGTCATATCGAAACGAACACGCTACGGGAATATAAAATGGATATTCGCGACCCTCGGAATTAATTAACGTTCGGCAATCAGAAATCTCGATGGTTCAATTTCACGCCTTATTGCAGGGTGCCACAGCCACAGGAAACCCTTACTAATACTATGCGTCCGTCCGTAATGGCACGGAGTGTCCACTGCAGCCTTTCTTTTTCCCCTTTAATTGTGTAATTCTTTGGTGAAAACACATCCAAAATAGTGAAAATAATAATTCTTGGGCAAAAAAAATCCGACATCAGTTGGGAAAATTAATAATTCTTTGGTAAAAAAGATCCGAAATGATTTGGGAAAATAATCATTCTTTGCTAAAAATAATCCGTAACAATAATTTGTGAATATAATACTTTTTTGCCGAAAAAGAATCCGAAATAATTTGTAAAAAAATATTTCTTTGCTAAGAAAAAGTCCTACACAATTTGCAAAAATATCAATTCTTTGGTAAATACGGTCTAAATAATTTTGGAAAATAATAATTCTTTCATAAAAAAAAAATCCGAAATAATTTAAAGCACAATAATTCGTTTGTCAAAAAAATTCGAAATAATATGTGAAAATAATAATTCTTTGGTAAAAACGATCCGATATAATTTAAGAAAGTTATCATTGTTTGCTAAAAATGAAATCCGAAATAATTTGTGAAACAATAATTCTGTTGCAAAAAAAAAATCCGAAAAAAATTGTGAAAATAATAATAATTCTGGCGAGGTAATTGCATTTTTTTTTTTAAATTACTCTGCAGCACTCATTTTCACAAATGCCGTGCATTCGAAATTCTTTGCAGAAAAAGGCAATTTGCCAGCAGTAATTTTTTGATGAATTACACTAGCAATCGTGGTCCCTCTGAAATCGATCAACTTTAGTTTTATTTTTATTTTCATTGCCAGTCAGATTTCGATACCAATAAAAGCCCGGATAATCCGATAACGCCGGGGACTCAACGAGGACACGTAAAAAACGAAGGGTCGCGATCGAAGGGGCCGGGAGGGGGACGGGGGGGGGGGTCCACCACGAACAGCATAGAAATCGAGGAACACGAGTGTGACGAGTATTAACCGCATTTCTCGCCAATTCAGCGAGTTGCCAGGCTGACGTCATCCCCACCACCGTATACGTAAACTCCGCACGTCTGGCATAATTCGATTCAATTCGCTTAATTTTCACGAAAACTACCAATCTTCCTCTAGTTCTCAAGCTTGCGCTCCCACACACCCCTTTTTCGTCAACAAATGATAATTGTGGTTATTTTTCTCGTTTTTTTCGTTCACTTTTCAATCCCTCTACACACACACACACATCCACACACTTGACTGACGTTTCACTTTGACGTTATCTCGAAACGTTCGACGTTCGAGATTCAATGAATTTATACGAGCGATCTTTTTCCAGCCCTACCAGGGCTTTTCACTAAAACCACGAATTAAATGAAATTTCGAGGTCGATGATTTTTTTAAGCCCCGAACAAAACAAATGACACATCTGGCGCGAGCTTTTTCCATTGAGCGGATATTCCGAGAATTTTTAAGGTTTATCGGACTTTTGGTAATTTTAGGAAATTACGGGAATTTTTTAGTTTCGTGAGTTTTAGAAAAAAAAAATTTATATCGTTCGACGTTTTTTTCCTGATATTTCGGTAAATTTCAAAACTATCGCCACTTTTTGAATTTTTCGAAAATTTTAGAAATTTCCGAGAATATTTGAGAATTTTCGTGAGTGTTTCACGAGAATTGTCAACTTTGGAGAATTTTCGGTAAGTTTCGGCAACTTTAAGGTCTTCGGGAATTTCGTACATTTCCCTGGAGTTTCGGGGAATTCTCAACAATTTTCGCCAATTTTCTAAATTATTATTTCGAATTCCCCGAGTTGTCGTGATTTTTTTCCGGCAACTTTCCAAAAATTCCACTCCATTTTTTCCGTCTAACGGGAAACTTAAAGACCTAAAAAAAAAAAAACTACGAAATCGAAAAGTTTTTCGCATATCGAAAAAGTTCGGAAGCCGAGAAAAAAAGAGATTCCCAAGGAAGCTGTTAGAGAGCGGGGTGAATAAAAGTTGCGAGCTCACCCTTGGAACGTAGGGATGTCCACGGTGTCGTTGAAAAAAACGGACGTGTCGAGTGTACGAGTTGAAGAATTTCCCTCCAGGCCGTCGTTCTCCAACTTCTTTTCTCCGCTCCCTTTTCCTTCCGTCTTCGCGAAAGATTTCAGCCCGAAGAAATCGTCGAAAAAAAAGGCCAAAAGAAAAAGAAGTTTCGTAGAAACGCGAGAAGCGACTGCGGACGGAAGCGACTACGCGAAAAGTACAGCATCGTCGAACGCGCACGGGAAGCAACAGAGCGAGCAATCCGAAGGCGCAAACGACGTGCCGACGGACGAACGGGTGGACGGACGCGCCGAGCGACAGGTCTCCCACGCGCAATTCCCTCGGTGGATCGAAGATTCGATGAAGCTCGCCAAATCCAGAACGACGAGAATCTTTCACGACGTGCATTGAAAATTCACTGGCTTCGTAAATTCCCGACGATTTGAAATTGTACTTCCGTTTTTTTCCGGTAATATTGTCGATGCGATAACTTGCCACAATTTTTAGAGCGATGAGAATTAATCGATGCTCGCTCTCTGCATCTTTTATTGTTCATATATTTATGCATGCATGATTGCATTGATATAATTACAACTTTTTAAGATGTGTAGAATTTTTGTAGATGATTTGACGAGCATTTTTAAACTGTTATTATTTTTCCACCAGAAGATGTTAATCCCATCCAGCCCGGGAATTGCAATAGTTATTATTATTGTTGTTATTATTGTTATTGCTATTGTTTTTTGGGGTAATTCGATTATTACCAAATTGTTATTATTGTTATTGTTGTTATTATTGTTGTTATTGTTATTAGTTATTGATGAGGAACAACCTCGGATTGGTTATTATTACTATTATAACTATTATTATTATTATTGTTGTTGTTGTTGTTGTTGTTTTCCTATTCTTTTTTTACTATTATGATTATTATTGTTTACTATTTTTGTTTTGTCAACTATTTTTTACTATTATTATTATTTTCTTATTAGTATTATCATTAGTATTATTAAAATTGTTTTATGTTCCTCTTCTATGAATTTTTTATTCGGCATATTATTTACAATCTCTTGATAAATATTTTTCGCGGCAGTTTTTAATGTTTTCATACTATTTTACGATAATAATAATTCTATCATGATAATGATATATCATGATAATGATAGAATTATTATCTATCATGATAATAATTCTATTATAATAATAATATTATTATTATTATAATAGAATTTATTAATTAATATGTTATATTAATTAATATATTATATTAATTAATTATATTAATTAATAATATATTAATAAATATAAAATTATAATAGATCATAATTCTATTATAATAATAATAGAATTATTATTATACTAGAATAATAAATAAATAAATAATTATAATAAAAGAATAATAGAATAATAATAGAATATAATAATAATTATTATCATGATAGATAATAATTCTATTATAATAATAATTCTATCATGATAATGATAGAATTATTATTATTATTATTATTATTATTATTATTATTATTATTATTATTATTATTATTATATATGTTATAATTTGGAAAGCAATTTTTTTTGATGATTTTGTTATCGTTATTCTTTAATTGTTTTTTAAAATGATTATTCATTGTTATTTATTGTTATTTAACGTTATTATTAACATTATTTCATAATAATTTCATATGAGAACAATACAATAAAAACTAGCTCGTTTTCTTGTATTCATTATCATAACTATAGTTACGAGTATTCGTAACTAATATTTATAATAATAGTATTGTCGTCAATTTGATATTATATTTATTTCATCGTTATGCAATAATACGCATACTGCGATTATATTCCCGGTAACCGAAAAATAGAGAAAGAGTCCTCGTTTCGTTCCCTTCTCGTTGTTCCTCTCCTCTCGCGCTTCTCGTTTATTTGGATACTTCGAAAGAAAGAAAAAATAATAATTCTCCGATGTTTCTCAACTTCTCGCTGGTGAGGCTTCGCCGTCAGTTTTAATAACACCGAGCGATAATCGCGAATTAATTACACGGGGAAGTCTTCACGGTCGAATTTGTCGACATACGAGGGGAACACGTTTTTAGGGTTTCCTCTCGTTCCCCCCTTGTTCCTCGAGAATTCCCTTGCCGCGGTGTTTCCCCCATCGTGGCCGTTCTACGGTTTCCGCAAAATCCTCGCCTTCGAAAATCCCCCTTCCGGCGAACGTTCGGCGCGCTTCCGGTCCGGCAAAAATCAATCTCTGGTCGCGCGCCCTCGGGAATTAAACCAAGCTCGCGCGAGCTTGCGTGCGAGCGATCGTCCAACCACGAACGATCCGAATCACTCTTATCGCCGCTCCTACCAGTGCCATTGAATTGAGAAAATCGCATTTTTCCGTTTTTTTTTCTAACCGCCATCATGCGGATGGAAACCGGAAGTGGCCGTTCCAGTCTCGCTTTTCTTCGAATATTCAACGTTTCCGCGACTGTTACTTTTCATTTTTACCAACGTCCGTTTCTCCTCCAACGGCCCCGTTAAAACGCGTCGAGCGTTTTCGCGCGTCCCGCAACGGTCGAGCAAATAAACAAATAACTTGGCGGTTATAAAGCGCCCAAACGCGCATACGTACGTATACATGCCCGACCGTGTGTTTATGTTCTCCGCAGCTTTATTATTCTTATTCCCAGAATAATTTTCGTCTCTCTCGGCCGAGACGTGACCCGCGCGCTCGCGCCTTCACCAATGGCGGAATAAACTTTCCTCGCATACGTTTGTTTGGGTTATAATGCTCGGGAACCAAAGGGCCCTCTCTCTCTCTCTCTATCTCCCTTTCGCTCGCTTCCATGACGCAAGCTCGCGAAGAAACAAAAATCTCGGGCCGAAAGACCGCACGGAGGAAGTTCTCGGTAGCCGCGGGAACACAACGAATTCTCATTCTTGTTTAGTCTCTCGTTCGAACAAAGCGTTATTGTGAAAAGAAAAAACAAACGTTAATTCGAAACAAAAAGGAAGAAAAAATATGGAGGTGGCCGGTTCTCAAGTTTCCACAAAATCTCAAGATCTCGTGTGTAACGTGAAAAAACAAAGAAGGGAAGGACAAAATCCGGAGAGAGAGAGAGAGAGAGAGAGGGAGAGAGAGAAAAGAAACAAATTAACGAGGACGGTGAAAAGAACGACGCGCACGCGCCCTCGCACACATGTAAAACCTATTTCATATATATAAATATATATATATGTAAAGAAACACATGTGTGCACGTATATATAGTCGTTGAAGCGAATGTCGACCCTCGAAACGTGACAGGGCCTCGTGTCACGTATTGTGCATTGTCTCCATATTTCTTCACTCTAACTTCCTCGTAATGTCAAATAACAATCGTTCTTCTACACCTTATCTCCTTATTTGTTCTCGCGTTTTTCAAGTCTCTTGAGAGCGTTTTTCTCCTCCCGATAACCAAAGAAACGGGAAGATTATCAAACTGACGGAAGCAATTGCACCGGAACGCAACGTTTTTCGCTAGGATTCGTTGCGAGTCGATATTTTTCAACCAACGGGGTAGAAGCTTCGCTACGCGTGATAATACAAGAATAATTGGTGCGTTGGCGAGAAGGGCAGAAATTAACGGGGGTCTGTCACGTGGTTCGTATCGAGTCTGTCGCGGTGAAAGATTTGACAGTTCGCAGTAGCGACCGGCGTGTGAAGTTTGCAGCGATGGATGAAAGGGAAAACGAGAAGTCAAAAGAAAACGAAGGAAGATTTACCCGGCGCGCTGGTTCGAATTGTGGGTCGGCGAGCGTACGGATCGAGTGTGGTTTATATTCTCCGAGGGGATTTGTCGTTTCTTTTTTTATTCGAATTTTGTTTTCTGCGCTCTTGTGAGTTATATCGTTCGCGAGCCCTCCGGCCAGTTCGGCTCTTTAAATGCAACTGTGGCTCGTCCGCGAGTTCCGTGCGAAGGTGGAGAGATAGAGGAGAACGCTGATCGGTGTGTGCGTGCCCGGCGAGAGGAGTGAGAGTTCGGACCCCTCCCCTGCGCCTTGCGCCGCATGGACGAGCCTCCCACCCGCGGCCCCGAGGGGAAAGGCCGCCAAGGGTCGGGCGGGATCGGGGGGCTTCGCGAAAGCTCGGGCCGCGCTCGTCGATAGCTCGTAGGCGATGCTTTACATACACGCTTACCCCCACCCCCTCCAGCGTGGCCCTTCGGGAGAATCCCGTACACTAAGGGTATACACAGTCCGCGTGCAATCGCTGACGATAGAAAGGGCGTAACGGTAGGGACGCGTGGTCGGGCAAGTGAGATGAGTTATGCCTTGTCGCGCAAGTCCTCCTCGTCGGCGGATGAAACAGCGAAACGCGATTCACGAATTTACCGCGCGCCTCGCAGATCCGCGCGTGCGCGCGACTAGGGAGGGGAACCGAGAAGGAGAGGGGATACGCGCAGGCGTAGACGGCGGGTGAACGAGGCGCGGCCCGTCAGTCGTTGGCCAGCCGGGAAGCGGTGAGGGTCGACGCTTCGGTCTACGTCGCGAGAGCTATGCATCCGAACGAAGCGCCAATGCCAATAACTGTTCGTTAAGGTGGTTCGTCGGTATACTTGCAGCAGCGGCAGGCAAGTGACATACGGGGGAGGGGGACGTCGTTTCATTCGCGACAGAGTTCTCTTTTTAATGCTTGCGAAGCGGGCTCGCGAAAGAACGGTTTCCGCGCACCGCGCATTACTCCTTATGAACTCTCGCTTGTTAGCTTCTCGCAGTTGCGCAGCCACTCGAAAGCACCTGGATTTTTTTACGAGCCCCCGCTTTTGCATCGCAAGCCTCTGATGATTATCGGCGTTTCATACGACGCTGTTAGGATGGACGGAATCTTTAGTTTTAACTCGACTATCATTAATATAACTGGAACAAACTTAAGTAGAGGTTTGAGTACTGCAATTGGAGCGGCTTCTGGCGATAGGATGAAAAGTATCGCAAACAACTTCGTACGTATTTACGTGGCGCATGGTGGAACGGATTAAAGAATGCTTCCGGATCAGGACGCTCTTGATCACGTCCGACGAAGCTACGCTTAAGGGGCTACATTTACCTAGAGGCCCGAAAATATTGCCAAATGCCGATTTTTTCCCCCTGGGAAAGGGTTGGTGAAAAGAAACGCATTTTTTTAAACACGAGAACCGACGTTTTCAAAGTCGGTGGACACGATATTTCGAGAACCATTTGAGGGATTGTTTCCAAATTTACAGGAGATACGATGAGAAACATTTAAAGGTCGTGGACGATCTCACTTTTCTAAAATCGATCTTCATTTTTTAATAGTTACGTAAAAATGACGACTATATAGATTTTGTATGCTCCAGTTTGAACTCAACGCCACTATGTTAAAAAAATGATTGTAAAAATCGACGATCGTCGACGACTCGTATATATTGTTAACACGAATAACCCGTTTGGTCTTCAGATTTCAGATGGACCGTTTAAGCTCGACCGATCGAACATTTTGATATTTTGCCCAATTTTAGATAACATAATTACCGTCTATGTGAAGCTTAAGTTCTATAAAAATTATGAACTACTTTTTCAGCAGCAAATCCTGTAGTAAAAAATGTCATGAAAAATATATAATATTCGTTCCAACACGGACCAATTTCCGAATTTGCCCTTTTCGTTGGATTTTTCAGGTTCACATAGAGCGTGTGGGTCTTAGGAATCAAAATCTTCTCGGCTCTGATGTTTTAGATCAATGCACCGGACGGTAGGTTGTACGCCGTGGAACAACTCAGGTAGCGGCCGTCTCTGAACGAATTGTTTTAAAATATGCGCCGTAATTTCCAAATGTAAAAGAAAAATTGTTATTAAAAAATGTAATAATATGTACATAACATTTGTATTGTGTAGAATAAATAGTTCGGATGGGAAAAAATCTTGAAAATACGCGTGTTTTTGGTAGAAATCTTCCCCCTTAACGTACGATATACGGAGGCCGCGGAGGTTGTGTGTCAGGGGAAGGAGCGGCCCCTACGCTTACGCTTATATACAGGGTGGTCCATTTAACGTGACCACCCTAAATATCTCCGTTGCCTTTAGGGTGACAAAAACAAACCCAAAAAAATTTTGATAAAAAATAATTTCAAGGTCATCACGTCTTAATTTAAAAAAAACATGTTCCCATTTCAAAAACCATTGATGACCTTGTGAACGCAAAAACTATGACCTTGACAAAAATGAATTTTTCACCGCTGTATCAGCCGTTCGAAATCAATCAAATTACCCCCTGACATTTTTTTCGACACTCCAAAGCCAACGGAGATATTTGGAATGGTCACGTTAATGTGTGTGCCATGTATATGTGTGTGTCATGCACACAAACGTGCACACGATGGTAATTGTCGCGCGCACACCTTTGTATACACGGTTTCGTCCGGAACGGGTTATAGGTGGCGCACACAGTGCCATATTATTCAGGGAGGTTGTTTAGCGCGCCGTTGGAGGAGATGGATAAAGTCTGTAGGGCGGGCGCTGCGATACTTTTTTACGTCTGCCTAGTGAGACGTGAACTGAAACCGGGCACCAGTAGACTGTTACTCGCAACATTAATGGAGTATCGTATACGCACATGATGTGCGTATACATATGTACAGGGTGGCCCGAAATCCTGACGATTCTTTTTACTTGTGCTATCCTTATGAAGAGTACTGTTGAGCAATGAATAAACGATCAACTGAACACTAAAGTTGATGCCCAAGATTTTGATCGAAAGTTAAAAGAAAAGGTTCGAGTGATTAGTTTCAGTTCAGTTTCAGTTCAGTTCAGCTCAGTGATTAATTTCGTTCTTTTGTAATTATACTTGTTTGCCGTTATTTTCGAATAGCTATTGTTTACTTATTGCAACAATCATTTGAAAGTTATTATTATGAGATAGTAATAAAAATAATACGGATTATTATGATAGGTATTATTGTTATTTTATTATTTTTTATTTTCAAGAACATCTTTTATTCCCTATATTGTTTAAAATGTCTTGATCAATATTTTCTGCTACGATTTTTCATGTTTTTGCAGTGCTTCGCATTCATAATAATGCTATTGTTATTTTATGATTTGGAAAGCTAGTTTAAATTCTGATTATTTTGTATTATTATTTATTATTATTTATTATCATTATTATACCTTAATCGTTATAGTTTTTTAGTTTCATTTTTTATGAATATTTTTATTAAGCATATTGGTTACCATGGCTTGATCGATATTTTCTGCTACGATTTTTGGTGTTTTTATATTGATTCACAATAATCATAATTCTCCTATAATTTGATAATTTGGAAAACTATTTTTTTCAATTCTGATTCATATGATGATTTTGTTATCGTTTTTAAAAATGATGATTTAGAAAATAATTATTCGTAATTTCACATTACCATTGCAATGATTTCATAATTACTTCACAATATGGAAACAACATAATTAATAAAAATAGCTTTTTTAAAATTCATTTTATTCTCTTCATCATTATAGTTAAGAGTATTCGTAATAGTAATATTTATAATAAAACTCCTGGTCTTATGCAAACAGATACACACACAGGGTGTTCGGAAGGTCGATGCAAAGTCTTAAGGGGATCGTAGGTTGCCTCATTAGCAACATATCTGACCTAGGTTACCTTAGTCCAAAGTCTAAGTATTCCGAGTTATCATGATAAGTATGATTTTTGGAAAATTTCCCGAAATTAGGTACCAACTCGTTCGTAATGTTCAAACATACTGGTAACTAAAAAATTATTTACGTCCTAGCTTAATGTGTATTCAATCGACAAACACCAATACAATCTGTATCCACACGACTAACTAAATGGGACGTGCTGAATAATTAAAAGCTTGTCAAAAAATATAAACACCTCTTATGTTAAAGCTATTTTTTTTAAAATAGCAATAACACACGAGGTAAACGCGTTAGTACCTAATTTTAGGAAGTTTTTCAAAAATCATCCTTACCATAACTCGAAATCCTTAGACTTCGGACTAAGGTAACCTAGGCTAGATATGTTCCCAACAACGTGACCTTACACCCCCTCAAGGCCCCAAGGCCTTCCTAGCACCCAGTATGTCGTCGTTGATATTGCAATTCGTTCCGTGTGATTTTCGAACGATCTTAATAGAGACCCAAAACGGCGATATCGAAAAGTTACGGCTTGGGCTCACGTGACATAAAACGTTTTACGGATGCGTACAGAATTAAAATGTTCAACACAATGATCACAAGGGACATGGAACGTTTTGTAATATCAGCGACGATATGGGTTGCGTTGCTGCGCGCGAGCTCTCGCGCGATGTGTGTGGCGCTGGGCGACCAGCCGGTGGAGGGGAAACCTTCGATTGGATATGTGTGTGGCTTGAGTCGAACAAAGCGGGAGTGACGACCCGTGGAGAAGGGGAAACGGTCAGAGTGGGGGTTGTGAGACGTCGCTGGTCGACGGCGGGGGGAAGGGATGAAGGCGCGGGAGAGTGACGTTGGATGACGCGAAATAAGAAGAGAGAGAGAGAGAGAGATGGAAGTAGGAAGCGTAGCGGGAGAGCGCGTCAGGAGAGGAAGCAGCGAGAAATATATATATAGAGAGAGGGCGAGTGGGGAAGAAAGATCCGTGACAACAGAAGCGGTCATACGGCGCTCGAGAGTCAGCACGGGGGGATGTCTTATGTCATTCGGCTTACGGCTCTCTAACAGCGGCGTGCCTAACTAATCCGGGTGTACGCACTCTTCACATGTTTGTGTGTAATATATATGTACACACACACGCGCACACACACACACACACACACATATATATATATACACGTAATTATTTTTTGCCCTTTGGACCATAACGAGATCTCCATTCTTTTATGTCACGAATAACGAGGTCATCCGAACAAAAATTCTCTAGTGAGAATTCACAAACGCTCTTCGCCGTATGCATCGTATATCGGTCGAGCTTCATATTCTTTGCAATTTACGTCTTTGCGATTCTTTTCCCCAAGGCTTTATTCACTCGCTGCCAAGTCAAAAAATCAGATTCTTTATCGATCAATCAATCAATCAAACCGCGGCATTCAGCTCTGCTCCATATTGTCTTTTCTTGCCTAATCTAAGCGATAAAACTTGACGAATGAAGAACTTGGTAAATATACGGTAAAGGGACTCCTGCTGGAATCAGATTAACTTTTTTTAAACATACAAACCCAAATCAACCCAAACAAAAGTTAGCCTGATTCTAGCGGAAGACCCGCTTCCGAATATTTACGAAAAACTTTTTCAGTCGGCGAGTTTTCATATTTGCCGAGTTTGTCCTATTTTATTTTTCGAAAATAAGGTCTGAGGCAAAAACTAAGGGGTGAGCGCGGGAAATTTGGTCGATAGTCTGCTGGGTGCTGCTCTCATGAATTATTTCGAATTTTTAGACCAAAGGTTCATGGGGATAGGCAGTGGAGTTGAAATGTCGATCGGACAGTGTGGTTAATTTTAATTTTGAGGGGTTAGGCTAGTTTGGAGAAGAAAAATCGATAGTCGCGTGAGGCAACTCAAATTGAAGAGGAAGGTCCAACGTATGGTGAAAGAATAGCAGATTGAAGGTAAACTTATGATTACAACGATAAAACTGCTAGTAGAACGTTAACCCTTCGCGGTCACCCGGGGTCGAAATGACCCCGAGCGCAACTTTAAGCCAAAATTATTATACTATGAGTTGTTTTTGTAATAAATCGCTTATTTTTCATGATTATCTTTTATTTCACTCCGAGATATTTCTTTTTCAGATATGAGCAACAATTGGCTGCGGGCTGCTGATGAACACTCATTGTCGATTAGAAAAAAATGTTTTTCGTGTCTTCTAATGTACAATGAAATACCCTACAAATTATGGAACGATTAGTCCAGTAGTTACGTTGAAAAAAAAAATTCGACATTTTTCGTCATTTTCGACCATTTATATGTATCTTCACCCTTAAGGAGGTAGGATCAGTACTACGAATCCAGCTTTTGGATTTGAAATTTTTATATGGTTTTGACGAATACTTTATGCGCCTATTGCCAAAATTTGAGGTATTTTGACTGTTGAGTTTTTTCTCAATAAAACTGCAAAGTCGAGCACTTTGAGTTACCGAAGCACGTCGTCTTATGGAGACGGTCAAACGGAAGTGCGGTGATCGTGGTTTTTCTGCTCATGTATCCAACTAAACCCGTTGGAAAACTGAAATTCGATGGATTAGATATAATAGATATCTATATCTAATCCATTAGATATAATAGATATAATAGATATAGATAGTTAAAGCACTACATTACAAGAAAGTTTCCATTTCCGGTTGAAAATGATCAGAACGACGAAATAGCAACGTCGCGAGTAACAGCTGATGCGTTTGGCGAACATAACCCAGCTTGTTTTGAAATTAATTTGAATAGTAGCCGCCACAAAATATGCAAACAACAATTTATGGAGTTTTATCATTTACCACGTATCAATAATATGTACAATTATATTCTGCTTATCGTGTTAATTCCGCTAAGGTAATTCGAGCCTATCTTAATAGGTTTCCGGCTGATTTTTTTGTTGTCTTTTTAGTCCGTTTTTATGGTGGATATGTTAATATTATTATTACGAAAATCACTACCGAGTCGTTGACAATCCAATTTTTCAGTTTTTATATACACGTGCAATAAATTCATCATTTACCACAACATTTGGCACACTATAATCGATAATACGAATAATCAACACAAGTAAACATCAATCAGAGCAGCTGTGGGTAAACAAAATTTAGACTCTTTTTGACCCCGTGGAAGTGATCGTACTTCCTTAAGTCTATTGTGAAGAAAATAGTTTTCTATGTTTAAAAATACGTTTTCTTCGTACGACAATACACATTCGTAATCGTAAGTCGTAAGGCCTCGAATTCCAAGGAAAGTGAGAAGAAAAATGACCTCTGGCAGGCCGATTCTGTTTGGCCAGTTCTCTTTTTCTTCTCACACGTACGCTCTCGAATAACGTTGATATTCGAAGGAGAAGAAGAAAAAAAAACAACCCGATGAGAACATGTGGCAGCGGAGACAAAGGGACTTGTATGCCTCTTGGTGGCACGTGTGTGCCGTCACTCGGCACTCTCTACGGGGCTGTGCAGGCTCCTCCGTTATCGAGTACATTCACCACAGTAAATGTACCGCGTCAATGCTCACACATGATAATTTTAGACCTCGATTCGATTGAAATAATTCGGGACGGATAAAAAGTGAATTTTCTTCGTGTCTGCCGAACTATCGATCGTAGTGGAGATTTCTTTCGGCCGGAATAAGAGTTTTCGTTCGGACAAAGATATCAGCTCGCGGGAGTGAGTGGGAAAGTCTGTTTGGATCGAATGAAATTTTATTAACGTCGGATGCACAAAGTTTCTCAGATGCAATTAAGATAATTGAGTTGGGACGGAGAGATCGTTTAGCTTAATTGAAAATCATATAGCCGTACGATAAATGAAATCGAATTAAATGAACAAAATTAATATGACGAGATAAGTCGAATGAGCATAATTAGCCGGATAAAAGTACCGGAGGAAACAAACATAAATTCATTAAATAGAATGAAATAAAATAAAATAAGGAACAAATAACAAAAAACTAAGTAAAATGGATGAAATAAATACAATTAGTAAAACACCAACAACAAAAAACTAAATCGAATACAATAAAATTAACGAAATGAGAAACATAATGTAAAATTAATTAATCAAATAGAATAAAATCAATTAAATCAAATGAGTAACATGACGAAAAATAAACCAGCTTAATCGAATAAAATAAAATAAATAAGCCAAATCGTATCAAATAATACGAATGAAATAGGTAACACAACGAAAAATAAATAAACTGAATACACTAAAAGAAAATAAGTGACCCGACGAAAAATAAAGAAACTAACTTGAATAAAAAAAGGTAAGTGAAGTAAACTTTATTATTAATATTATATTTTATTATTGTTTAAATTAACATAATATTTTTCGGTTAAATTAATATGGTATATTACGCTTACATCAACATTATCTATTAATTATCATAAATAAAATAAAATAGATAAGATCGAATGAAGTCCGTCAAATAAAAATCACACAATAAATCGTATACAATGATCGAAGACAAGAAGGTAGGTTGAAATATAAATCTTTTTTCTTTCTCTTCCAAATCATCTATACTTTTTTTCTCTCGATGTGCAGAAACAATGAATAAAGGGAATCAGCGACAACCGACGTCGAGCCTTAAATATACGTTGCAACGCTGTCTCTCCTCGTACCCTCGTTTCTCCCTGTGTGCCTACCCTCGGTTTCCCTCTCGCCCTCGCCGTACATCGTGTCTCTTCGCGACCCACTCGAATCTCGACTCATTATCGATTTACTCCATTAACGCGTCCCGCATTCGGACCTCTATAATTTACGAATCGAAAATGCTCGCGTGCCGCTCTACCCCAGCCTCCTCATCCTCGCTCAACCCCCACCACTTTCTCGATCACGTATTCGGTAAGAGTCGAGCCCGCATTGGGCCAGAAAGAACACGAGGGTCTGCCGTGGTTGTATTACCAATGAAATAATGGCTAGTTAACGTTTTTTTATCTTTCTTTTTTTTCGAGAAAGTTTTAGACTGATGATGAGAGCACTCCGAGGGTTCGATGTTCCCTGTCGTATCCGGTTTTTCGTACGGTTCCACCATGGCTGGGCCACGAAGTGGCCAGACGACTTTTCCAATACTCGTATGTGTGTGTGTGTGTGTGGGTGGGTTGAGCAACTGTTCGGTAATGTGGAGCGCGCGAGGCACAAATTGTGCAGGATCATCGATCCTGGGAACTTCTTCCCCTCTCTACTATTTTCTTTCTTTCTCAGCGCGCCCTGCTGTTATTTTCTGGTCGGAAGCTGATCTAGGATAGGCTAGTTAGCACACACTCATTCTGTTACCTAATATCATCGAATTTACTTTTTAGTATTTATTTTACAGTTTTAGTATTTATTTATTTATTTATCGTTTAGTACTATTTAATTTTAGTATGCAGTATGTAGATTTCGATACCAACTACTAAAACCTAGTATTTAGTTAAACCGCGGTTTAGTTTTAGTATTATTACTATTGAATTTTAGTATTCAATATGTAGATTTAGATACTACTTGCTAAAACCTAGTATGTAGTTGAACCTTGGTTTAGTTTTAGTATTATTACTATTTAGCTTTAGTATTTAATATCTAGCTTTAGTGACTAAATAATAAAACTTAGTATCTAGTTAAACCACGGTTTAGTTTCAGTCTTATTACTATTTAGTTTTAGAATTTAAAATCTAGATTTAGTTTCTAGTTTAGTATAACTGGAGTTGCTAGTATTTTCTGGTCGAAAACTAACCTAAGCTTGTTAGCACATACTTATACTATTACTTGATATCACCTAATTTAGTTTTGGTATTATTACTATTCGATTTTAGTATTCAATATGCAGATTTAGATACTACTTGCTAAAACCTAGTATATAGTTGAACTTTGGTTTAGTTTTAGTATTATTACTATTTAGTTTTAGTATTTAATATCTAGATTTAGTGCCTAAATACTAAAACCTAGTATCTAGTTAAACCACGGTTTAGTTTGTCTTATTACTATTCAGTTTTAGAATTTAATATCTAGATTTACTTTTTAGTTTAGTTTAACTAGAGTTGTTAGTATTTTCTAGTCGAAAACTAACCTAGGCTTGTTAGCACATACTTATACTATTACTTAATCTCGCCTAATTTAGTTTTCGTTTTAGTTTTAGTATTTAGTATCTAGTTTAGTATAACTAATTGGTATTTTTTAGCATTTTCTAGTCGAAAACTGGTCTAGGTATGTGTAGTTAGCACACACTCATACTATTACCTCATATCGCCTAATATAGTTTCGGTTTTAGTATTATGACTATTTAGTTTCAATATTGAGTATCTAGTTTAGTATAACTATATGGTAGTTTTTAGTATTTACTTCGGATTCGGATTTAATATTATTATTATTATTATATTTCATGTAGTTTTTTCCCGTATTTTTCTTGGTTCCAACGTATACCCTTGCGGATAATAAACGGACTACATATACCTAGGTGGGTCAAAAAATTGCATTTTCCAAAAATATTTTTATTTGATATCACCTTTGAGCTATTTTCCCTAGAAATTTCATCTAAATATTCCTAAAAGTGAACGATCTATAGCTGCTAACAGTCAGCCGGGCGAGCGGTGGCATACTTGAAACTTTAAACGCATTTTCCTCGAAACAGTTTTCAACGTCGGTGGACATGATATTTCGAGAACCACTTGATCGATTATTTCCAGATTTACAGGAGACAGGACGCGAAACATTGAAAGGTCGTTGACGATCACACTTTTTTTAAATCGATTATCATTTTTCGATGGTTACGTAAAAATGAAGACTTTAATCATAGATTTTGTACGCTCGAGTGTTATTTCATCCCCACTTTGTTAAAAAAAAATTATTTTGAATACCGGCGATCGTCAACGACTCGTATTTATTGATAACTTGAATAATCCGTTTGGTTTTTGGATTTCGGATGGATCGTTTAAGCTGGAGAGTGTCCACCGACAAACGACGCGAAAAAAATGATATCATCCGTCGATGGCCATGTTTTTTTTGTTTTTCTATATTTTTTGGCGATATAAAAAAAAAATCCCAATATATGTACTTTTGCGTTAAAAAATGCGTTTCTCGTTCGCCGACCATTTCCCGGAAAGGAAATGTGGAATTTTGCCTTTTGTCAGGCTTCCAGGTAAACGTAGCCCCTCGAAAGTACAAAAACACATTTTCAGTGTTCTATACACACTCATAATCACTTTATAAAAAGAGTAAATAACTAATTCCTGTATTAATTAAAACTAGCGAAACTGTTTTCACTTTGAGTATTTGCCGACAAGCTTCTTTACTAAAGCTCAAAGGTATCGTGCGCCGCGATTCTGTTAAAAGCGAAATCGCATTTTCTCCGTTTGTACTCGAGGGATCCGGACAAAGCAAAGTGCAGGTAAATTCTGACAGCGCTTATTGTCACATACCAAAGGTCCAGGGAAAAAAGCTTCAGCTGTCTCTACGCTGACTTCGCGCGCACGGATAGACCGAGCAGGTTTTCTTTGCTTCTCTGTCCTTTTCCCCTTCGTTCCTTCGGCGAGGGCGCAATTGCGGGGTCTTTACTTCCCGACGAACCCTCAATTCATTTCACCGTGGTATCTTTTGTCTTTCTATATTTATCGGGGTCGTGGGGCGCGCGTCACACTCGTCATCGCGGTCCCGCTCCTTTCTTCTCGATCGCTTGTCTTGTTATCATCTGCTTAATGCGAGATTCTCTTGCGTCAGGAGGGACAGCGGACTCTCTCTTTCTCCCTCTCTCTCTCTCTCTCTCTCTCTCTCTCTCTCTACCCTCTCTCTTCCTCCTCTCCCTTTTCCGCTTACAGAAGAGCGCGATGAGAAATGGAGGAAAAAAGGAGAGCCGCACACACCGAACGCACGCGAGAAGGCAGAAAAAGAGGCTGGGGGATGAGGACAAGAGCTTGAGAGGGAGCAGGGCCAGCGGGGGAGGGGTTTAGAGTGAATATTCTTTGCAAAGGGATTTGAGAGCTGAGCGAACGACAGAGAAGTTCTTTACTCGTTTGCAGCGACAAATATATGGGAGGGGGTGGGTTGGGGTAGGATGGGCTGGTATGGGGTGGGGTAGGCTGTGATGGGGTGGGGTCGGCTGGGCTGGGGTAGGGCAGGGTGGACTAGGATGGGGTGGGTTTTGGGATGGGGTACCCTGGACTTGGAAGGGGTAGGGTGGGCTGGGTTGGGATAGGATGGGCTGGGCTAGGGTAGGGTGGGTTGGGGTAGGGTAGGGTGGGATCGGGTGGGTTGGGTTAGGGTGGGGTAGGGTAGGGTGGGGTTGGGTGGGGTGGGGTAGGGTAGGGTGGGGTAGGGTGGGGTAGGGTGGGGTAGGGTGCGATCCGGTGGGGTAGGGTGGGCTGGGTTGTGGGTTGAGATGGGGTAGGGTGGGCAGGGATGTGGGTTGAGATGGGGTAGGGTGGGCAGGGTTGATGTGGACAAGCTCTGGAACCATGAGAAAGCTCGCGTAAGTCGAAAAGCCTGCTGCGGTGCGCTCGGGACGGATACGGAGGATGTAGAGACAGAAGAAAGAAGGATCGACAAAGAGCAGGATGTCGTGAATCCTTGTTGACTCGAGCAGCGTGTCACACAGTTCGCAATGCTTTACGTGGTATCGTAATCCCACTGATGTAGGCGAAAGACGGGGAGAAGAGAAAAACGACGCGGCTTCGACCGGGCCAACACTTGAATGGGTGACCGCTTGCTTACTGGCCGGAAACAGTGCAATTGAAATTCCAAAAGGTGGTATAAAAATCGGAGAGTAGGCCGGAGATTTTCGATAGGGATCACGAACGATCGGAGACGGGAAATAAAATCAAAACGACAATAAAAATTATCAACAAATAATAAAATGATAAACAGAAATAAAAATAAATAACAAAATAAAATAGTTTCACTTCTAAAAATAGTAAAATAGAGTAATAAATGATAAAATGATAAAATATAAAAAATAATTCTTCCTCAAAGTAATACAACAAAATAATGAATAATAGAGAAAGGGAATATGGTGAGAATGGAATAAGGGAAAGGCTCCGTACAGTGGAATCTACGAGGAAAAAGAGCAATAATAAAGGTAAGTAACCTTACCTCTCAAAATAATAAAGCAAAACAATGAACAACAATAAACATACAGGATCAAATCGAATTATTTTACCTCTCTAAATGATCAAATGAAATAATAAATAAATAAAAATCTCCCCGGTTCTCGGATGTGTACGATCTCCTTGACATTTCTACCCTCATTGTAAATTGGGGTAAAATTTTCCAGAATAATCGGAACATAAAAACTGTAAAGGGCACACGAAGTAATGCTGGAGAAAAGACTTTTTTTTAAAGCAAAGAAAAACGGAGAAAAATTCCTTGACATTGCGCACTTTTGCTCCGTCGAATTTTAATTTGACTTGAATGTACGTGAAATCGAAGACCGATTTCCGTTGGTTACGACGGAAGAAGAGGATTCGAGGGGAGAGCCACGATAATCGATCGATATTCATGGCTTTGAGAATGATAGAACGAAACGCGGAAGCAACGAGCTTGTTCGTACAAGCCGAATCTATATCTTTGACGGGATTATGTACCGTGAGTTTTGTATCGAATCGGATGACTGTACACACGAATGGACACACGCGATACCTTTCCCTATATATATATATATATATATTCATATATATATATATATATATATATATATATATTTAGATATACATGTCTGATCCACGATTCATACAACTCTCGCGAGACTATATGTCTGTGGCACAAATTGGAATATATGATGAAATATTTCACGAAGGATAACGCCATATCGTTGTTTTCCCCTCTCATCAGCTTCATACATACATACATACATACATACATACATACATACATACATACATACATACATATATATATATATATATATATATATATATATATATATATATATATATATATATATATATATATAGGGTGGCCCGAAAGGTGACGTCTAAAATGAAAATCTAGATGCCTTGTATTTATACCTACTATTTGAATGACCCTCATGTCATTCATGTATGTCCGACGATCTTTTTTAATTTTCGAAAAAAAACGCACTTAAAATTTTCAATCGTTTGTCGAGTTTTTCTGTAGCATAGAATTTTTTTTCTATTTTGTGTATGTACTTTCCTCTTAGAAGTTTTTAAAAACAATTAGAAGTTATTTACGCTGGTAGAAGTATTTTTTTTTACCATCTGAACTTTAGTGATTGATCCTCTCAAACGTATTTTTTTGAACTTTTGATAAAAGTCTGAGGCATCCACGTTAGTGCTCAGTTGCTTGTTTCGTTGATTGCTCAACAGTGCACTATATGAAGTATAGGACGAGTAAAAAAACGCGAGGAAAGTACATACACAAAAGAGAAAATTTAAAAATTTATTTTTTCTTGAACAGCGAGAAATATTGGGGAGCATATATACATGGGGGCTGATTCGGATAGGCATTGATCATACACTAGTGAAATTAATTCTGGACATATTTTAACTTTTTTAACGTATCGCATTTATTTAGCATTTTTACGTTATCGCTTGTTTTTAATGTTTATTATCGAAGTTGACTTATTAAGGCGAATATTAAGCAGAGACGTTGTGATCTTGTAAAAAGCTTTGCGAGAAAGTTGTGCAAGTAAAACTCGATACTACTACTAAGTAGAGACATTGTAGATTGAAATACAAAAATTACCGTATTGTTTCGGCGTAGCACAATACACATTTTTCGTGTGAATATGAAAAAGGCTAATTTTCATTAAAAGTGCCTAGAATTAATTCGACCAGTGTAGATGTTCCTTTCGTGTCTATTCGGGGCCACCCTGTATACATACGCATACCCAAATGTCTTTGAAATCACCTTTGATAAATATGGGCGTATTTATATTAAGGCCACTGTGAGTACCGTTTTGTACATAAAATCAACGAAAAAAAGTACTGATTTTCCTCCAAACGGGCAAATGGGCTGACAGTCAACATTACATTGATATAGCGGGTTCAAAATATTATGTTCTCATCAAGAGAAGCGGTAGCGTCTTGAGGCCAGGTAATAAAAAAAAAATCGACACCACTAAGCACCACTGACACTGACGAACACGCCGCGACTCTTTATACCGTTAGATGGGCTTTAGCAGACGACTTTTTGACTGTTAATTGACACATATATATATATATATATATATATACCAGGTGTCCCATTTTATTCTTACACTTGATTCATCTCGGAAAATCCTGCTTCGATCAAGTATTGAGTATAATAAAACTTTCAGAGTTCAACGGGGAACGTTAAAAGAAATCTTTTTTGGTCCAAAATTCAAAATGACGACGTCAAGATGGCCAACATGTTTTAAAAAAAATGCGATCATGAATATTTTTCGCCAAAACATTTAGCATGTTAGAACCACCTTTCTAGGAAAAGTCTTTTGATAACGTTCATAATGTTTTGGTTAGAATATCAATTTTTTCTATTTTAGCGCTATCCAGAATGTACCACGAGGAGGTATTGTTTCAACGTCGCAGTGTAAATGTGCGTGTGTGGGTGTGAGTTTGGTTGGGTTTGTTCACTAACCCAAACAACCCCCATCAAGGATCAGGTCTGTGCCACTTCGGCTGAAAATGGCATTTACACCTAAAAATTATGTATTTTATCAAAAAACTGTTCCTACTAAAGCTGTTAGTTTTAGCCTGACAAATGTTTCGGTGAAAAGATGCATGATCACATCTAAAAACAGAAGAAGTCCACCTTAACGTCGCCATTTTGAATTTTGGACCAGAAAAGATTTTTGGAGACACATCAGGTGAAAATGGGACACCCTATATATATCTATGTGTGTGTGTGTGTGTGTGTGTGTCTAGCAACTTAGAATTTATAACGTGTGTACATCTAAAAGTGGGAGATTTCCCGGGTTATGTTCGCGGTATGTTGCCTGTAGATGCAATTGGACAAAACCCGCAACCATCTAGAAGAACACTACAGCCAGCATGAATGATTGTCCTGCTGCATGATTGTGCCGAATATTATACGCGCGGCTTTTGCAGCGCGTCGTACGCCCGAGAAGGAAAAAAAAACGATACGAAGGAAGGAAAGAAGAAATGCGGTCAAGTGCGCGTGTCGGATTACGCGTTAAAGCAAGTTTCCGTGCCATGGTTAGTAACGCATCTAATTGTGACGTTGAATTCAAACTAAATTAGTTTCAATGAATAATGAATACCGTGCAACGTGGTCGGACAATTGCAATACGCGGTAAATAGCGGACACGGACGAGGAAATAGGACAAGCGACCGGCAAACATTCAATAGAAGACTAACTAGCAGCGAGTAAAGTTAAAAAAAGAAAAAACTCGCATGTTTGCGATTGTAAGTAACGGGACTGGTAGAACCGAAGGAATAGTTGAGGGTAGTCGAAATGTAGACTGACGAGAGGTTGGTAAAGTTAGGTAGCTAGTGGCTGGAAAATCGAAATGACGAGTGACTAGTAAAGTAGTTGGTAGCTGCGGATTTAAGCCAACTGGTAACTAGTAAAATGGAGTAATTAGGAGCTAGGAAAGTGAATTAACTAGTAAATAGTAAAGTGAGCTGACTAGTAACGATCAAGTAACGTAACCAGTTGCTAGTAAAGTGAACCAATTAGTTACTGGGAAAGTAAAGTAACGAGTAAGCAGCAATGTTGACTAATTAGTAACTAGTACATAGTAAACTTATTGGTCACTCGTATGATACTGTAAGTAGTCATTTGTACGGTAAACTAACTGGTAGCTAGTACAGTACAGGAAACTAACTAGTTGGCATTTCAGCCAGCTGACTAACAACTAACAACGGCTAAAGTAAACTAACTAGCGACTGGTGCAGTCAACCAACCAGTTACAATCCATCCAAATTAACTAGTAATTAGTGCAGGGAACTAACTGACAACTACTGTAGTGATGTAACCAGCGGCTAGTACAGAAAACTACCGATTAACTAGTGCAATAAACTGACTAGTTACCAGATAAGCAAAATAACTAGTTGCCAGAGGAGTAAACTAACTAGTAACGAGTACGACACAAACTAGTACCTGGTCGTATAAAATTACTAGCCACTAGTGAAGGACACTAACTAGTAACTAGCACAGTGAACGAACTAGTAACCGGTACAGTAAACTAACTAGAGACTAGAACAGTCAAGTAACCAGGTACCAGTACAGAAAACTAACTAGTGACTAGTACAGAGAACTGCTTAGTAACTAGTACAGTAAGCTAGCTAGTAACGTGTGCCAGTACAAAAAACTAATTGGTTAACAGTACAGCAAACTAACACTAACTAGTACAGGAAACTAACGAGTGCCTGGCCGTATAAAGTAACTACTAACTGTTACCATAAAGTAACTAGTAACATAATATATCCGCTAATTAGTAACTAGTGGAGTAAACGAACTCTAGTCACCAGTATGCCAAACCAACTGGTTACCAGAACAGAAAATTAACTAGTAACTGGTAGAGTAAACTCACCAACAACTAGTACAGAAAGCTAACGACTTACCAGTAGAGCAAACTAACGAGTAACTAGTA
>OX632358.1:40250921-40312901 GCA_951751655.1 Ophion costatus
AACCGATAACGCGCCTCGCATAGAACTGTCCATTATCGCAGCAACGAGCCATAAACTTTGCTTACTGCACACCTGAAGGCGCTCCAGCGCGGAACGGCGTATATCGGGAGGGCTTATCGAAAGGCGTCCGGGAAATTCCGAGTTGGCGGAAATCCACCCCCCCTCCTCGCACCCTCTACGGCTGGCTTTCTCGTGAGAATAGTATTCTTCATAATCGAGCCAGACACTTCTGAAAGGATTTCGTTGAGCCTTCTATTCGTGCACCAAGAGGAAAAGAGTATGTTTATAATTGGAAGAAAAAAAAACAACGTATTTCAATCTCGCGGCCTACTGAGCTTTTATTTGATCATCAACAAAACAGGCAGAAAAAAGCTACCCACTGTTCCATCGCGCACCGACTCAGGCGCCGATTACATTTATATTCAGCGTGGACTGAAAAGGAACGTCCGAAAGGAAAATCTAGATACTTCGTATCGATACCCATCTGAATCACCCCACACGGAGAGAATTTTTAAATATTTTTTACGGTGAAATCTCCGTAAAAATTACATTAAAAATTGAAACCGGTGACAAATGTGCACATAGTCTAAAATTGACACTAGCTTTTAATATTTTGCTTTCATTCATGTAAAAATTTAAGCAAGTAGCATAATTTTTTACATTTCTTTCAGTAAAAATTCTGACACATTCTCATGTAGAATTTTAACAATGGGCTGCCTCAAAAATTTCAAGTTTCTACAGTAAAAATAACCTGGACAAACTTGAAATTTCTAAAATCCCTAGCGAAAAATTAATTCCCTATGATTAAATAAATACTCTATATACTGTATTTCTGAACATTTGTGTTCTTGATTGCTACTTATTTTAACATATCATCTTTCCGTACCATTGTAGACGTCCTTTATCGAAGTTTCTTTTCACGTTTCTTTGTTTTCTTGCGTAGAACTGCGTAGAACACGTTAGACTGCACGAAACCACGAGGCTTTCTTGGCCCATGCTTCGTACTATAATGCGCATGCGCGGTACCGCTGTTGCTAAGCAACGCGGGTCGGCGTCGTTCGTGCTCGTTATACTGCGTCATACACGAGCACACTCTCACAGCTTGCGTTCACGTATACGCACGCGCACACAGAGCTCACGCGTACGGTCAGGCGACCTAGCCCTAACTGATTTTACTATAAAGAACGTAAAATTCCGGTGGACGCACGGAAAATTTCGGCTTCCTTTTTTAAATTTTTATGGAAAACACGCAAATTTCTCAATGTTCCACTGAAAAATTTCATTTATATTAGCACTTTTTTAACTTATTGTCGTAATCTTTACGTTTCATGAAATTTTACTATTAATTTCAGTAAAAATTCTGGAAAATATTTAAAATTTCTGTTACGCAAAAGTAAATTTTGATTCATTTCCATGAAAATTTATAATTTATTTCCTAAAAACCTGAAGAATTGCACATTTGTCACCGAGTTACTGTGATTTCACAGTAAAAATTACTTAAAAATTCTCTCCGTGCATGTGTGTTCTACGATAATTTTTAGTTGTTGTTTACATACATAGTCCAGTCATTACGTACATTCAAAAAAGAAAATGAATTTGCGCTTCTAATTTTTTAATATGTTGTAGGGGATACCTAGAAAAGCTTAACTTGAGATTGTCGACCAAGCTTTCCTAGGAGCTTTCGCCGCCATGTTGAAAAAAGGGGTAAAATTTGTTTCTCGGCAATAACTCGGCTATCCGATGAGATTTCGAAAATTTTTGTAGGACACTTTTTGTAGCTTTCTTTGTGCTCTACAATAACGCCTGAATCATTTTTAGCGTTTCATGCATCGTTATCGAGATATCGATCGATAAAGTCAAAAATTTAGGACATAATTTTTGTTTTTTGCTTTTTTTTTCTTTGGGTCTTAATAAATATGAAAAATTGTGGAATTCAAACTTGTAGAGCATATTCAGACCTACAATTTCCTTCTTGGATTTTTTTATGTTGGACAAAAATTACGATCTCCAGCGCGCCGCAAAGTCGGTGAATCCACACTCAGCGTCGAGCGAGCTGCTCGCTCGGTTGTGTCTGGATGTCGAATCGAATGGGAAATTGTTCAGGAAATTGATGGGATAAAAAATAAGTACATAGAGCAACAAATTAAGGATCACACAATAGTAATTTATTAAACAAATAATTTGTTTGTGCAGTAAAAAATATTATTTTTTTACAATACAAAATAAACAAAACAAAATAAACGGAAAGAAAAATATTTTTTTCTGCACTCGAGACACGAACGATGGACTTTTTTCATGTCTTTTTTCGCTTGGATGGTCCAGGCTGAAGATCTTCGTCCTCCGTAAACTCTTCGAGTTGTTGTGTCTGTTGAAACGTTGGAAATGATGCTGATTCGATGAGAGCATCGTCATCATCATCGTTACAGACATCGTCGTCGTCGTCGTCAAGCAAAATGTCGACTCTGGCGACGTTACTGCATGTTTGCCCACTGCAGTGCATGCAAATAACGGAGCAACTGATTCCCGCTTTTCTGCACCCACAGGCGGCCTCACAATTTCCTTTACACTTACAGGAAATGAGCTTTAATAGTTCAGGCGGAGCGGGTTCGGCGGTGCTGGTGATTGGTTCGAGCCCTCGATTGGTCTGTCGCCAACCCCATCCTTGTGGATCCTTGAAAAATCCGAGCCAGGTTTGAACTTGGAGATACGTCCGGAAAATGTGTTGACGCACAGCGCTTTTGGTTGGCGGGAGTAGTGAGAGGTGATTCACTTTATTCGCTGTCATTGATTTTGCGAAGCGATGGAATCGCAAAATATTTATGGACTTCTCGTGCTTATCACCACCATATAGGGCGATAAGGAATTGCTCTCCCGCGCAAGTGAGAACCTCCGGATCGACCTTTTCTTGTTTGAATAATTCCACCGATGACCGTAGCTCTGGATTTTTCTCGAGAGTGTTAATGAACTTCGACTTGCCGATGTTATAGAAAGATGATGTCGTGTCGCGACCGCTAAAAGCGTGAATGAAAAGAATGTGCTCCAGAACTGACTTGTGTTTGAAACTGTGCGGCGAGTACAACTTTTCCGGCGTATTTCCTTTTGCTGGTTTGCGGAAAAATATATTATTTTTATCCGGAGCAAGCCCGGCGAGTAAAACCAGAAGATCGATATCTTCGCCGACGATTTCCACGGAGTCATGACTCGACGCTTCTTTAATTGCCGTGTTCACAATAAGAGTATCCGCGTCCTCCAAAGCCTGCTCCACTTTTATTCCGGTCGTTGTAAAGTAACGGTTATTTGTTTAATAAATTACTATTGTGTGATCCTTAATTTGTTGCTCTATGTACTTATTTTTTATCCCATCAATTTCCTGAACAATTTCCCATTCGATTCGACATCCAGACACAACCGAGCGAGCAGCTCGCTCGACGCTGCGTGTGGATTCACCGACTTTGCGGCGCGCTGGAGATCGTAATTTTTGTCCAACATAAAAAAATCCAAGAAGGAAATTGTAGGTCTGAATATGCTCTACAAGTTTGAATTCCACAATTTTTCATATTTATTAAGACCCAAAGAAAAAAAAAGGAAAAAACAAAAATTGTGTCCTAAATTTTTGACTTTATCGATCGATATCTCGATAACGATGCATGATACGCTAAAAATGATTCAGGCGTTATTGTAGAGCACAAAGAAAGCTACAAAAAGTGTCTTACAAAAATTTTCGAATCTCATCGGATAGCCGAGTTATTGCCGAAAAACAAATTTTAAGCGTTTTCCAAGATGGCGGCGAAAGCTCCTAGGAAAGCTTGGTCGACAATCTCAAGTTAAGCTTTTCTAGGTATCCCCTACAACATATTAAAAAATTAGAAGCGCAAATTCATTTTCTTTTATTTGCCTTTTTTTCGGACGAAATGACTGGACTAACAAGACAATGGCAAGACTTCGGCGATAAGTGCCGAAGTGATAAGAAATTCGTGATGAGGAGATTGCAATACTGCATTGATTCCAATGGCAATCACTTTGATCATCTACTGTGAATAAAGGTTATTTCACATAAAAGTAAAGTTCATGTCACTTTTTGAGCTTAAATGACCTTGAACGGCTTTGACCCCTAAATGTTTTTTATGCAGTTTTCGATGGTCTACAAGATAGTTGAAAAAAATGTACCGTCCCATTTAAAAAAGGGTAGGTGACCTTTACTGTGCGACAGCGCCTCCACTGAGATAAAAAAAAATGGTCGCATTTGATGACCCCTTTCGTACGGTACAACTTTTGTTTCAAACATTTTTTTGTGACGTCGATAATTACAGAGATATTCAAGGAGGCAACAGTTAGTGCCTCACCCTGTATACAAGGTGTCCTGTTATAAATGGATAATCCTGTCGATGGGTCGGATCATATCCTACTACATGCTGCAATTTCAGTTTAGTAAAAGTGTCACGGTTTTCAAGATTGTGAGTTTTATGTTATTTTTTGAAAAAAAAACCATCGGCTTTTGGTTTTTCGCATGCCATTTCTACAAATGATATAAATCGACAATAACTGAGCAACTTTTTAAAGGATTTTTTTTTACACCGCAGGCTACCAAAGTTACATGTTCAAATTGGTTTATATGAAAATTCCGCATAAGATCTTTTTTCATGAAGTTTCCTTAACATTTAAGGTTAAAAAGAAGACTTTTCTATACGAAAGCAATAACCAAGAGGATTTTTAAAAAACTGCGGGAAAAAAGGTATCATTTGTAGAAATGACATGCGAAAAACCAAAAGCAGATGATTTTTTTTCAAAAAATAACATACAGCTCAAAGTCTCGAAAACTGTGGGAGTTTTACCAAACTGAAACTCCAGCGTGTAGTAGGACGTGGTCTGACCTATCGACAGTTGCAAGATTATCAATTCATAACAGGATACCGTGTATATATATAATACTGAAGTATACAAGGTTCGTTTCGATCGCTCCTTGGGGACGAAACCTATTTCCATTTGTAATCGGAAGTGGAACACCCAACAAATTTAAACGTTTTGTCGAAATGTGCTGCTCGAAAAAGAAGAGCAGTGGCAACGAGCCCTAAACCGACCTGAGGGTGCCTGTTCTTCTTGCCACTTTTGCCTACGAAGCCTCCCCTCCAAAGATTTTTCAGCAATCGTAATTTAAGGATGTTGAGTCCCAAATCGCAAATGATGATAAAATTCTGAAAATTTGGTATGTTTTTGTATGAAGTATTTCAGAGGTCGTGTAAAAATTTCACGACAATTAGGAAGCTCGTTATTGAACAATTAACATTCACAAATTAAATGTTGTTTTATGGAAACTGATGTAACTTTGCAATGAGTTTTTTTTTTGACCTCTCAATTTTATAATATCTACAATATACTGAAAGCAACGGAAACAAAACGAAGTTTATTGATAAATTTTTTTTTATTTCTTTTAAAAATTGTTCTTAACAAAATGTTAATTTTTTAATGACGAGCTTCCTAATCGTCGTGAAATGTTAACACGACCTCTTAAATACTTCATACAAAAACATACCAAATTTTCAGAATTTTCTTATCATTTTTTATTTCAACCCTTAAGGAGGTTGAAGTAATGATGATAGAATTCTGAAAATTTGGTATGTTTTTACATGAAGTATTCAGGAGGTCGTGTAAAAATTTCATGACGATTAAGAAGCTATTTATTGAACAATTAACATTAACATGTTTCATAGGGACTCAGCATCCTTAAAGCCCAAGCCTTCAAAAAATCTTCATTCTTTTGGTTCACCTCAATATTTAAATGTATACATACATATATGGAGGTGAAAAAGTTTATACATTTGTCAGGCTTGATCTTTATATGTGCATGAAGAACAAGACACGAAGAAAAAAAACTTATAAAAAGGGAGGTCCTAGAACATCATCGGGGCACTTTGCGGCCTACGAAATATTGAAATTTGATCCGATGGGCCCTATACATTTTCTTGCTCTAGCAAGCGCGTAGCAATTCGAGTTTTCGAGTAGGATTGACGTATACGGAAAGAGCAACGGGCATGGAGCCGTACCACATGCACTCGGTACGTTGAGACTCGCGACTCTTCCCGTATACACTAATGGTAACGAGAACGATATTTCGCTGCTTCGAAGACACGGGGATGGAAATTTAGTACGGAAAATGAGTTAGGAGATATCTCGCGCAAGTTGTACATGTCGAGACAAGCCGGGGAAACGGAAGGCGAACGAAGAGTAAAAGGGGTTGTATAGAAATAGAGTGTGTGTACGGGATATGAAGAATATAAGAGAGAGACAGAGAGAGAGAGAGAGAGAGAGAGAGAGGGGGAGGGAGAGAAGGGTTGGAAAGCTGACTCCGGACGGGCCAAGATTTCAGCCTCAACCCCTTTGTCGTCGCGCCATCCTTGACAACCCGAACGGAGCCAGTTTCCAACCGCCCCTCAACCCTTGGCCGTCCCGCCTCTTACTCAGTCGACTACCGTCTCGCGTTTTCGACGCGTGAATCCCGAATTACGTCAGACTCGAAGAAGCTTTCGAGACAGGAAGAAAATGGGTCTTGAATCGAATGCTAATTCCCTTGTCTCGCATCAAGCCCGCGTCTGCTGCGCTCAACTCTTATTTTGAGAGCTGCGTATCGCCACTCCGGGGACCCTTTAAGGATGTTGAGTCCCAAATCGCAAATGATGATAAAATTCTGAAAATTTGGTATGTTTTTGTATGAAGTATTTCAGAGGTCGTGTAAAAATTTCACGACAATTAGGAAGCTCGTTATTGAACAATTAACATTCACAAATTAAATGTTGTTTTATGGAAACTGATGTAATTTTGCAATAAGTTTTTTTTTTGACCTCTCAATTTTATAATATCTACAATATACTGAAAGCAACGGAAACAAAACGAAGTTTATTGATAAATTTTTTTTTATTTCTTTTAAAAATTGTTCTTAACAAAATGTTAATTTTTTAATAACGAGCTTCCTAGTCGTCGTGAAATTTTAACACGACCTCTTAGATACTTCATACAAAAACATACCAAATTTTCAGAATTTTCTTATCATTTTTTATTTCAACCCTTAAGGAGGTTGAAGTAATGATGATAGAATTCTGAAAATTTGGTATGTTTTTACATGAAGTATTCAGGAGGTCGTGTACAAATTTCATGACGATTAAGAAGCTATTTATTGAACAATTAACATTAACATGTTTCATAGGGACTCAACATCCTTAAGTTTTCGTCGTATCCGTTCTTTGGTATCTGTCACAGCGTGCTCTCTCTTTCTCTCTCTCTCTCTCTCTCTCTCTCTCTCTCTGTTGTCCCTTTTCGGTGATTCTTGCAGAGCTTCGATCAATTTGCTTAAAAATTAAATTGGTAAAACACATTTGTCTAACGTTATTATTTTCAAGGCAACGCAATGAATAGTTTCGGGGAGGCGGCGGGGTGAGAATTATTTTTTTATTTTAAATAAATCTGTCAGTGATTGGCAGCGCTGCTGGGAGAGTTTAAAAATTTGTCGTTTTGCTGCAGGCTCGTATGAACGTTTCGTGATGGGTTCATAACGAGAAATACTATTTTTGCTACAGCCCTCTCTTTTTCTCGCTTCCAGGCGCCCTTTCTCTCTCTCTCTCTCTCTCTCTCTCTCTCTCTCTCTCTCTCTCTCTCTCTCTGTCTCGCACATTTTATCTCTTGCCCGTGGGCGAGATAGGAACGTGCCTGAGAAACTGTGAGGATGCGTGTCCGACGGTGTAAAGAGGGGGGAGAGAGAGAAAGAGTGAGGGAGAGAAAACGAAAGATTCTCTGTTTTTGCTGCGTGTCAATTTAGGACCGTGAGCTATTGGTAGCGGTGGTTAACGCGTTACCCCCACTTGTAGCGCAAAAAAAGGCCTTTTTCATGAATTTTTTTAAAGAAAACTACGAAACCTTTTTAATCAATCAATATACCATCTTAAAGAACACATCTTGAAGAACTTTCAGTAATTTTTTTATTGACAAATATTACATTGTTTAGTGGCAAATGGCCGTCAAAGAAATAATGTTTTTATATACACGGTTTGCGGTGACCAACATTGCGGCGAAGTGGATCATCTGAAAAAAAAATGCGGATAGATTTAATCAAATATAAGTATAAACTAGTCTTTAATCGAAGGATTTTAAAAATTATTCATTTTTCACAAAATGGCGGACAGTCAAAGTTAATGGTTCGATTTTAACGAAAAAAACGGCCGTTTTTTGGCTATAAAACGGCCATTTTTTTTCGAAAAAAAAAATCGAACGATTAAAGACTACATTTTTATGTATTAAATAAGCCTGCAAAATTTCAAGAAGATCGGTTCATTAGTGTTCGAGTAATCTTGGTCACCGACTTCAGAAATGCCATTTTGAGAAAAACGCGTTTAAAGTTTCAATTTCAGTTCTTCAATTCACGGATTCTTCTCTTTCAACGCTCATATCTCAGTCAATTTTGTTCGGATCGACTTGAAATTTCCAGGACATATTCTCAGATACTTATACTTCAAAAAAATGCAATAAAAAAAATCGATTTTTTCAAAATCGCAAGTGGGGGTAACCCCTTAAGGGTTACTGAAAAGGGCGCGTACATGAAAGGGAGAGAGAGAGTCTGATACAAACAAACGATTTTTCGGCGGGTCGGGCTTTCCTCGATCGGCGTACACGTACAACAAGGGATCTACTTCAACGTCCGTACGGACAAGGCTTCTTAGTCGTTGTTGGGAGGAAAGGAAGCGAAGAGTGTGATGAAAGGCAGCGAGAGAGCTACGGTAGTGAGGGGCTAGTAGCACTTCCGATTAAACGCAAATGGAATCCTATTTCCTCCCTATTCCACTTTTCCGGATCCTCTTATTCGCGCCTGACTCTACTTTGTTCAGTTTTTCTCTTTCCGCCATTCTTCCCTCCCTCTCTGATCCTGCCTTCCTCGGGACCACCCATCCCCTAGGCCGTTGTTCCTGCTCATCCATCGAGGCCCTTTTCGCAGTTGGTCACGATTATCCTCAATTCTTTCGGAGCCTTCCACCCGTGCGAGAAGAATAAAATTTCGTACTCGGAAGCTTCGTCACAAAGGTGTGCAGCGTCACTCTCTTCCGGTGCTCTGACGTTGTTATCGACTTTTATATCATTTATCATTTGCGTGAGCGCGCTTCGACGATGAAATTCAACAAATTGGGAACTTCCGTGTTGCTCTCGGACGATTTGCAGGTTGGTATATATAGGATAGGTGACATGGGCACATTGAGGGCACCGTGAGGACTCGACAAGGGTACATTAAGGGCACTGTGGGGGCCCGATAACTCAAGAGTCACTTTCGTGAAACCAATTGTATCAGATGATGATTTATTTATAGTAAACATATATTGCAGAATACAACTAAAGTTATTTCGTGCTATTACAAACCACAAATAAAAAGTTATGATGATTTAAAGGCGAAATTTCGGGTATTTGAAAAGAAAAACGAAAAAAATCATATCTCAGTTATCGTGACACTTAGGACATAGGGTCCAAGGGCGAAAAGAATAGCAAATGACCACACCCCTACCCAATCACTCCAAACAATGTGTCGATTCGTGTGCGAAACACTCTGTCTATGGTTTACGATGGGCAAGATGGGATTTTTTTTTCGAAATGTGTACAAAGGTTTAGTTCGCGTTAATTCGTTGTCAGGAATGTTTCAACTCGGTGCCAGATAGCAAAAAAGTACATCATCCGTAGCGTGAACGTCTGATACATCTAACCGCCCGTAAAATTACATATATTAAGGGGTTACGTGGGTATGAACATTTCAAAAAATCCATTAAAAAAAATTTCTTTATCTAATATAGTACAATATGTCTAGAATATTCTCCCAAAGTTTTAAGTCAACCGGAGTAAAAGTCTAGGAGAGAGAGCCTTTGGGAATTCCCTGTATTAGGAAAGACCGGCCGGGTGCGACGCAGGTATATCGCATTTTTCTCAAAACACTATTTTGAAGTCGGTGGACACGATTTCTGAAAAACGAATGCACCGATCTTATCGAAATTTTGCACACTTATTCAAAATAGCATTGACTAGTGATTGAACGAAAGTTTTTTTTTCGATTACAACTAATTTTACAAGGCGATACGTAGTGTAAATTGTACCAAAAATTGAATTATTTTACATACAACTCTGTCAAAAATTCAAATTTCCATTTTTCTCAAAATTCTTCGTTCAATCGCGAGCTATATTTATCTACTAACAGAATAAAATTTGGTGTTTTAATTTCAGATAAAGCCATCATGAGTTATCCTGACGACCACGAGGGCACTTTTTTAGGGGTCTCCGGAAACCAGGTCCCACAGGCTGAATTTTCCAAATTTTTGGATAAAGTTAAAAAAAAATTTTGTTGAAATGTTGCTCTCTTATGTGCTTAACATTTTGAATAAAATAATTTATATATTATATTTTTTTAAACGCTGTGGCTAGTCGTTCGGTTATCGGACGAATAAGCGTATGTTATTCGTCCGGCCAGCGGCTAATTTCACGCGGTTCACGCTGTACAACGCCCCATACAAACAATCCCAAACAAATTAACCCAAAAAAAAAACCCAAACCCAAAAAAACCAAACCCAAATTATCCAACCCAAACCTCGCAAACACCCAAACAACACAAGCCCAAACAAACCAACCCGAACAACACAACCCCAAACAAACCAACCCAAACAACGCAAACCCAAAAAACCAAAACCCAAACTAAACTAACCAACCTAAACCCAAACACAACTAACCCACCCAAACAACACAGCCTCAAAAAAACCAAAACCCAAACAAAACCAACCAATCCAAACACAACTAACCAACCCAAACCCAAACATCTCAATCCAAAAAAAAACCCAAACCAAACCAAACAAACACCCAAACAACACAAACCAAAACAAAATCAACCAACCCAAACCCAAACAAAACTAACCAATCCAAACCCAAACACAACCAACCAACCCAAACCCAAACAAAATCATAAAGATTTTCTTAGAATGACTACGTGCAAATTATTCTTCCGAATAGTTTGTTTAACAATTTAACACATTCCATCCGGTCAATTATATATATATATATATGTCATTCGTCCGGATACTAGCTTACACGAATCACAATAATATATACGCCTACTGAAAATACGGCGTGAACTGAGCCGCTATCCGGACCAATAACATACGCTTATTCGTCCGATAACCGGACGGGGAGACACTCCGTCTTAAAAAATAGAGAAATTATGCTTTTTTTAACTTCGAAACCCACTCCTTAAGGGGCTACCCCCACTTGCGATTTTGAAAAAATCGATTTTTTTAATTGCATTTTTTTGAAGTATAAGTGTCAGAATATGTCCTGAAAATTTCAAGTCGATCCGAACAAAAGAGACTGAGATATGAGCGTTGAAAGAGAAAAATCCGTTGTGTAAACGACCGGCTAATTGAAACTTTAAACCCGTTTTTCTCAAAATGGCATTTCTGAAGTCGGTGACCAAGATTACTCGACCACTAATGATCCGATCTTCTTAAAATTTTGCAGGCTTATTTAATACATAAAAATGTAGTCTTTAATCGTTCGTTTTTTTTCGTTAAAATCGAATCATTAACTTTGACTGTCCGCCATTTTGTGAAAAATGAATATTTCTTAAAATCCTTCGATTAATACTTATATTTGACTAAATCCATCCCCATTTTTTTTTAGATGATCCACTTCGCCGCAATGTTGGTCACCGCAAACCGTGTGTATAAAAACATTATTTCATTGACGGCCATTTGCCGCTAAACAATGTAATATTTTTCAATAAAAAAATTACTGAAAGTTCTTCAAGATGTGTTCTTTAAGATGGTATCTTGATCGATTAAAAAAGTTTTGTAGTTTTCTTTGAAAAAATTCATGAAAAAGGCCTTTTTTGGGCTACAAGTGGGGGTAACGCCTTAAACTATTTTTTATCTCTAGTGTCCAGTGGTAGAAAAATTTCAAAAAATTGACAAAGACTCAGTTTAGTCTGAACAACAAAATATCTTTTTTCTAAATTTAATTTTGGATTATGACTAGCGCTCCAACCTCCTCAATGCGCTGCAGATTTCCCTGCGGTGACATTTCGGCATTGTAATATTCGTGGATTGACTTTTTGGAATTACGTATTCCAGTGTGACGTATCCACGTGCTGTTGGGTTGCCGTCCATCCGTCGTGACCATTCGAGCGCTAATGGAAGGCTCGTAAGAGTCCGAGATAATTGCGTATCTCGTTCATTGTTCGTGTTTGTTATTGTTTAGAATTCAACGGCAATAGTGGAGACACGCCGAGTCGAAAATGCTGGCGGTTGACACACTCGTCATTTTCGTCTCGTATCAAGTATTCCACTCACGTAATCGCGCAATGCTGCCGCTCTTCATGAAGGCGTTTGCTGCGCAGTACTCTGTTGAACAACCCTCCCCCCCCCTTCTCCCTCGCCGACTTTCCGTTGCCCTTCTCGGCTATGTCCCTCGCCGCTGTTTGGTACGTTTGGCCATTTACCTGCGCAACGACGGTCTCCACTCGCAGCTTACAATCGAGTTGGGTTTTTTGTTTTTTTTTCCGTATGAACGCGCTCGGGTGCATACGGAACCGGTGCGTCTATCCGAGTGCGCACACCCACGTGCGCTCACTCGCGTATTCCAGTCTCGCACCCACTCGCTCGCGCGGGTCCTCCTTGTTGACGAACGCCACTTTGGATACTTTTTGAATCGCGGCTCGCTCCGCCGATCGCAAGGCACGAGCGAGTAGGAAAAGACGATAAAAAACGAGCCATGACGGCAGGCGTGGAAGGAGGAATTGACAAGTTCGATGTCGCTGAACCGAATGGCGATAACAATTTTGCAAAATGTCAAGGGATCTTCTGACTTTAGATGCTGAAAAAATACGCTACTTTAATTTTTTTTTTGATAGGTTTATATTACAGATAAGGGGGCGTCCATAAGTTACGTAACGCAATTTGGGGGGGGGGGGGGTTCGGCCTGGCGTTACGGTCTACGTGAGTGGGGGGGGGGGGGGGGGGGTGTCGAGGTTTGCGTTACGTGACGATTTTAGAACTGTCAGAAATAGCAAAATTTCTGCAAGTTGACGTTTTTAAATTTTAAACTCATCGTTCAGAATAGATGAAGTGCAAGCTCCTATTATTTTGAGATATATAATGAAGATGAAAAACCGTCATATCGTCCGCGACTTAATACTTTAATGTTAGTATCAATATTCTAGAAAAAAACATAACTTTAGATCAAGAAAAACGGAGCGAAAAGTTTGATCGCGATTTTCTCGAAACTACTTATTTCGACCTTGTCTCAGTGAATACTCAAAAACTTATCAAACGATTTTCAATTTTTTAAAAAGATTTTTGTAATCGCAGTGACTAAGGTTTTACGTAGCCAATTTCTTTTAATTTCGATCATTACTATTTTTAAAGACTGCTTGAGTACAAAAAAGGGCCTTGAAGATAGAAAAAAATGTCCAAACTGTCGGCATTTTGTGAAAAAGCCAAAGAAAAAAAACGGCTACGCATAACGATAGCTACATTTCCATACATATCGATAAATTGTTAACTTTTTATTTACAGATATCCTTTCATAAAGATGTCGATGGGACAAAGACGAGAATTTTTTTTCATCGTCAAATCAGGGTTAATTAAAAAAAAATATTCATAAAAATTGATATAAAAGTAGATGAATATATACTTCATAAAATGAGTACAATCCCGATCCTTTCATGATCAGTTATTTCTTTGAAAAAAAAAACGCCATTATTGACGACATAGCACCCGTTACGTAACGGAATAGGGGGGGGGGGATTTGGGCCTGGCGTTACGGTTCTGTTACTTGTGGGGGGGGGGGGGTGAAGAAATTGTGAAATTTTGCGTTACGCAATTTATGGACGCCCATACAGTGATATAAAAGTTCTTACGCGCGCGCAAAAAAAAAAAAATATATATATATATATATATATATATACACATATATATGCACAGAAATATGCATGTGTGCAAGCTCGCGCACTCACGCAAAGCCTCCCGTCCGCAACAATTACGGAGAAAACCTCAATTGATCTGGAAACTCCCAAACGGACGATAAAACAGCCACGTGCCACAGCAGCCGCGGCTGCTCAGGGTGCAAAATCAAATTGAAGTCAGAGTGAGATCACGAGTGGAAACGACACGCCGACGATACTGTGGACCGGGACGACGAAGCTTATTCTCAAGCGTAGTGTACCTATTTCCTTCGAAGTCTCTTTGTCTCCCTACGGACGAGACGTATTTGATAAGACACTCATGAGAGCCCGTGGAGACCACGCTCGAGGGGTGCAAATTGCTGTAATTTTATATACAGGGTGCTAGGAAGGTCGATGCAATGCCTTAAGGGTGTGATAGGCCGACTCTTAGCAACATATGTCACCTAGCTTACCTCACTCCAAACTCTAAGGATTTCGAGTTATCATGGTAAGTATGATTTTTGGAAAATGTCCCAAAATTCGGTAATAACTCGTTTACCTCTTATGTTAATGATTTTTTTTAGACAGCATTAACATAATAGATATTTTTATTCTTTGACAAGTTTTTATTTATTCATCACGTCCCATTTAGTTAGTTGTGTGAATACAGCTGATTGTATTGGTGTTTGTCGATTGAATACACATTAAGCTAAGACGCAAATAAGTTTTTAGTTGGCTATTATTGTCTGTTTGAACATTCTGAACCTAATTACCTAATTTTGGGACATTTTCCAGAAATCATACTTACCATGATAATTCGAAATCCTTAAGGGGGGATTGTCTTTTTTTTTGGCAAAATTTACCGCTTTTTGGGAATTTTTTTGTGAAGAAAGTATACAACGGAAAACTTGTGAAACTTGGCATATAGTTTTATTGATCTGTTTACTACATACAAAAAAATTTTTAAACAATTTCATCAAAAAATCCGCCTCCCACCCCCCTCGACGCGCGATGGTCCTTTTTTGATGGTGTGCACGATTTCTCAAAAACTATTCAACCGATTGCCTTCAAATTTGGACAGAATGCTCAGCTGACATCCTTTTATCGTTTGATGAAGCAAAAAAGCAATACGTTTAATAGTTTTTTATTTATAACAAAAAATCGATCAATTTTTTTCGAAAAATCGATACTTCAAGTTCAAAACGTCACCAAATCGTCAATTTTTTTTTTTTTCCTTCATCGAACGGTAGCTATATGTGTCTAAAGTAAAATGCTTTTTGGGTTTTTGTTGCAAGATGAACGTGAAGGCCGTAATCGTGCACACCATCAAAAAAGGACCATCGCGCGTCGAGGGGGGTGGGAGGCGGATTTTTTTATGAAATTGTTTGAATATTTTTTTGTATGTAGTAAACAGATCAATAAAACTATATGCCAAGTTTCACAAGTTTTCCGTTGTATACTTTCTTCACAAAAAAATTCCCAAAAAGCGGTAAATTTTGCGAAAAAAAGACAATCCCCCCTTAAACTTTGAACTAAGGTAATGTGGGTAAGATATGTTTCTGATGGGTGGCCGATCACCCCCTTAAGACTTTGCATCGACTTTCCTACCACACTGTTGATATATATATATGTCGCACGATATTCGAAAAAGAGGTTAGCTTGCAACCACACGCCCTATATGTATACCGCCTGTATATATATCACCCGATATATATATATACAGGGTGTTCTGTTACGAATAGATAATCCTGCAATTGTCGCTAGGTGAGATCATGTAGTAGGACTATATGCTGGAATTTCAATTTAGTAAAAGTCTCACGATTTTGCAGATAAAAATCATTGGTTTTCCGCATGTTATTTCGAAAAATGATTAATGGTGAATAAACATTATCTTTGTGTAAATCGTACTTCAACTTTTAAACGCGTTTTTCTCAAAATTGGATTTTTCAAATTGGCTTCCATGATATCTCAAAAACTATTGAATGGATTTCATAGGCAGTACTTCTATAGTCCTCACCCGAACTAAAACGTTTCTGGTATCTGCCATAGTTTGTTTTGTAAGCTGGAGAAGTCGAAAAAAATGTCGAAACTTGGAACTTAACGTTCAAAAGCGTGCGGAAAATTCAATTTTCGATGTTTTTATTTTACTCTACTACCGACGATGGCCTCAGGTCTACAAATTAAAATGCCGTTCGATTTTTTGCTTTCAAATGAAGAAGCCTCTGGAATCATGGCAGCCGTCATCCAATTTTTTTTACACATGAGTGTCTTCCGGACGGTGTACATTCGAATGTGTCAGTCGAGGGACAGTCGAGGGACTGTTACAATGTTAATAAATGTGTGGTAAAAATTCATACATGGTGTGTCTTAAAGATTCATTTTAAAAAATCGCAAAGAAAGCGTAACGTAATAGTTGTCACATGGAATGACCCCCTCAAGCGATTTTCACTTTTGAAGATAAGATACATACTTTTTACAAACCCACTCATTTTGTGTATCTCTATAATTTGTTTAGACAATTCAACGTACAGAACGCGATGTCATTCAAGGGCGGATCAATATTTTTTCTGGCGGGGGGGGGGGGGCATGGTAAAGGGGGCACGGGAAAGGGGGCACTGCGAAGGAAGCTATGATTACTCTGGGACTTGGATTTTTTGTATAGTCAATTTAGACCGTCGATTTAGCCCCGTGAGGGCACGTGCCCCTATGGCCTCCACCCGAGCCCCCCTGGATCCGCCTCTAACGACATCCATCAAGAATCGTACTGGATTCCTTTCCATAGCGTGGGAATCCTTCCGGATTCGAATTGGATCCGTACGTTGGATTTCGCTGGGAATCCCGATGAGAATCCAATCTACCAGCGTGACTTTTTGGGATCCAATGCGATGACTCATTGGATCTCTGTCAGAAAGTAGGGACCCGTATGGGTATCCAATTGGTTCCCTACGGCAATTTCTGCACGGATAGGTACTGCTAATAGTTGTTGCCTCACCCGTCACATATATAGTACCTATGCAAATATCAAGCTACACGGAGTCGCAAGTTGTCTTAAGGGGGGAAATCACAGTAACATTTTCAATTTTTCGAAAAAAAAATGTTCGCTTAAAAGGTGCTTTAGGGTCTTAAAAATAATATACCAAATGATGGAATACGGCAAAAGTGTCCGAGTGCTCAAATTTCTTGCGTTGAATACAACGCTTTTTCACGACGCTTCACTTACGCGCATACATATATAACATAAATAGTGATAAAAAACAGTGATATTTGTAAATCATTGTCATTATGAGTGACACATCGTCGAGTCGTGTTAGAAAAGGGACGAAAAAGGATACTGCGTACGAAAATCGACTGTACGGTGCAGGCATTGCAGATTAGAGGTATATGAAATTTTCATATGGTTTCTCAGTACTTAAAACTTTAAACGCGTTTTTCTCGAAACCACTTTTTTTGAGCTCGCCGAAGACATAACTCGAGCAAATCTTTACCGATCGACTTGAAATTTTGACAGTAGCTTCGAAACATCTTTCTCCACAGAGCTACGTAGGATTTTTTATTTTATATGGCTTAGTTTTTTTTTTATCGACGATTTTATGGCGTTTTTTTTTTGTTCAAAATTTAACTTTATTTTCAAACATGCACCATTTTGCGAAAAATCAATATATCGAAAAAATCCTACGTAGCTCGCTAGCTGTTGTTATATGGAAACTAAAAAATTTTGGTTTTTTCTTCCAGGTAAAAAATTAAGGAGTCTACGTCTTCGGCCATCGACACGCTTTCAAAAATCGGCGCCTTGGGGCATATGCTGCGCAGCCGCCATTTTTAAATATTTTTTATTGAAAAAATTACATTTTGTACTTTTTAGTATTGCTATAAAACCTACTTTACAGATTTTCGATTGATACTTTTATTCAGCCAAAATTAATTCCCGAAAATATGCCTATTTTTTTGTGTGCTACTGTGATTTCCCCCCTTAACGAAAACGTACACACTCACGCCCGTATGTAAGCATATACAGCGCGCTTTCCAGACCGGAAAGATCTCCCGTTTCCACTGCGGATTCTGGTAGTGAGGTGACCGCACTAAGCGCATGTACCCTCGCATCGATTCTTGGTCTGACGTAACTTATCGGGTTCTGGAGGAAACATCGACGACAAAGTTACTACTCGTCGGCCCCCCCCCCTCCCGCCCCCAGCTTGGACTACCGGGGAATTTAATCAGCCGTTTTCGTCGGCTAAATTATTACGCAATTTGCAATCTCGAGGCTAATCCAGCGAGTTGCAACGCCAGGCTGCAGGTACCACTAACGCGCGGTCCTCCATTTTATCCTTACCCCTCACCCCCCCCCCTCCGCGCCCCCTGCCTTCTTCCTTTCCACAGGAGCATCCATAGGTATCCCTTGGGGAGGTTTTAGATGGTCGTTATCCTTTTGCCGACGATCAACGTGGAATGCGACGACATTGGAACGTGCATGGGTGCATATATACGTGTGTGTGCATCGCGCGGCCTGCTCAACAATGCGACGACTCTATATGCCCGATATTGTACTGCCGCCTGTTCGTACACGAGCGAAAATTCGCGCGAAATTGTGAAGAAAAGTCACGCGAATAAGCGAACTCGATGATGCCTCTCGGTGAAGCCAAAATACCCGGAGAGGCTCACCGCAATTCGATCTAAAACGATTTCGGGATTTTTACGGAATTTATTTTCGACGCTCACGATGGACTTGGTGGGCAATGAAAAATTGAGGATTTTTTATTGGAAAGGCTTCAGGGCCTTTGTATATGGAAATAAATTAATTTATGAAACTATATACATATATATATATATATGTAGATGTATATTTTTTGAAATTTGCGGTGAATGTATTATATATATGACGGTCATGTGTTTTTTAAGGGCCTTGCGCGCAGTTTCCATGACCGAGAAAAATATGATTTCTAATGGTCCTTTTCAAGTCCTCTTCGATAAAAAAATATAGCGTGTGTTTGCGACGAGTAGTATTCGCGAGAAAAAATTGAGGAGCATGGAAAAAAAACAAAATTCTATTTTGAGTACGGCAGAATGAAATTTCGAATACGAAATAATCCTGATTTTTTTTGGGCCTCCTCTCATCGAGAAAAAAATGATCACGGATGCATTTTAAAGTGGCTGAACTGATCATCAGGGCGTATTCTCCTCTGGAAGCCCAATTTGAAGGGTCAGAATGATAATTTTTTTTCTAGTAACATATTGGTTGGAATAAATTAATTTTTTGCCAGCACGTTGTACACCTGTTTGTGGCTACCATGTAATTTTTTCGGAAGAAAATTTTTCAAAATGTTCGTGCTGCTGCAGTTGGCGTTGCAGTCCTCCAGGGGTGAGGCTCGAAACGGCGGGATCTCTACCAGGCTCAAATGTAATCAGAAACGAAAACAAACAAACATTTCTTCAAATATATCCAACTGGGTTCACGATCCGCTTTGCGAAATTTCGAAAAATACGAAAAATGACAGCTTCTCCAAAGAAAACCTCATTTTTTTCTTGAAAAAACAGCATGCTGAAGTCATCGTTATTAACAAATTATTCATCCAATTAAAAAAGGCGATCGTGAACCGAAAATGACTACAGTTTGAACACTAATTGTGCAAATTCGAGTCAATACCGTGAAAGTTACTCAATATATCAATACCGCCGTGTCAAGATATGTAGTTTTGAGATAATCGCGTTCAATCTCGACGGATCGCGGTAAGCCCGATGGACATTGTTCCACTAAAATTTATGTCACTTCTTCAATTTTTTTAATTTAAGGGTCCCGCTGTTCCGAAAATATTCTTGAAAGTTCACACTATAACAATATGCAAAAAAACGATTTTTTTTTAGTTTCCAGAGAGGGACACCCCCTTAAGTGCGCAGTGGTAGCGCAGAAATTTTTCCACCTGGAAGAATATCATTTTCAGTGATTTTTCAAGTACTTTTAAGAAAAAAAATATAGCGTTTTTTCTAACGAGTAGTATTTGCCAGAAAAAGTTAGATCTGTGGAAAAAAAAATTATCATTCTATTATGAATACAGCAGAATAAAAGTAATTAAATCCCGAATAAGAAACACTCCGGAAAAACTTTTTTTTGTGCATCACGAAAAAATTATCAACGATACATTCAAATTGTTTTCATTTAAAAAAAGTTTTCCTGGGTGTTTTGTACTAGGAATTTAATCATCTTCATTCTGCTGTACTCAAAATAAAATGTTGATTTTTTTCTAGAATGCTTAACTTTTTCTGGCATATACATCGTAAAAATACGCTGTATTTTTTTCGGAGGGCTGAAAAGCTTGAAAAACAATTAAATATCGTTTTTTTTCAGGATCACACGGCCACATTATAATCATCACCCTGCAAATGCTTCCGACATTGTTTGAAAAATGGAACCGTCCAAATATTAATCACTAGGTTTCCGCCCGCGCCTTTGCTACCGTAGACTTGTGTTGAATGCTCCTTAATGAAACGTGCTCCTGAAATGTTTCATTAAGGAACACGTAGAATTGTGTTGAGCATTAATACTAAGTTTCAAGTAAATCTGAGCAGATATTTCTTGTACCATACTAACTTTGCTACCCCCTTTTCCCCTTAAGGATAGAATTTCAAAAAACGCTGAAACTTCATTAATTGTGTCTAGGAGCAGTAATCCAAAGTTGCAAGTAAATTTGACCCGATTTTTTCTTATTTTCCGTGCAAACTTTGCCACCCCCTTTCGTTTAGGGGTTGAATTTCGAAAAACGCTACAATGGGTGTTTTATTAATTGTGTCGAAGAGCTTTAATACTAAGTTTCAAGTAATCCTTCTGACCAGATTCTTTTTATTTTACATACAAACTTTGCCACCCTCTTTCTTCCCTTAGGGGTTGAATTTATAAAAACGCTGAAATACGTGTTTGATTAATTGTGTCAAGAAGCACGAATACAAAATGTAAAGTTAATTCGACCCGGTTTTTTCAAATTTCCATACAAACTTCGCCACCCCTTTTCTCTATTTAAGGGTTGAATTTCGAAAAATCCCTTTTGTCCAAATTTCATGTTATTAGCTTCAACGGTTTTGGCTCGGCGCGGCGTTAATGAATCAGTCAGGACATGCTCTTTTATACGTATAGATAAGTGTTTTTCAACCCCTTTACAAGTAAACAAATTCTGACGAGCCCCCCCCCTAGAGCTGCCAAGGGAAGCTTTGAAATGATAAGTGACATTCGCCACTTCGTACCTACATAAACTAATAGTCCAGTAAAAGAGACGAAAACGTCGCACTTTTAGCGTAAAACGAGAATTTTTGTTTGCAGCTAGATGGTTGCATACTGAAAGTAACCCCAATGAAATGTGCCCCCTCAACTCGGTCCAACCCTAAGAAATAGGGGTTGAAAATTAAAAAATCGCCGTATTTCGATAATTAATAGCCCGATCAAAAAAAGTTTCAATCAAAAGTTGTTTGGAATAATAAAATACGTATAAAGTTGTCTGACGTCCAACTCCCTATTTTTAAAAATAACGGCACAAAAGGGATTAGACAATCCTGGGTCAGGGGTGTTCTCGCGTTTTTGTGCCGCTATTTTAAAAGATAGAGGATTGGACGTTATATAACTTTATACGTATTTTATTATTCCAAACAACTTTTGTTTGAAATATTTTTTTATCGGGCTATTAATTATCGAGATACCGCGATTTTTTAGTTATCAACCCTTATTTCTTGGGGTTGGGGCGAGCTGCGGGGTAAAATTTTAGTGGGGTTAATTTCAGTATGCAAGCATCTAGTTTCAGTCGAAAATTCCCATTCTACGTTAAAAGTGCTGGGTTTTCGTCTCTTATACTGGACTATTACGTTCTTTTTAATGATGAACATAAAAACTAAGAAGAGAAATAGGCTCCAATTAGAACATGATTTGGTTATCTGTATCTAAAAGAGAGAACCACGATTCGACAACTTATTAAAAAATAAACAGGCACAGCCTTCTCACTGAAATTGTTGTTTTTTGCAGAGTTGGACGTAATTCTATTTATAAATACGATTACGAATTTCATCACATCGTGATTTTCATGTGAATATAAATACAATTTTATTCATACTTCACTTATAGTAAATACGAATAAAAATACAATTGTATTCACAAATATTCTGAACATACAAATAAATTCACAGAAAAAATTGTAAATATTCACAAAAAATGTGAATATTTACAAAAAATCCTGTGAATTAAAAAAAAAAATCACATCAAAATCTGTGAATGCAAATGTATTCACAAAAAAATGTTTAACACAAAAAAATTTACAAAATAGACAAATTAAAATCAAATTCACGACAATTATATTAAAATTTACACCACAAGTGAGTTCTTACGTATTTTGAGAGAAAACATTGTGTTGACTCAACACAATGTTTTCTCTCAAAATACGTACGAGTCAACAATATGTTTTCTCTAAAAATACGTACGAGTCAACACAATGTTTTCTCTCAAATACGTAAGAACTCACTTGTGGTGTAAATTTTAATATAATTGTCGTGAATTCGATTTGAATTTTCTTCAACTTGAGGAAATTCACAACTCATTTTGTGAATTTTTTCATATCGATAATGTAGAATTTGAGACTCACAACTTATTTTGCAAAAATTTATTTGCCTCGACGCAATGTTTTCTCCCAAAATACGCAAAAACTCACTTTTGGTGTAAATTTTAATCTAATCATTGTGAATTTGATTTTAATTTGTCTCAAATACGAAAAAATTCTCAACTTATTTTGTGAATTTTTTTGTATTTACAATTTTTTGCGAATCCATTTGCATTCACAGATTTTGATGTGAATTTTTTTTAATTCACCGGATTTTTTGTAAATATTCACATTTTTTGTGAATATTCACAATTTTTTATGTGAATTTATTTGTATGTTCAGAATATTTGTGAACACAATTGTATTTGTATGCATGCATGTGAATACAAATAAGCGAAGTATGAATAAATTTGTATTTATATTCGCATGAAAATCACCGTGTAAATAAATTCGTATACGTATTTATAAATAGAATTACGCCCAACTCTGGTATTTTGATTGCCGTGTAGGATCTACAAGCCTTGCTTTTTACTATTACTTGGCTTGCGACCGCGACCCCCCGAGCAAGACTTTGCTACGCCCCCTGGGGCTCGCGACCCACACGTTGAAAAAAACTGGTATGGATTATCGGTGCGTGTATTCGACGGTGTCCAGCAATCGACAAATTGATTCATCAAACCTTTCCAAGATGATCAAATGTAGATTTTATCTTGAAATGTTGTATCCGCCAAGCTGCGGCCACCTTAATTCGAGAGTCGCCCTTGAACGCCATTTTTGCCTTCGATCACCTCGCCCATCAATCTATCAACGCACCCTTTGCATGCCGAAGCTCGATTGCAACGAGAATCGCCTCGACTGCGCATATATCTTCTTCCATCTCGCGTGTCATGGTAAAAGGAAAGAAGATCGCTTCACGAATCCATCCACGTTGATCCGCCTCGAGGCATCCCGTTACCTTCCCCGAGGCTATTCGCGGCACTTCCGGTGGCGCCGGCGAGTACCCTGAGATCGTTAAGGTACAGGCGAGAGGCTCGTATAGCAGAGTCAAGACGAGGCGAGTAGATGAGGTCGTTGGGTGAGGACATCAGAATTGGTCGGGCATAGTTCCTTTCCCGAAGGAGCCCAGCCACGTCGTTCCATATGTCTAGGTAAGACCAAACTGCAGTCTACGCTACGGCGCGGGCATAAACCCTTGCGGCCCTTCGGCTTTTCACCGATATTACCAAACCGCTGCCGTTGCACCAATGCGCCCTCGTTTAAACGTGCACGTAATACGCCTTCGAACAAACACACGCCGTTGCCTTGTATATGGATCCACGTTTTGTAATGTTAACAAATGCTATTTCGGGATCACGAGCAGCACTCTCTCTCCCTCTCTCTCTCTCTCTCTCTCTCTCTCTCTCTCTCTCTCTCTCTCTCTCTCTCTCTCTCTCTCTCTCTCTCCTTTCGCGCCGTTGGACTTGTACAGAAAGCAGCAAGAAACGCAGTACCACTAAATTAAGGGGGGAAATCACAGTAAAAATTTCAATTTTACGAAAAAAAAAAATTTCGCTTAAATGGTGCTTTAGGGTCTTAAAAATAATATACCAAATGATGGAATACGGCAAAAGTGTCCGAGTGCCCAAATTTCTTGCGTTGAATACAACGCTTTTTCACGACGCTTCACTTTCGTGCATACATATATAACATAAATAGTGATAAAAAACAGTGATATTTGTAAATCATTGTCATTATGAGTGACACATCGTCGAGTCGTGTTAGAAAAGGGACGAAAAAGGATACTGCGTACGAAAATCGACTGTACGGTGCAGGCATTGCAGATTAGAGGTATATGAAATTTTCATGTGGTTTTTCAGTACTTAAAACTTTAAACGCGTTTTTCTCGAAACCACTTTTTTTGAGCTCGCCGAAGACATAACTCGAGCAAATCTTTACCGATCGACTTGACATTTTGATAGTAGCTTCGAAACATCTTTCTCCACGGGGCTACGTAGGATTTTTTATTTTATATGGCTTAGTTTTTTTTTATCGACGATTTTATGGCGTTTTTTTTGTTAAAAATTTAACTTTATTTTCAAACATGCACCATTTTGCGAAAAATCAATATATCGAAAAAATCCTACGTAGCTCGCTAGCTGTTGTTGTATGGAAACTAAAAAATTTTGGTTTTTTCTTCCAGGTCAAAAATTAAGGAGTCTACGTCTTCGGCCATCGACATGCTTTCAAAAATAGGCGCCTTGGGGCATATACTGCGCAGCCGCCATTTTTAAATATTTTTTATTGAAAAAATTACATTTTGTACTTTTTTAGTATTGCTATAAAACCTACTTTACAGATTTTCGATTGATACTTTTATTCAGCCAAAATTAATTCCCGAAAATATGCCTATTTTTTTGTGTGCTACTGTGATTTCCCCCCTTAAGCAAACCCCGACTTACCAGAGAGGAGAGAGCCGAAAAATAAGTACTGGTTCTCGTTTTCTTCCGAGCTAGGGCTCGTGCACTTTCCGGCAGTGCGAAATCCGGATCAACGAGGTCCGATTTTGCCTGCGACAGGGAACGAGTCAGCATTCCATCAGGTCGTGGAACAAGCCCTCTTTCAACCCTGGTGCCAATTGTGGAATATTGACATTTTTGGACACAGCAAAGAGTTTGGGACAAAAAAGAGTTTTCCCACTAAAACGTACAAGGGATGATAGAGATGATCATCGTTATTATTAATACCATTTTTTTACTGTATTGCTAAGAAAAAATCAATATAATCTATTTTTATAATATAATTATTATTAGAATAATATTTGCATTATTATTATTATCCTTGTAATGACTCTTATCATTATCCGTTTAGTTATCTGTATTACTATTATTATTATTATTACTTCTAAGCTGTGAAAGTAACAACAACAACAACAAGAACAACAACAATAATAATAATAATAATAATCAACGTTAATTATCATTATTATTAGGTTAACAAGAAAATCTTTGCATTTTATTACCAAAAATAAAATAAAAAAGCAGTCCTAAAACGAATGATTAATTTTATTCCACATATTCTATGTACGTAAGTATGTGAAATAAAATTAACCATTCGTTTCAAGACTGCTTGAGTATTTTATTTCCGGTGATAAAACGCAAAGACTTTCGTGCCAAAGTAATATTAATGTAGAAATTTTATCATCACTGTGTAATTGATATTAATAGCATTTCCATCATAACGATGTCAATGATGGAAACGAGCGTAACGATAATTATCAATTTAAAATATACACTCTGCATTTATGAATTAACTATCCAAGAATCCAAATTCCAATAACCAGCACCCGTAAATTACTTTTGGTGCATTTTTTGCAACTTGTATACAAATGATGATAGATATGATGATGATGGACGATTTTTACGAAAGATGTGGTGATTCACCGAAACTGATTTACACAGAATATTTTATCGATGTATCAGTAGCACGAGAGAGTTGCAGCATCGACGTAAGGATCACGAGGGTGCACCAGCTCAAGGCAAACGAGACGAAATCATCTGCGAAAGAAGCAATTCGGAGCTTTGGAAGATTATATCGAACAGGGTAAAACAAGGAGTCCATTTTGGACCCGGGTTACCAGGGAGCCCGCGGTCATTACGCGGAGGCGCTTCCTCTAAGGCTGCCAAATCCCACAAACACCGAACTCCCTCCTGTCGTGGGGACCATTACTGGCTAATTGATGCCCTATAAGCAGGTGCAGAATTTCTTCCTCGATTTTCTCCCACACGCCAAATAATTCTGCGCACCAATGCTCGGTCATGATGCTTTTGGCCTTGAACAAACGGATCACCGAGATTCTTCAAAGCCTCTCGATTGATCATCGATGGATCAAACCGCCGGACCAACGACGCGCAGCTCGTCCTCAGAGAGAAAGAAATCGACAGACTTCGTTCGAGGTGAATTCGAGCTACGGTACAATTCCACATACGGAGATTACAAATGGAAGACAGAGGGAGGTGGAATCGTCTCGCGTAGGACGCACCATTACCTTGTACAGCGTTCCTTTTAGCGAGACAATAAGTACCGGGACGGACGAGCGTCCCGATACGGTCACGTGACATTTAAGAGTTGACATTAAGCCCAGACGGAGCCCCGGGGGAACGACGCGCGGGAAAGAGCGTCGAAAGTGCAACGAGGCTGGGGCAATAGGGGGTTGGAAGGTTGAGGAAAATGGGAAAGAGTGTTCCTTACCAGGATCTAAAGTCCTCATCCACGTCCTCCTCCTCGAACCACCGTCGTTTCAAAGAACGACATTTTGCTAATGCCACTGCAGGCCAGTGCCTCCAAGAGGGGTAGTTTTTACGAGATACACATCGTAACACACTCTTTCAACTTCTGGTTTTTTTTTTATCCTGGTTGCTTTTGCACCGCGCTACATCAGTCCATATATACGACAAATGGACTAGTCGTTTTTAAGGTCCTCTTTGGAAGGCTCGTAGAGAGGGTCGAACGAGGCACGACGAACGAGTCAGCTCCACGCCGGTAAGTTGCGCCATCCGTCCCATCCATACGCGTCCCACGAGATCGCTATTATATACCTCCTCACGATTCTGCCCTATCTCGCGCAATAACTCGAGGAGCTTCTCATTTGCTCCTCTTTTTTTCATCCGCCCTCATCGCGCGGTTGGCCTCTTTATCCATTATGAAAAGCAACGGGGCATAATAAATCGGAGAGATATTCCAACAAACGCGATAAATATCCCAATGGCTTCTTTCAACGTGGCTCATTCAGCAACGAAGATCATCCACTCGTCATCCTCGCTCATCCCTGCTCCTCTTCCCAAGATGTCCTTTTACCTTTTCTCTTAGCCCCCCTCGGCCGCTCGTTACCATAAATATCCTCGTGGTCTTGTGCATGGACGACGAAGCGGGATGTAGTTGTTTTTTTTTCGCTTCACGGAACCCGTTAGCAACGTGTTACACGAATGTAGAGTAGATGACTTCAGGAGAGTTGGGGGTTGAAATCAAATAGCTGGTCGTACTTGCCAGGAGCCTCGGGCCATGGGAACGTACGCGTGGGGAAAGGTGAATGCGGAGACATTCGACTTCGGGGACTGTACATACGTAAAAGTGACAGGTGTGCCGATAGCAAACGTTTCGTCGGCATGATGGATGCAAAGTATCCTTGGGCCATGGTAATGTGTAGGTGCGTTCGTGTTGTCGCATGTCGTGTGGATAGGCAGTATGAAGTCTCGTTTCAACTCCGAGCAACGGGATGAAGAGGTGGCTTTGAGGGGGTTGACTTTCAGGGGCTCGGGGTTAACGGACCATGCACCCTAGGAGGCCTCTCTATCTTCCTCTATCTCCGCTCCATATACTCCTCCCGCGCGCCTGGCACATTGATCCTGATGCTCTCCACGCTTCCTTCCCGTGCTGTAGACCCTATTCACTACCCCTGCCCCGCCAACTTCCCGCTGCCAAACGATCTCCACGAAGCTCCTCCTGTAACGTCGTATTAAAGCCACGTTCCCGAGGGCACTTACCTTCCCATCAACGCACAGATTGCCGGGGCAATGTGGTACGTGTCATTTTTCAAAAAGAGGAAAGGCATCCCTCGTCCTCATTGGGACGAGAGATCGTACGGAATGGCTGATGTCTGATTACCGGTGAAGTTCGTTTGGGTCTGCTTCTTGGGTTCTTTTGTCTTCGTTACTCGACGATGCGCTGTCGCGGTCGTCGGGGTCTTCTCGTGTTGTGGGACTTGGAGGGGTCTGTTTGGGATTGTAGGAGTCTGGAGCTTGATAGCTCGACGCTGGAACGTTGAGGCAGTCAGGTTCTTTCAGTGACCTGGAATCCTATTTGAGCGGCGTGGGTTATTGAGTCTTGGTTGATCGAAGTTGGAACGTTGCAGCCGTCAGGTTGTCTTTATGCAATGGAACTTTGGTTGGGTTTGTTTGGAGCTCTCTGATAGCTTGATGTTGCGACGTTGCGGCCGCCAGGTTCCTCTTATATCCTTAAAGTTTGGTCGATTGTTTGAGTCGGAGCCTTTAACATCTTGATGGCTCGGCGTTGGAATACTGTGGTCGTCAGGTTCTTTTCGTCACCTGGAATTCTGTTTGGGTTCGTTTGGGCTGCGTGGGTCGTTGCGTTTTGATTGATCGAAGTTGGAACGTTTCGACGGTCAGATTTTCTTCGTGTGATGGGATTTTGGTTGGGCTTGTTTGGATCTTGGGCTTGATTACTTGATGCTGGAACGTTGGGCTTGACGGGTTCTTTTTCTGTACTGGAATTACGTTTGGGTTTGTTTGGGTCTTTTCATCCTCATAGCTTGACGTTGCAACGTTGCGGTCGCCAGGTTCTTCTTATGTGAGAAGTTCGGGTCGATTGTTTGAATTGGAGCCTTGATCATCTTGAAGGCTTGACGTTGGAATGCTGTGGCCATCAGCTTCTTTCCGTGACCTGGAATTACGCATGGGTTTGTTTGGTTCTTCCTACCCTGATAGTTCGACGTTGCTCCTTTGTGGTCGTCAGCTTCTCTTTTCGTCCTAGCGTCCAATTTTATCAAATTCGAGGTGACCAAAGTAGTACACTTTCAGGAAACAAGTGCTCTCACATTCAAACGTCGTTTGCAGACTTTCCTCCGTATTTGCACGGAGTGTTTTCGTCGGGTATACAACGAGCTGCGACAGTTTGTCTGTTCATGGATGCTTTTTCGAAGATATCGGATTCCGCGGAACAAATAGGGGTGCAATTTCACGTACGGCTCTGCAAAAGCGACACCTTGATCGAGGTATTCCCCGCGAGCCCGCATGATCGCGATACCCCAAAAAGTCACATCCGAAATACATTTGATAAGCAAACTGCTCGGACGGACACGTTGTTTCGTCATTGGGGGTGGAGGCCGCTGTACCATAGCTAGCCTTAATTATCCTGCCAATTTTGGGCTCGGCTTGCGCGGATGAGCTTGCGCTTCCGCGTTATAAACCGTACAAGAATGGTACTAGATCATAAATTTCCAGTTGCCCGACGCGGAGTCGAGAGATTTAGCCGGGTCCGGAATGGGAGAAGATAGAGGGATGAAGTGAGAGAGCTTTTCCGCTGGTGGGTTGGGGGGGGGGGGGGGTCGGCCGGGGTGGAGACTGTAAATTGAGTAAATTCCCCTAATGAAAGTCCCGTGGGTATGTTCCAGGATCGTATTAAACCTGCAAAGCTTCTCTAAAAGGTCCCTTCCGCGTGTTCAAGCGGGACCAGCATCCTGCTGCAGCCATTTTCATCCATCGCTTCATCTTTCCACCCAATCTCGATAAAAAATTCTCATCCTCGCGTCCCAAACTCAAAGAGCTCTTGCACCTTTTCTTTTTTTCTTAAAAATCTTTTAGAGTCTGGCAAAGTCAGGTCCAGGGAGGAGGTAAAGGGCTATCTCTCTCTCTCTCTCTCTCTCTCTCGCTCGCTTGCTCCTTCGTCGTGGCTCATCGATGCGCACCGACGAGAGAAACAGAACGATAAACTTGTTCATCACGTACAGACGTTAAGAACACCGGCGCCATCTATACCCTCCCCCCCCCCCCCCCTCTGCTGCCGCGAAGTATTCCTTACCGCCCGAGTCAACAAACTTGTTCGACCCTGCAAAATATTATTAACCGCCCGAATGAATTCGATCAGCTTCTTCGGGCCGCATAAGCCGTCATCGCCAGAACAGGAAGTGGCTCGCTCGTGAGAAGCACGAAGGGAGAGAGAAGAGGGATTCTATTGTTGCGTCAAGATTCGTTCGTGCGTTCGAGCCCCTCTGACGTGTACGTCGCCTCGTCATGTTAATCGCGTCACCCGTAACGGCCAATTTCTCTTGTTCGCCGTGAAAGTATACCCTTAAGGAGGTACGATCGTTACTACTAATCCAACTTTCGGATTTGGAAATTTTCATATGATTTTGACGAATACTTTATGCGCCTGTTGGCAAAATTTGAGCTATTTTGACCGTTTAGTTTTTTCGCAATGAAACTGCAAAGTCGAGCACTTTGAGCTGCCGAAGTACGTCGTCTTATGGAGACGGTCAACCGGAAGTGCCGTGATCGTGGTTTTTCTGCTTACGTATCCAACTAAACCCGTTGGAAAAGTGAAATTCGATAGATTAGATGTATATATAGATATTGCAAAAAATAAGAAAATCAATCTTCACCGTGTAGTTAAAGCGCTGCATTACAAGAAAGTTTCCATTTCCGGTTGAAAATGATCAGAACGACGAAATAGCAACGTCGCGAGTAACAGCTGATGCGTTTGGCGAACGTAACCCAACTTTGTTTTGAAATTAATTTGTATAGAAGCCGCCACAAAATATGCAAACAACAATTTATGGAGTTTTATCATTTATCACGTATCAATAAGATGTACACGGAGAGAATTTTTAAGTAATTTTTACTGTGCAATCACAGTAACTCGGTGACAAATGTGCAATTCTTCAGGTTTTTAGGAAATAAATTATAAATTTTCATGGAAATGAATCAAAATTTACTTTTGCGTAACAGAAATTTAAAATATTTTCCAGAATTTTTACTGAAATTAATAGTAAAATTTCATGAAACGTAAAGATTACGACAATAAGTTAAAAAAGTGCTAATATAAATGAAATTTTTCAGTGGAACATTGAGAAATTCGCGTGTTTTCCATAAAAATTTAAAAAAGGAAGCCGAAATTTTCCGTGCGTCCATCGGAATTTTACCTTCTTTATAGTAAAATCAGTTAGGGCTAGGTCGCCTGACCGTACGCGTGAGCTACGTGTGCGAGCGTGCGTATACGTGAACGCAAGCTGTGAGAGTGTGCTTGTGTATGACGCAGTATGACGAGCACGAACGACGCCGACCCGCGTTGCTTAGCAACAGCGGTACCGCGCATGCGCATTATAGTACGAAGCATGGGCCAAGAAAGCCTCGTGGTCTCGTGCAGTCTAACGTGTTCTACGCAGTTCTACGCAAGAAAACAAAGAAACGTGAAAAGAAACTTCGATAAAGGACGTCTACAATGGTACGGAAAGATGATATGCTAAAATAAGGAGCAATCAAGAACACAAATGTTTAGAAATGTTACGAAAAAATACAGTATATAGAGTATTTATTTAATCATAGGGAATTAATTTTTCGCTAGGGATTTTAGAAATTTCAAGTTTGTCCAGGTTATTTTTACTGTAGAAACTTGGAATTTTTGAGGCAGCCCGTTGTTAAAATTCTACATGAGAATGTGTCAGATTTTTTACTGAAAGAAATGTAAAAAGTTATGCTATTTGCTTAAATTTTTACATGAATGAAAGCAAAATATTAAAAGCTAGTGTCAATTTTTGACTATGTGCACATTTGTCACCGGTTTCAAATTTTTTATGTAATTTTTACGGAGATTTCACCGTAAAAAATACTTAAAAATTCTCTCCGTGTATAATTATATTCTGCCTATCGTGTTAATTCTGCTGAGGTAATTCAAGCCTATTTTAATAGGTTTCCGACTGTTCTTTTTTGTCTTTTTAGTCCTTTTTTTATGGTGGATATGTTAATATTGTTATTACGAAGCTTACTACCGAGTCGCTGATAATCTAATTTTTCAGTCTTTATTTGTTCACGTGCAATAAATTCATCATTTACCACAACATTTGGCACACTATAATCGATAATACGAATAATCAACATAAGTAAACACCAATCAGAGCAGCTGCGGGGACAATAAATTTAGACTCTTTTTTGACCCCGTGGGAGTGATGGTACCTCCTTAAAGTATACTCTTCACTGCACCCGAAGTATAAAAATAAACTTTTCGGTCCTTTTTTTTTCAATTTCGAGCCTGCGATCGCTTAAAGAGCAACAAGCAACGCACTGGCACTAAAGTAAGCAAACTTGGTCTTGCCAGAGAGGAGAGCGTCGAAAAATAAGTGCCGGTCCGCGTTCGCTCTCTCGAGCTGGCGCTCGTGCACTTTCCGGCAGTACAAAATCCGTATCAGCGAGGTCCGATTTCGCCTGCGATGCGGAACGCATCGGCGGCAATATTATTCGATATATCGCATTTGCGCATTGCAATGCTTTTCACCCGAAATATTTCGACATTTTTATTTCAATCATGCTCGTCTAGATCTCGGCCAAGGCAACTTTTCGAATCGCTTCAGAATTGCTGCGGACAGAACGCGATCAGACCAGACGAATTTGAATGGGACTTAATTTCTTGGATTGAAAGGGTCAGTAGACAACAGGATGCAATTGTAGAATATTGAAATTTTTAGGAGGTAGAAATTAAGGTAATGCCAGCCGGGAACCTGGCGGCAAAGAATTTTTTTACGAATGCGTACAAACGATGATGAGGACGATTATCATTGCTAATATTTTTGATACGTAGAAATAATACCAATTACTATTATTGAAATGTACAAATAACAATAATAATAATAGTTAAAACGCACAACTATTATTTTTATATAATAACAATATAATTTATTGAATTGAATAACAAACATAATTTATAATAAAAGCGGCCACGTGCGAGCCAAGTAGCTGCCCAAAAAGAGTTTTTCTACTATTACGTATACAAACGATGATAAGAATAATTATTATTGTTAATATTTTTAAAACATGTGAATAATAATAATTACTATTATTAAATGTACAAATAACAATAATAATAGCTCAAACGTACAACTATTATTTTCATATAATAACAATATTATTGATGGAATTGAATAACAAATATATTTGATATTAAGACCGGCCAAATGCGAGCCGAGTAGATGGTCGAAAGAGAGTTTCACTGCAAAAATGTACAAAATTATAATGTACAATATATAAATAAATACAATAAAGTACAATGTACAATATATACAAATTATACATATATATATATATGTACACACACACACACACAATTATATATAAATTTTTTTATTTATATATATTTTTATATATTTATAAAGTATAATTGTATATATATAGTATTAATATGAATATGTATTTCGTATATTCATAATCTTTGTATATATATGTAATTCTACGTTTTTATTTTTGATATATTAATTTTTTATTTTCATATGTTTATATACAAGTAAACCCAAGCACACTTAATCGAAGTGATCCAGATGCCTGTACACTTCTCCATATTCTCTGCCAATGTACCAATACAATGTACAATATAGTAAAATGTATATGTACATATAAAAATATATATACATTTTTTTATTTATATATATTTTTATATATTTATAAAGTATAATTGTATATATATAGTATTCATATGAATATGTATTTCGTATATTCATAATCTTTGTATATATATGTAATTCTACGTTTTTATTTTTGATATATTAATTTTTTATTCTCATATGTTTGTATACAAGTAAACCCAAGCACACTTAATCGAAGTGATCCAGATGCCTGTACACTTCTCCATATTCTCTGCCAATCCATACATAGCGACGGATACAAAAGCACCAAACCTAAACATTCGCCAGAGGATTCGCCAGTATGGAAGGAGGAACTTGCCATTGTTGAAGTGGCTGAGAGTCGCGAGCTAGTTTCATCCTCCCAGTCCCCCCCCTCTCGCCACCCATCCTAAATCCACTTCTTGGGTGCTCGATAACGCTAGGAATCCGGTGTTAACCGTCTTCCGTATCCTGCTCGTCCTTATGCTTGCCTCCTCGATATTATAATAATAATTTAGTCACGGTCGAGGGCGAGGTATTAACCACCGAGAGGTATTTGAGTCGACCCTTCATGGCGATTTAACCCCCCCCCCCTGCTCCTCCTTCTTCTCTTCCTTCTTCCCTTCTATGGAGGTGCATCCTGTCGTTCCTACTTCTTCGTGTATTCGCCTCGGACCCTTCTCCTCTTCCTTTTAGTCGAACTATTCGATGAGACTTGAACGCTCCTTGTTCGGATGTGTAAAGGGTGTCTCAAAATGAACTGACGTTTTCAATTGTGCGCCATTTTTTTTGTGGCGAACATAGAGTACTGACATTTGACAAATGGCATCAGGAAGTATCGAGGTTTAGTCATGGAGAATTATACGATCGAGCAACGCATAGAAATTGTTGTTTGCTGCATTGTTACTGCATAGTTATTGCAGGCGATGTGAAATGGCCACCAAGATCGTGCGATTTGACGCCATTGGACTTCTTCCTTTGCGGTTTGCTGACAGGAAAAGTGTACGCCAATGATCCAAAGACCATTCCGGAGGTGAAGGAAGCAATTGGACGCACCATCAATGAAATTAGTTCGCAATTATGCCAAAATGTTATCGAACATTTTGTTATAAGAGTGAATATTTGCAAACAGGGACAAGGCAGCCATTTTTCGGATATTGCGTTCCACACATAACCTCCATATATGTATCGTATATTAGAAAAAAAATATTCGTACTTTTCGGATAAATAATGCGTTTTATTAACCCTCGACGAGGCATCCCATTTCTGGTGCCTTCTACAGAACATGTGGGGTCCGGTGACCCTCACGCGTCTTCGTGGTTTAGATCGCTTCCTATAAACAGAAATTGGGTTTATATAGAATGGATCTCTTCTTTCTTTTTTGATAAGGAAGAGGATGGTGTGTATTAAAGACAATTTTCAAAAACAGAAAGTCGTGAAAAAGTACTTTAAACGAAAAAAAAAATTGAAAAAATATGCAAAAAAAGACCTTTTTCAAACAAAAAATCTCAGTTTTTCCCTAAATAACCGATTGAAAAAAATCGAAAGGGGTTTTGAAATAGACACGATATACTATCAGAAAACAAATATTCCCAATTTCTGGAGATTCGGAAATGGGTAAAGTTAAGGATAATTCAGTAAAAGAATTCTTTTGCAAGTAATATCGATAAAGATTTATTCGTACTCGTTCGAACCCGAAAAAATAGTTTAGTATTTCCGGAGCGTACTTTGAAGTGGGCGTAGGGTCCATATGACCCCCGCATGCTCCTTCCAGGGTTAATAAATTCAAATGTCAGGTCATTTTGAGACACCGTATGTATAAATAGCCGTAAGTGTATTCGTAAACTTTTATTACGCGTTTTTGTAGGCTAGGGTCTTAACGTTGATGTGCAAAAAAAGATTTCGTCGGAATTCCAAAAAGTGCGCGAGTTGTGACGATTTTTGTGAAGGATCAGAACCGCCCCACTGTGGTTTGGCTTTTTTCTTCTGCGTTTTTCTCGAACCTCCAGTAGGGTAGGGATCCAAGTGGATTCCCATATTTATGCCCACTCCGATGGGTCAGCGGATTGGATCCCTATACAGATACTTCACCCTCGTATATTGGATTCTAATCGGGATTCCCCATTGGAATCCAATGCACGAATCCAATTTGAATCCCAAAGGATTGCCACATTACCGAACAGAATCCGACAAGACTCTTGATGAATACCATCGCATTCTGTATGTTGAGTTTTCTAAACAAAATACATAGATCTACAAAATGAGTGGATTTAATAACGGTATGAATTTTATCTTAAAAAGTCTAAATCGTTCATAAAAGTATGTCTTGAAAATCGATTCGAATCGCATCACCGAGAATCCACTGTACATTGGATTCTGTTGGGGATTCCCCGATGGAATCCGATGTACGAATCCACTTTGAATCCCAAAGGATTGCTACGATATCGAACCGAATCCGATAAGACTCTGGTTGGATACCATCGCATTCTGCATGTCGAATTTTCTAAACAAATTATATATATTTTCGCACGTGACTTTTCACATATTTTCGATTCAAACGTGGCTAGAGTTGGCAAAAGGGGTTCATCGGGGAACAGTGCAGATTCCAATTGGATCCCAATGAGGGTTACCTATGTCCGGTATCCCTAACAAATCCCTATAGAGATGTGGATGCATCTTGGAACTCCCTACCAAATTGGTGCATCAGAACACGGAAGAATATTTCTTTTTTTGGGAGATCCAAAAAAATCCGGTCGAGAATTAAAAAAAAAAATCTTAAACGACGTCAATCGGGAAATAGCGCGGAATCCACTTGGATTTTAATGTGGTCTCCCTGCGTGTGGCCCTATGGAATCCCCATAGGAATATGGTAGGATCCGTTGAACTCCTCAACAAATTTCCACACGTGAAGCTACGTTTTACGAAACGGTGTGAGTCGTATCTCAAAATTTACTCCTCCGATTCACTTCAAATTCGTACAGAGCATAGTATATAACATTTTCTATCATATGAACAGCTGGTTTTTTGCACAAGTTTATCCATTTGTTAATAACAAATTATCAAAATTATTTTTTTCCTTCGAAAATCGAACTTTTCTTCTACGGTCTGCCATGTTCGTAATTTTCAAAATTTCAAAAGACTATCCAGTCATACGAAAGTATCAATGTTATTCTGGAAGCACGTTTTTTATGTTCCATTTCAGAAGACTGTAGTTGCCGAAAGCACCTACACCGATTGGCCATGCAGCAACTGCGGACCTTTGTTTAGGCAATCGTAACTCCATTGTTCATAAGCATTTTTTAATAAAAAAAAAACTCAAACTCGGCAAGACCATGTATGAATCGTGTGTAAAATTGCGACCTCGCAGCTTCGATACACTCATCAGAAAAAAATATTGAAAATCGGCCTGTTTCTGAGCCCTAAACAATTAAGGATTGCCCTCAACAGAACCGGAAGTGCGCGTAGCCAAAATTACACATAACTATACAGCCATCACAGATAACAGTGACGTAATCCAAACCCCTCTGGAAAGCCTTCAAAATTGTATTTTTTTTTTGCTTTTTTCGACAATGACGTATTTCCGGCGCGGAGAATGTCAGAGTTGACCGAGGCCCCGACGATCTAATTGCGATAATTAGGCATACCGGCCTAATTGCGATTTAATTGCGAAAGGTAAAGGGCCGCGCGCGCTCTCCCGCGGGACTAGCAAGCCTGGCCTAATTGCGATCGGATGGCTCGGGTATTACGTTCCTGGACGCGCTTTACACTCCGCGCTGATGTCATACTGTACCGCGTTATTCTGACGCGCTATCGGCCCTCGTGTGTTTCAGCTTTCGACGCGGTGATATATAAACCGTGCGGAATCTGATGAGAGCCCGAACACGCGGCACGCCCTCTCGCGGTCTCGCCGCAGTATGATCTCATATTTTGCGTATTTATATATTGTACGACCACTATTCTTAGGACCTAAAGCGTGTACCCTTTCAGTTCAGTCAGGAAAAACAAAATATCTCCGGAAGTACGCCTTTTGGGACAAAATGTTTTCGACAAAAGTTTTATGGTTTTAGGGAACAAATATGGTGGTGTTGGTGATTTTTCACTTGGTGGACATTTTCAAGGTCATTTCAAGGTTAATTCTAACTTTTTGATGGAAACCAGTGTTTTTTATTTTACCATCATTTCCTGCGTGAGGAAATAGATAACTTTTGTCTGAAACGTTTTTGGTTTGGTTCCAATTTTGTTGAGATCCTTTTCGTGTTCAACAAAATATTTTATTATTCTTATATTCGAATATTCAAATATATATACAAATATTCTTATATTCTTTCAGTTGGAAAAAACAAAATATCTCCGGAGGGATGCATTTTGGAACAAAATGTTTCCAACAAAATGTTATGGTCTTAGGGAACAAATACATACAATGGTGGTGGCCATTTTCAAGGCCATTTCAAGGTAAAATCTAATTTTTGGATGGGAACCAGTGTTTTTTATTTCACCATAATTTCCTGCGCGAGGAAATGGATAACTTTCGTCTGAAACGTTTTTGGTTTGATTCCAATTTTGTTGAGATCTTTTTTATGTTGAACAAAATATTCTATTACTCTTATATTCGAATATTCAAATATATATACAAATATTCTTATATTCTTTCAGTTGGAAAAACAAAATATCTCCGGAGGGATGCATTTTGGGACTAAATGTTTGCAGCAAAATTTTATGGTTTTAGGGAACAAACCTGAGAGTATTGATTTTTCACTTCGGGGCCATTTTCAAGGTCATTTCAAGGTTAATTCTCATTTTTGGCTGGGAATGTGTTTTTTTTCTTCATTTTAGCATCATTTCCTGCGTAAGAAAATAGATAACTTTGTCTGAAACGTTTTTGGTTTGATTCCAATTTTTTTGAGATCTTTTTTGTGTTTAACAAAATATTCTATTATTCTTATATTCATACATTCCAATATTCAAATATATATACAAATGTATTCTTATATTCAAATATTCAAACATGTATACTAGTATACTTTTATATCGCATATTCAAATATCCTTATACTCTTTGAGTTGGAAAAACAAATTATCTCCGGAGGGATGCATTTCGGGACAAAATGTTTCCAGCAAAAGTTTTATGGTTTTAGGGAACAAACATCATGGTGTTGGTGATTTTTCACTTGGTTGCCATTTTCAAGGTCATTCCAAGGTTAATTCTCATTTTTGGATGGAAAGCAGTGTTTTTTATTTTAAGATCATTTCCTACGTAACAAAATACATACTTTTTGTTCGAAACGTTTTTGGTTCGATTTCAATTTTCTTGAGATATTTTTAATCTTTAACAAAATATTCTATCAACAGATGAACATAATATTCAATATCTTTCGAAAAATGGACCTTGAAGAGAAAAAAGTTTCCGACAAAACTTACTCATTTTTTACCCCAAAAAATGATTCTCACATAAAAAGTATCGGCTCCCATTCAAAAGCTAGAGTTGACCGTGAAATAACCTTGAAAATTGCCAGAAAACGAAAAATCACCAACACCATCATTTTTTGCTCCCAAAACTATATAACTTTCGTTTGAAGTGTTTTTTCCCAAAGTGAATTCTTCTCGAGATATTTCGCTGTGCCAACTTAAGGGGTTACCCCCACTTGCGATTTTGAAAAAATCGATTTTTTTATTGCTTTTTTTTAAGTATAAGTATCTGAGAATGTGTCCTGAAAATTTCAAGTCGATCCGAACACAATTGACTGAGATATGAGCGTTGAAAGAGGAGAATCCGTGAATTGAAGAACTGAAATTGAAACTTTAAACGCGTTTTTCTCAAAATGGCATTTTTGAAGTCGGTGACCAAGATTACTCGAAGACTAATAAACCGATCTTCTTGAAATGCTGCAGGCTTATTTAATACATAAAAATGTAGTCTTTAGTCGTTCGATTTTTTTTTTCGAAAAAAATGGCCGTTCTATAGCCAAAAAACGGCCGTATTTTTTCGTTAAAATCGAACCATTAACTTTGACTGTCCGCCATTTTGTGAAAAATGAATATTTTTTAAAATCCTTCGATTAAAGACTAGTTTATACTTATATTTGACTAAATCCATCCGCATTTTTTTTTCAGATGATCCACTTCGCCGCAATGTTGGTCACCGCAAACCGTGTATATAAAAACATTATTTCATTGACGGCCATTTGCCACTAAACAATGTAATATTTTTCAATAAAAAAATTACTGAAAGTTCTTCAAGATATGTTCTTTAAGATGGTATATTGATCGATTAAAAAAGTTTTGTAGTTTTCTTTAAAAAAATTCATGAAAAAGGCCTTTTTTGCGCTACAAGTGGGGGTAACGCCTTAAATGGTACACCCTGTATGTACATAATGTATGTATGTATATAAATAAAAATTGTATAATATCAGTAAGATTACACTTATGCCATATATTTTTCGTCCAATCTGCCGCCCGATAAGTCTTTGTCCGTTTACGGAGACGAGAAAAGACGATGCGGAAAATGCAGCGAAGCCCTCGGATTTTCCTAAGATACTTCGGATGTATATCACTCAGGGTATCCGACGTATTGACAGTTTTCCCCGCGTCGACAGCGCCAAGAACGACGCTTGCCCTCCAAAAACAGCACCCCCCTCCCTCCCCCCCCCCTACGCCCCCGTATACGGTACCTTATTAAACTCCGAGGCTAAATTATGGCGACTGGGTCCATCTGACACCCACTCTGCGAGCGTCTCCTCCTTCGCGTACAAAAAGAAGTCCCCGCTTTAACAAGCATCCTCTTCGGGGATAAAACGTCGTCTCGGCAACACCCCCTAGAAAATAAGAATTAAAGAAAAAAATGTAATAATTAAGATCGTCGCGAAGCCGCGACGACTATGATGACGTATACACGCAGCGTTCTAATTTTACTGCGCCAAGCGTTTCACAAAGTGACCTATGGCGGGGAAATATCCCCCGGGCATGACGATCGTTTATGGAATGAGAATCTTTTCGTGAGCTTTCCCACAGCGTAAGAATTGAAAAGTATAGAAGAAGAAAAACTGAACTGCATCAGTGGTGATTGAGGAAACGAGAGCGTTTAAATCAGATTTTAGTGAAAGTTAATTAATATTTAATTAATGATTAAAAGTACTGTTAAAAAAATTAGAGTAATTCATAATTATGGAATTTTGAATAGTTAAAGAATTAAATAAAAAATTGCAATTGTTCACTTACATACAAGAAATAAATTAAAAATTGCCATTGCTTACTTAAATACAAGAATTGAATAAAAAATTGCAATTTTTCACTTACGTAGAAGCATTAAAACAAAAGTTGGCATTGGCCACTTACGTAAAAGAATTAAATAAAAAATTGCCATTGCTCACTTACATACAAGAATTGAATTTTAAAAAGCCCATGCTCGCTTACATACAAGAAGCAAATGAAAAATTGCTATTGCTCACTCGCATACAAGAATTAAATAAGAAATTGTCATTGCTTACTGCCATATGAGAATTGAAGAAAAATGGACATTGCTCACTTACACAAAAGAACTGAATAAAATATTGCCATTGCACACTTACATACAAGAATTAAATAAAAAATTGCCCATACTCACTTACATACAAAAATTTAATTAATAATGGCCATCTCTCCCTTACATAAAAGAATTGAATAAAAAATTGCCATTTCTTACTTACATTCAAGAATTGAATAAAAAATTGCCATTTCTTACTTACATACAATAATTAAATAAGAAATTGTCATTGCTCACTGCCATATGAGAATTGATGAAAAATGGCCATTGCTCACTTACACAAAATAATTGAATAAAATATTGCGTTGCAGACTTGCATACAAGAATTAAATAAAAAATGGCCTATACCCACTTACACACAAGAATTAGATTAAAAATGGCCATTTCTCCCTTACATAAAATAATTGAATAAAAAATTGCCATTTCTTACTTACATTCAAGAATTGAATAAAAAATTGCCATTTCTTACTTACATTCAAGAATTGAATACAAAATTGCCATTTCTTACTTACATTCAAGAATTGAATAAAGAAATTGCCATAGCTGGCTTACATACATGAATTAAATTTTAAAAATTGCCATCGCTCGCTTACATAAAAGAATGGAATTAAAAGATTGGAATTGCTCTCTTTCATAAAAGAATTTAATTTAATAAATGATCGTGCCCACTTACATTCAAGAATTCAATAAGAAATTGTCATTGCTCACTAAATGCCATTTCTTCGTCACATAAAAAAATTGAATAAAAATTGGTATTGCTCACTCACATACAAGAATTTTATGAAAAATTGCTATTGCTCATTCACATGCAAGCATAAAATAAAAAATTGCCATTGCTCGCTCACGTATACAAGAATTAAATAAAAAGCAACAATCGGGGTAATTCTTTTTCAAATTTGCATTCCTCGACATCTTTTTCTTCACTCGAAAAAAAAAAGTTTAATTTCGATTTCCGGCCTGTCCGTGGAGGCGTGTCCTCGATTGCAAACTCGCGAATGACGTTTCCATCGTGTCAAAAAGTGTAATAATCGTATTCTTAGATACGCTGCAAAAAAAAGGTCCATCAGGAACCCTCTCTGCATCGAATAGAGTAAATGGGTCAGTGCACGGTGTGCGCTGTGAATCTCACTCCACTCCAAATCACATAAAAGTAGCTCGAGATCAAAATAATTATTTTTTTTTCGTAAACTGAAAAGAATTTTTTTTTTCGGCGGGGAAAAAGCCTGAAGAGGAAAATTTCGAGTGTGCCGAAGAGGAGGATGTGGAGGGAGGTAGCCCACCCATTATCGGCGGCTGAGTATATTTATCGTAGACCCCGTGCACGGTTCGTCGGCGCCGCTCGCTTCACGTCGGATCGTTCGAATTTCCGGCGTACATAAACGTTTATTTATGGCACTCTTTGAACCACCAACCACCATTATATGACCCCCCCCCTTTCTCTTTCTCGCTCTCCTTTAGCGAGGCACACGATGAGATTTTTCGAGCTCGCCAACGAGTCAAATTCCGAGGCTCGTCCAGCTTTTCATTGCGCCCACAATAAGAAACTGTATATAGTCGTTTATTCGTTTCGCATTGCGGCCAATCAAAATCGATCGGATTTCGTCGATGGCTTTCGGCCGCGTTTTTCCCCAACCTCTTGCCGGTCGAGGCTTTTTTTTCTCCTCACTCTCATTTCATTAAATGCACCGATCGAACACGTGGGCGTGTTGGGGGCGAAGCAGAGAGTAGGAAGGAAAAAAACACCCCGCTGGACATTGTCAAGCCGTCGACGCTTAATCCTCGTGTCTCGTTTAATTGGACAGGAAACCCACGAACTTTCGCCGCACGTAGCGCCACATTTGCGAGCGTACGTGCATATACAGGGTGTCTCATTTTAAGGCGGGAAACCAGTCTCGATTACACGAAGAATCGATTTTTTTATTCCGGAAATTGAGAGGAAAACTCATCGTTGATTGAGCGGTCAGCAGGGCAAATAATTCATTGCTGCTTTGAATTTTTTAGTCATTTTTTTCGCACGCGCTTATGGTGAAACGACTTTTTAAAAATTTGTGTGCACTCTGGCGCAAAACGTTGAAAAGCTATAGTTTTATAAAGTGACAATTAGTTTCTTTATATAATTATGTTCGATATGAACCTAAATTTGAGGAAATATCATTGTTTGAAGTATATTTTTTATAGCAAAAAATGTTATAAAATAATCGCGAAATTATAGTCTTTTGTTTAGACGCCTTTGAAAAATGCGATTTCTAACTTTTTGGTCAGAGTTAGGTTCATGTAGAAGAAAAACATGTTTTTAAACCAACCTTTAAACCGTATTGATGTGCGATGAAAACTGTGAGCCCCAGAGCGGACACAAACAGCAAAATCTGATGACGACCTGCGATGGGCGACAGGTTATATATCCCATATTTTCAGAGGAAATACTTCGAAAAAATTAAAATATTTGTTTGGAAATATGTACAAAATGTACCCAAAGTTTGAATAAATTCTATTGGTTCATCGCAGGTAAAAAAAATCATGAAAATTACTTAAAAAAACGCACCCCTAAACTAGTTTCCCGCCTTAAGCAAAGCATAGAAATAAATCGTAAAAATGAGGCCGTTCAAAAAAGTGTTTCCTACTAAAGGTTTGTGGTTTCGAAAAGGACATCCGATGGCAATACAAAATATTGTTTTTGTTAATACGTCTACGAGATACCGCGGTCTATTTCGATGTTTTAAATGAAATGGCTTGATTTTCATTTTTTATAAAAATAGCTGATTTTGAGACGATCTAACGAAAAAAAAGAATTCTCCAGCTTAAAATCAAGAAAATTATAGCGGTTAGAAGTTTTTGGAAATATCCTACGGGTGATTCACAACTATCAGGGTCTTGCACAGAACTATCATTTTCAATTCTTCAAATTTTTCAATTTACAAAGTCATGGTATTTATTTTTCATAAAAATATCTGCTTCCAGGACGAATCCAACGAAAAAAAAAATTATTGAGCTAAAAAATCAAGGCAGTTATAGCAGTATGAAATTTTTAGAAATATCCTACCGGGTGATTCACAACTAACAGGGTTGAATATAAAGGAACTTGGTGAGCATTCAGAATGTATCTTTTTTTTTTCTTAAACATCGCGAGACAAAGATTAGCCGAGATATTTGGGTTCAAAGTCCGACGTTGAGTAAATGATGGCACACGCGTGAAGTTTTTTTTGTCTTCAAGTACAGGCAATTCTCGAATTACGTCGTTTCGACGTGAATCGTTTCGAATTAAGTCAGGTAACATTTTGACAGCATTCTTCAATAAAGCGTCAATTTTCCCGAGTTACGGGAGCTTCTTGTCTTGTTTTCAATTTCGTACTTAATTATTGCATATATATGTAATAATTAATATTATGTTAATTTTTACATATTACATTAATATATATCTAATAACTAAATACACAATACAAAGAATACGTAATTATCAAATTTGTAATGAATATACATGTATGTATAAAATATATGATATGAAATGCAGTTTTATTAGTTATATGAAAAGCCGATGTAGAACGTTGGTTCTCCATTTTGTATGGAAATATATGAAAAAAAATTTTCCGACTTACGTCGTTTCGATTTGCGTCGCATATTTCGATAACCCAAAACGTCTGAATAATTAACGAACATTATTGGATGATATTGCCGATTTGCAAAGCGAGTCTCCGTGTTCATTCTTTTTACCAAAAAAAAAATGAAAGAACAAAAAATGTATTTTCCTGGAGGTGGATTAAAAGCAGCGCTCGATCCGGCTTCCACGTTCCGCGCGTGAGCAACAACTGAGCCATTATTTACCGCTTGGTCTTTGAACGCGAATATCTCGGCCAATTTTTGTCGCACAACAATTAAGGCGGGAAAACAGTTTGGATGGCTCAAAAAATCGAATTTGTTTTTATTCCATAAATTGTTAGTATAACTATTCAAGAATATGTTTCCAAAGTAGTTCCCATAGTTCATTACTGTCTTGAATATTGCTATTTTTTTTCGCGACACGACCTTTTTTCAGTTTGTGTAAACTCTAGGTCAAAAAGTTTCTGACCTATAATTTTATAAAATAAAAGTTAGTTTCTTTATATAATTACGCTCTATATGAACCTAATGCCGGAGAAATATCATTGTTTAAAATATATTTTTTATACCAAAAAAGATTATAAAATAATGGCAAAAATTATACTCATTTGTTTAAACACCTCTAAGAAATGCAATTTTCAAGATTTTTAGTCAGAGTCAGGTTCATATAGGAGGAAAACATGTTTTCAAATAAATCTTTAAACCGTATTGATTTCCCACGAAAACTATGACCTCCAGAGTGTACATGAACAGCAAAGTCTGATGGCGATCTTTGATGGGCAGCAGCTTATATATCCCATATTTACAGAGGAAATGCTTCGAAAAAAATAAAATATTTGTTTGAAAATATTTCTAAAATATTCCCAAAGTTTGAATAAATTGAACTCATTCATTCCTTTCCAAAAAAATCATAAAAATCACAAAGAAAACGTACTCCTAAAATGCTTTCTGGCTTCAAAAAAAAGCTTTCTGCTCGCAATGACACACCCTATATAACGAGCACGAGAGCCCCAACAGTTGTGAATCAGCCTGCATGTGTGCGCCCTGGTCTCGAATATTGGTTGGCGTCCGACGAAGCCACCAAACAGACTTTCTACATTCCACATACCCAAGAATCTTCCACGAATTTGCTTCGAGTTTTTCATTTTCGTATCCAAGGATTTAACGACAGTTTTGCGACTTCGCCCTTCCAACCGCGCTCACGTTTTCCTCTCCCCTCTGTTCCCTTCGTAAACCTCATCCCCAATTCATCTTTTCGTCGTCATCGAATGGAAAATTCTCCAAGAAAAAGAAAACTCTACGAACATCTGTAATTTGGAAATAACTCTCTTATTGTGTGCATTCTCAGTCATGTATTATATGTAACGTAATGACAATTAATCGTGCAGGCTACCAATGGCCATATTAACAAATGGCTAACGATTCTTTTTTTCTCCTTGGAATATAAGTCAATAATAATAATAATAGCACATTGTAAGGCTGTACTAAAATATTAGTGTATATTGTGTTGTATTATATAACGAGAATGCAACGATACATTGTTGAAATAATAGAATATTAATGGATAGATATGATTTTATATTGAATATTATTATCCTATTATTATTATTATACTATTACATGGTGCATATATATATATTTATATTTGCACCATTCAACAGTATAATATATAATGTATAAATATATTATTTTACAAGATTATTAATATTTATATTATTCATTAATATATAGCATTTTGGCGAAAGGAAGTGAGGTGCAGAGGGATATAAGTTGAACTATGGAAAAGGATCACAAGGTATCTACTTGAAATAATAAAGATGGGGGCATGGTAAGTGGCCAAAAAATGAATCGTACGGGACATTCCTAAGGCGTCGTCCTTCGATTTTGTTGAAACTTATATATGTTATGAAGCATCGAAAACTAAGTGGGACGTATTTTTTTTTATCAGCGGAAAAGCGGTTTTAAGGGGTGTTTCACCCTTTAGATATTATTTTTTTGCGATAGCTCTCTAGGGGAATTTTCATCGCTTCGGATTGGAAGAATTTTCGTTTTTGGTTAATTGCGATCGGTCGATTGCTTATGGGTGAAACTGCAAGGTTGTCCCTTGACATGTCTTTCTTCGAGGGCTGGTTTAACCCCTCAAAACCATTTTTCCGCCGACAAAATAAAAATACGTGTCGCTTAGTTTTCAATACTTCATAGCATATATAAGTTTCAACAAAATCGAAGGACGACCCCTGAGGGATGTTGCTTGTGCGGTACGAAGTACGAGCAATTATAAACACTGACCCATCAAAAAGGGGGAATATAAACATATTCAAAGGGGAGGACAAAATATAAATAAGAAAAAAAAATGTAAAATAAAAATTTCGTTGCATTGCAACGTCGCAAGCTCCACCACAATCCATTTTTTACTCCATAAAAAAATTGTATTCGCAATGTCGTCAACTGTATCAGACAAATATCGTACAACGAATGTAATTCGATATTCGACGATTGCTGTACTGAAACGCGTGTATTGCACAACACGAGAGCTTGAGGGGAAAAAGGTGATACATAACTGTATATATCGATCATTTATCGTATCCATCGTACGTGATCGTCGACTACAAACCGACTACCCACATTCAAACAAACCATGGAAGTGCACATACTCGTCGGTCGCGCGTTTGAAGGGTGATCGATTAGAGCGTATCAAAGCCCGCCACGTTTGCCCTTTAAAGTTCCTACCCCGTTTTTTTTATCTCTTTTTCTCCTCTTCGTGCCTGCATCTGCATTCAACCCTCGGTCGGTTCAATCGCGTCCATTTATGAATGCAAATGAGCGAGGGTGCACCTCAGCAAACATCTCTTCACGGAGGTGTTCGGTGCGTTTTTTTATTCCTTTTCAAATGTTTGCCTGTTTGCCCTTTCACACAGCTCGATTTCATCGAATGAGAATTGTCTAATATGAATAAAAAATTTCCAACGCTCGTCGACAGGAGGGAGCGGTTTCAATATATATATATTGACCCCCTACACACACCCTACACACACATCTATATATATATATATATATATATATATATATATATATATATATATATATATATATATAGATGTGTGTGTAGGGTGTTAGAAAAAAAAAATATATATATAATATTATTAATATATTAATTAATATAATATATTATATATTGATATATGTAATATATAAAAAATATATTATATATATGTAGGGTGTTAGAAAGGTCTATGCAAAGCCTTAAGGGGGGTGATAGGTCACCTCGTTAGGAACATATCTAACTTAGGTTACCTTAATCCAAAATCTAAGGGTTTCGAGTTATCATGGTAAGTATGATTTTTTACCCATCCAGGTAGATTTAGCCCGTTCAATAATGGTTTTTCTTCTTCCGAAATAAAAGTGGTCTGTGTAAGCTTGAAACTCAAAAATACGATTTTTTTATTTAAAAATTTTATAGCCTAGGGTCTCAACGTCAACTTGCAGCAAAGGTTTTGTAAAACTGATGAAAAAAAATTTTTGTAAAAAACACGGTAAACCGCCTTGCTGCGATTTACCCATTTTCTTTTGCGTTTTTCTCGAACACGATGTTTCGTGTGGCGCAAAGTCGTGTCTCAGAGGCTATTCGTCCGGTTCAGTTCGAACTCCGATAAAGCAATATTTATAATACGTTCTATTATGTACTCGGATGATTTTTTTACCTCGTTTTTAACTTTGATAATTTGTCAATATCAAATTATCAAAGTTGTACTTTTGCTCCAAGAACGAACTTTTTTTTCTACAGCATGCCAGTATTGTAATTTTCATAATTTCAACGAAGTATCCAGTCGTACGAAAGTTTCATCACAACGCTAAAAGTACATTTTTTATTCTTCATTTCGGATCGCCCCAGTAGCCAGAAGCACTTGCACCAATTGGCCACGCAGCAACGGCGGCACTTTGTTTAAATAATAACTTCATTGATTAGCAATATTTTTCAACGAAAAAAAAACTCGAGCCTGTCAAGACTATGTGTAAATATTGTGTAAAGTTTCGAACTCGTCATCCGAATACTCTCGCGAGAAAAAAATGCAGAAAATCAACCTGTTTTTGGGCTGAGTTTATGCACACCCGTCAACTATAATTTTTCATTCGATATGCAATAATATACCGGTCTGCACTTGTATCCTTGCCGGAACCTCTCGCACACCCACGTGCACATATTTACTCATATTCGCGGTCGCGCCAGGTATATTCCGTGCTGCACGTTGTATGCACAAGTTCGCATAACCGCGAAACGCACCGATCGAAGGAAATATACCTATCTCGGTATACACGCGGAGACTACGACGATATCTGTACTAGACGGTAGGGAGGTATATATAGGTGAAAAAGGGACCAGGGTGGAGAATAAAAGTTGAACGAGCAACAGCTGCCGAGTCACCTGTTCAAACAGCTATTTTGTTCGCGATATCAATTTACGTTGACGCACTTCCACCCACCCGCATATATGTGCTCGATTTTCTCTCTCATACATATACATGCATAATATCGACTTTTTTTTATTTTTCATTCTTTTCTGTCGCTGCGCGAAAGCGTCTCTGTCCTACTGACCGAGCTCATTGATGCTCTAATTATTATTCCAGTCGCTTCGTTATTCTGAGCTAGCTCACAATAATTTTCATCATTCAGTATGACGCTTAACATATTTTACTGGAGGTGGAACACTTTTGGGTCGAGCACACATTTTTCGGCCCTTGAAATTCAATGGCTTTTCATCTTGTGAAAAAATGTATTCGTGTATCGTGATTATTACAATTATCAGTCATCTTATACTATTATTGTCATTAGAATTATTCTTATATATAATTATAATTCTTATATATAAATATAATATAAAAATATAATCATATATATAATAAATATTTATGAAAATAACGAATAATTATTTGTTGGTTATTATAATTAAAGAATTGTTTTACATTATAATCTACATGAATTTTGTTTTTATAATGATAATTGTTATATATTGTAATTTCACACATATAGATATTTATATATACATTTATCTTTTATTTAAAGAATAAAGAGCGATATTGATGCCAGGTATAATATTAAATAATTCAACATAGTTATCACAACCAACAGCTAGTTGTCGATGACTTCGATAATTATTTCTAATATATCTCAATAATAATATTAAACAAAAGTAATAATGATGATGATATAAGATCACATATTTACGATAAATTAACTTTTATTATGATTGATATATAAATGCTTTTATTACAATAGTTATTATACATGTCATTTCATATATACATATATGCAATTTTTGAGACTTCACTTTTTTAAAATAATAATAAGAACTTAATTAATTCACTAAATTACTTAATATTAAGTAGGTATATAATGCTTTGAAATAATTTGTTACTAATAATAAATTATTATAAAATACTATTATAAATTATTATAAAAAACTAGTTAGTTAGTTTTTGTTCCAGGTATACCCTTACAGGGTGTTTACACAGACATCCCCCGCTACATATTCATTCCCCTTTTACATAATACTCTTAAAACTACTTATATTCTATTTCTATTTGTATTTATATTTCTGTTTCCATTTCTATTTGTCTATTTTCATTTTCTCGAATTGCCTTATATATAAACATAGTGGTGCTACCGGCTCCTATTATAAAAAACTATTATAAATTATTACTAATAAGAATTTATAATATACACGTATATATTTATATATATATATATATATATATAAATATATACGTGTATATTATAAATTCTTATTAGTAATAATTTATAATAGTTTTTTATAATAGGAGCCGGTAGCACTATTATAAATTATTACTAATAAGAATTTATAATATACACGTATATATTTATATATATATATATATATATATATATATATATATATATATATATATATATATATATATATATATATATATATATATATATATATATATATATAAATATATACGTGTATATTATAAATTCTTATTAGTAATAATTTATAATAGTTTTTTATAATAGGAGCCGGTAGCACCACTATGTTTATATATAAGGCAATTCGAGAAAATATATATTTTCGAGAATTCGAGAATATATATTCGAGAGTTCGAATTCGAGAATTCGAGAATTCGAGAATATATATATATATATATATATATATATATATATATATATATACACGTGTGTATTATAAATTCGTTATAATGAAAAAATGTAGAAGTAATAAATTATTTCAAAGCTTTTAAAACCTACTTAATATTAAGTAATTTAGTGAATTAGTTAAGTTCTTATTATTATTTTTCAAAAGTGAAGTATTAAAAATTGCATATATATATATATATATATATATTACTTTCGATCGGCAGAGTATATGTATATATGTATAAAAAAGAATTTTTTTTGGTTCGCCTGAACTTTAAATATATATGTAATTTCATATATATATATATATGTGTGTGTGTGTGTGTGTGTATTTAAAATGCCTTTAGCGATCCAAAGTTCAGGCAAACGAAAGAAAAAAATTTCTCGATCCCCACGTAATGGCAGTTTTATAAATATTGTTAAATCATATCGTAATTATGCAAGATAAAGAAAAAAAATCAGATGCACAATTGTAGCAGAGTATATTAATGACACAGGGTCGAGTTTAAGGCTTACTCGCGGTTGGTCCGCCATCACCGAATAAATCATCAAAATACGAGGTCCTAGGAATAACGGAAGGAACAAAGGAAATGTATAAAGAGATATGGGGCGCAGGGTATATAGGAACGATTCACGCCCGCTCGAATAACGCAGCCGAATCCACCAGCCAATTTCAGCGAGCATGGAATATTCAGTGGCAAAACGCGCGCCCGGTGGTATATAACCTAGATTTTTTTTTCAAGCTCCGCGAGCACACCCGGCTGAATCCAGGAGCCTGATATTTTAGCGGACCCTCGAACCCTCCGCCTCGACGCTCGACCCAATTTTTCAACTGCGGAAATTTTTGTTTTCCCTCGTTTTGCTCCGTTCTCGCGCTTTCTCTAGCTTTCTTTGTTCCATTTGTGCCTCATTACTTTCTTTTGTGCACCGGAGTTTGGGCGAATCGGCGAATTCCGGCCGTCGATCGGGTGTGACAGAATTCCCGCGACGTATGAGAGAAAAAAAAGATCCGAAAGTTTTTGGATAACACGCGGATGTAGATAGCAAAATGGTATGATGAAATTTCACCGTGAAATAAATTTTGAAGTTGCAATTTGATGAGTCTAATTTTCTCGAGTCGAAAAGCCAGCACTGGTCTTTTTTCGAAGCCCCGTTGAATTTTTTTTTATCGTTTCTTGTTGTATGGAAAAATCATTGTTTCAACGGGCCGAGAAGGGAGCCCTTTTTTAGCCCCGGAATTTTGATAGGTTCTGGGAGATCAATATTAAAATTATCGAACAAGATAAACCGACCAGTGAATGAACGGGTACCAGTGAATTTACGAAAGCTGATGATTTATATAATAATTAACCTCTCGACTGCTCACTTCTGCACCTCTGACTGCATATGGGGTCGATCGGACCCCAGACGTGTTTCGATCGTTGGATCTCGGTAAATATGCATTTTTTTTGTGGAGACGTTTTTTTTAGTCAATAATCCTTATTTTAGGGCCGAAAAATGTAATTTTTAAGGAGTTACGTGGGTTTCGAAGCAAAAAAAACATATTTCCTCTATTTTTTTAATTTAAGTATCATATATAAGTTATTTTATTCAAATTCTTGAGCACATAAAAGAGCAACATTTCAACAATGTTGTGTAAAAATTTCATCCGAAAATTTGGGAAATTCAGCCGGTGGGACTTGGTTTCCGGAGACCCTTAAAAAAAGTATTCTCGTGGTGGTGAGGATAACTCGTGATAGCTTTATCTGAAATTGAATAACAACATTTTTTCTGTCAGTAGACAAGTATAGCTCGTGATTGGACGAAGAATTTTTAAAAAAATTGAAATTTGTATTTTTGGCAGAGTTGTATGCAAAAAAGTTCAATTTTTGGTACACTGCATATAGCCTTGTACAATTTTCAACATTTATCACTTTTTCTTGGTTCATATTCTGCGTATGAGTGTTAACAACAGAAAAATCTTTGTTGGTTGTTGTCCGGATTATTCCCGCCGACGCTGCGCGTCACGCCGTCTGACAACATCCGTCGCAACCCCTTTAAAAGACGGTGCCACAGCTCCGCTATTTTCAACGATTAATCAAATTAAAAATACCACTTGACAGCCAAAAGTGGTAACGAAACAAACCCCAGGTCTCAAAAATGTTAACCAAATCCTTTCTTGAAAAAAAAAAAACATAATAATCAGCAATTTTTTCTTCGCCTAAAGGCATTCCTTCATTATTGCCTAAGGATTGCTGCCACCAGAACGTGTGAGACTTCATTTTTCGAACTCAAATACCCAATATCTAACGGCACAACCAACTTGGAATATTCGTTACATTTTTGCGAAACGAAATTCGCAGCGAGACAAAAATGGATTTGTCTCCATAAAGGACAAATCAATACTCCGGAAGAATAAAATCGGATCGAACGCGATCGAATTGTTGGGATTCCTTTTTCGAGTGCGGTTGGCAGAGCTACGGTACAATGAGATTTTCGCGACTACGTAGAAACGGCAGAGCACAATTCTACCGTCGATATATAAAGTTGTTGGAAAAGTGATTTCGACGATACACTAGGAAAGAATTTTCCTGATACGGTATACATGAAAGAATAGATGGAAGCGTTGCCGATAGTTGGACATGTCTATATATACGTATGAACATCAGGCAAAGGCACGTGCCAGTGCCACGTGTGTCGAGCAGATGGTCCCTTCATGTTACACCTTGCCAACACCCGTGTAGCCCGGCAGCAGTTCTGGCGACTATTTTAATAGCGAGTCCTCGCGCTCCTCCGTGCTCTCGCGTGCAGTCTGTATATTCGAAATAAATATACAACGCGCCGTTGTTATGCGGAATGGAAAAAAAAAATAGTCTATGCAGCACGCATGAGGCCTGGACACGACAGGCAGATTGGCTTTAAACAATTGAATTTTCCATTATAATGAAGATAATTTGAATCGAGAAAACTAATATCGTTTTTTGATATATTACTAAATATATTAATATATATTTGATATATTAATATATATTTGATATATTAATATATTTAGTATTATATAATATATTAAGTCATACTAAATATATTAATACATTTATTAATACTTAATTATAATAATTTAAAATACATTTACTAATATAGTAATATATCAAATATCAAATATAATATTACTAAATATATTAATATATTGATTTATATATTGATATATCGTACTATATTATTAGTTAATATACATCGTTTCGTTTTTTTATTCTCATCGTAGGAGTGTTTTTTAAATGCTCGGAATTTTTTATGTACCGTATATATTGTGAGATACATATATATATATATATATATATATACATATATATATATACAGGGAGACAATTATACGGTGGCCATATGCTTTTGAAGGGTTAGCGCAGAAATTTTGCGACCAGGAAAAATATGGGTTCAGTGGTTTTTCGAGTCGTCATAAAAAAAATTCTAGCGTATTTTTCTGATGGTTTCATTTGCTAGAAAAATTGAGCCGGATGGAAAAAAATAAAAATCTTATTTTGAGTACAGCAGAATGAAGATAATTCAATTCCGAATAGGAAATACTCCTGAAAATGTTTCTTTGTGAATCCGATCAACGAGGAAAAAAATTATCGCAAATGCATTGAAATTCATACGATTTGCTAAAGTTTTTTTTAGGAGTGTTTCGTATTCGAGATTTAATCGTCTCCATTTTGCTGAACTCAAGATGAAACTTGGATTTTTTTCCAGAATGTTCAATTTTTCGGGGCCAATACTAGTCAGCAGAAAAATACACTATATTGTTCGAAGAGAACTTGAAAAACAATTGAATGTCATATTTTCCTTCGTCGGAATATCGCCGCGCCAGACTCTTTAAAAAATGCGGCCATCTTATAATGATCATCCTCTATACAGGGTGTCTCATCTCTGCCACCCGAAATAACTCGTTAATTATCGACGTCCCAAAAAAATGTTCCTGACAAAAGTTGTACGGTGTGAAGGGGGTCATCAAATGTGATGATTTTTTTTTCGGTGGAGGCGCTGACGCACAGTGAAGGTCACCTTCACTGTTTTAAAGGGAATGGTATATTTCTTTCGATCATCTTGTGGACCACCTGAAGCGGCATAAAAAACATTAGGAGGCCAAAGTCGTTCAAGGTCATTCAAAGACACTTATTAAACACCCGTTAAAATGGACTACAAATCTGAATATCTCTATTTTTTAGAGAGAGAGAAGAGATCTTTAGATTTGTTCAACCTTAACATTTAAGGCTGAGAAGGAGACTTTTCTAGATAAAACAAATAACCGAGAGAATTTTTTTTAAACTGGGTCGAAGAAATTTATCATTCGTCGAAATGGCATTATCCATTAATTGCAGGACATCCTGTATATATATATATAAATTCAGGATGGCTGTTAGAGTCAATGGAATCAGATTTAAAAAAATAGTATATAATAGTACTCCACGTGAATCCGGTGGACTTTTTCCCTGACCCCCGCCAATTCGATTTTTTAAAATCTGATTCCATTGACTGTAAAAGATATCCTGATTTTTTTTACATTTTGCGAAAAACCCTGTCAAAAAAAAATTCCGAAAAAAAATTCCTAAAAATTCCCAAAAATGCGTGATTATATGTAAAAATTTTCAAGCTATCACTCGCAGTGGAAGTATGATTTTTTCGTTAGCAGTCAAAAAGTTCTGGTATTAATTTCACTTGAAGTCGTCTTCAGAAGACAAAAAGTCATACTTCCACTGCACGTGATAGCTTGAACTTTTTTACATATAATGACGCATTTTTGAAATTTTTTTCAGATTTTTAAATCGAGGCGCTTTTTTCGGAAAAAAAAATGTTTGATGATGGGTAGTTTCGAAATATGTAAAAAAAATCAGAGTATCTTTTAGAGTCAATGGAATCAGATTTTTAAAAATTAATCGAGTTGGCGGGGGTCAGGGAAAAAGTCCACCGGATTCACGTGGAATACCTCATATATATATATATATATATATATATATATGGATGGACAATGCTGCGTGTGTTTTTGGAAAATGACTACTCGATAAATTATTATCAACAATTATACCCGTAGCTAATTGCCTTTAATACAGGTAATTATGTGTATATATATATATATATCGTAATATTATCGAGGCATCGATTCACAATAGGGCGCAATTAATAATGTTTAAGGATAATAAGAAGGTATTATTGGAACGGTGTAATTATCGCTGATAAATCGCCAAGTCCTGTACGAACTATTTAGAAGTTGCGCTCGGCCACACACTACACGAGAGGAATTAAAGTAGACAAAGTTACCCACACACACACATACACCTACACCAACGTATGGATATATATAGATATAGACGGTGTATAAGGAAGATAGCATAGAAAGATGAGAGTAACGACCCTCGGGCCTTTCGACCCTCGACACCTCAACCTCATCGCATAGCTCGAGATTGAACCCGATATTGAATTTTTTTTCCCCCGCTCCCTCATCGCTTCATCCCTCTCGCAACACCCTGGCCTTTGCTCACACCCACCCACACACTCGCCCGCGCCCTAGACTTCTGCACGAATCATCCCTTTATCACCCTCTTCGTTCGGAACCATGCACGATCCATCGACAAAGTTACTCTTCCGAGACGCTTTGATTACGAAGCTACCTCCGATCGAGAGCTTCGCAGATTTTATTTTTCACGAAGAAAGACGAAACATCTTTTTGAAGGGGGGTGATAGCTTGATGTGGGGAAAAAGATTTGCTGATTTGCATGATTTTTATTTAAGGATAGATTTCTTGAGCATTTTCGAGACTTAGGGTGATTTTTCTTATTACTTTTGGCTGTTACGTAGTATTTTTTTTGTTTGTTGATCTTGAAAAATGGCGGCGGTATGGCACGGTCTTCTAAACTGCATTTTCAAAACTGACGTGACGTATAGCTGAAAAAACTAATCTACTAAAAAGCTAAACAAATAATCTTCGATGAAATTTGATGTAAATCTGTCCAACCTTGTTGTCTAAAACATGACCCTGAGCGTTCTTGAAAATTAAAAAACAATTTTTGGTAAACTTCTAGAATCGGGGCTCCTGACCAAAAAGGGGTTGAAAATTTTTTCACCGAGCCGATATTTTTCAGGATACATTCTTATGATTATACAACTCGGAGGAATATAATTTACATCCTTATTTTAACCCTTAGAGACTTTTTTGCTTTTTTTTTAAATTTTGGTCATGGCAAAAAAGGAACTTGACGTTTGTGGTCAGGAGTCCCGATTCTAGACATTTACCCAGTTTTTTTATTGCCAAATGTAGCCAGTTTACTTCCCGAAAATTGAATATTTTTGTTTCAAAGCGTACCATTTAATCGATTTTCAACATTTCTCACTTTTTCTTGGTTCATACTCTGCGTATGAGTGTTAGCAAAAAAAAAACCTTCGTTGCTTTTTTTCGGTGCGGTTCAGAAGACCGCGCCATTCCTCCGCCCCTTTTGAAGTTTAATTAAAAAATACCACGTAACAACCAAAAGTAGTAATAAGACATACCCTAAGTCTCAAAAATGGTGAAGAAATATTTCCTATTGAAAAAAAATCATGAAAACCAGCAATCTTTTTCCTCGCCTAAAGGTACCTCCCCCCTTAAGGCCATAGGCCACAGTAACGGGTATAAAATCATGTGCGATTTTAACAATTTTTTTCGTATGAAAAAGTGATTCACTCATAAAATCAATTACACATCTATTTAGTATGAATATCAAGCTGTTAGAAAAAATATATATATTTTTTTCGATGTACAAAGTGGCTGACTACTAATATTTTCTTTTGTTGTCTTTCTTCCAATTGGCGTGACAAATAACTTCAACAATTTTCACTCGATTTACTTCAAATTTGAATGTTATGGTCGTAATTGTATTTCGCAGAGAAGTACGTACGGAATTTCCGATTAATCGAAAACTTTTCATTTTATGAGCAGTTTTATACGAAATATTTCATTGAAAATTCATTTCTTAAGTTCAAATACCTACAACTTTTGAAAAAAACCATATTCTTTAAATTCCATACGTACTTCTCTAGGTATTCTAATGTAGATTGTCGAGAATTTTTATTTTTGTTCTAGGTAAAAAATTATGGATGCTAAATGTCACGTATGGATGCTAAATGTTTTTTTTTTCGATGTATAAAATGGCCGACTACTAATATTTTCTTTCGTTATCTTCTTTTTTAGGCGCTCCACGGCGTGACACTTAGGATCCACAATTTTTTACCTAGAACAAAAAACAAAAATTCTCGTCAATCTACATTAGAATACCTAGAGAATACCTAGAGAAATACGTACGGAAATTAAAAAATATTGTTTTATTTAAAAGATGTAGGTATTTGTACTTAAGAAATGAATTTTCAGTGACAAATTTCGTTATAACTGGTCATAAAATGAAAAGTTTTCGATTAATCAGAAATTCCGTATGTACTTCTCTGCGAAATGCAATTAGGAACATAACTTTTAAACTTGAAGTAAATCGAGTGAAAATTGTTGAAGTTATTTGTCACGCCAATTGGAAAAAAGCTGTTTCGAGAAGCTTCGAGTAGTCGGCTATTTTGTAAATCGAAAGAAAAAAACATTTCTAACAGCTTGATATTCATACTAAATAGATGTGTAATTAATTTTATGAGTGAATCACTTTTTCATACGAAAAAAGTTGTCAAATTCGCACACGATTTTATACCCGTTACTGTGGCCTAAGGCCTTAAGGAAAAAAAATCTAACAGCTTGATATTCATACTAAATAGATGTGTAATTAATTTTATGAGAGAATCACTTTTTCGTACGAAAAAAATTATCAAATTCGCACATGATTTTATACCCGTTACTGTGGCCCAAGGCCTTAAGGAAAACTCGGTGCGCCCATTTTCGCCGGGAATTTATTTTTTCGAACGAGGTGGATAGAACGAGGGAAAAAAGCGAGAGTTGCGAGAAAATAAAATATAATTACGTCAGGTTGCGCGGCCGGGTCATTGTTTGGTGAAAACTGTCGTGCTACGAAAGGTCCAGTCGGCCACACCTGGCGCTCGTTATAATAATAAAACGTCGGTGTTAAGGGCGCTTGGCAAACGTGTAACGAAGATTTGTGAGCATCTTAATCAGAATGCACGGAGGGGGAGAAGAGAGAGAGAGAGAGAGAGAGAGAGAGAGAGAGAGAGAGAGAGAGAGAGAGAGGCCAAAAATCTTCGCCCTGCGCGACCCTTGATCATTCCTAACCACCGCACTACGGTTGGGCATTTTGCTTACCCTCCTGTTTTCACTTTTTCACCCTTCAGTCTTCATTGGAAACTTTCTCGTGTCACGATAATAACTGTTATTGTTTCAGGCACTTGCACGACTGTTGAGAAGTAATTATGAAAATGGGGAGCATTTGGCAGTGAAGATCCTGGTCCGGATGGACACTTAAGGAATTAAACGTGGAAAAAATACGCGTGCGATTTACGTGGGTTTTTCTAGGTCGTTGGTACGCGTACGAGGGAAGATTTCTGTAAAATTAGAACGAGAAATGTGAATAATTGTGACAGTTATTTGGCGGCGAGTGAAAACCAAGTGGTCACCCAACTGCACCACTTGGCTAGTCATCGATAATAAAACTAAATTTATTCGGGTATCATGTCGCATCATGCGAGGGACAATTATTTTTGGTGCTATTTTTTCTGGACGAAATATTCATATGGGCGCCATGTTTTTTAAACATCGTGAAAAATAATCGGACTTTTTTATCTGCTAAACAAAACGCGAGAAAAAGGTGCTACCCTTAAAGCGGGACCCTGTGACGAGTGAAAATATATTTTTTTTTCTATTTTCTTGAAGTATTCACGACGATTTGAAAAAATGTGCAAGTTGAAATATTTGCAATTGACCAAGTTACAGACGGTTTAGTGAGAGCAGGTAGGGCAACGATTTACGAACCTAGGTATACTAAAACTGCCAATCGCGTTTTCCTCGAAATTACTTTTGTCGACCTAGCTAGCCATAACTGTCTGATTTAAAATTTAAAACAAAAAAAAACATTATTTCGTAATTGCAGCCGCTATCGTTGTACTTAGTCGCTTTTTAAATGTAGTATGTTTCAAAGTGTCGAATATAAGTCAAACTTCGCCACAGTTACACTTTTTTCCTTCGCAAACTCGCATTTTGTCAATTTTTTTACCGCAAAACGTCTACGTACAAGGAAAGCTACATTTGTATAGATAAAAAAACTTGTTTATTTTTATTTTTCAGACCAGCCATTGTCAAGCCATCGATCCGGCCGTTGGACCACACTTTTTACAGAAAGGCTATGTCATACCTCAATAACATTGGTTATTTTTTATTTTTTAAATTAAAAATTAACACGAAACTAATTCAATTAAAAATTAAATTCAATTAACACGAAACTAGTAACTAGTACTAGTAACTAGTACTAGTAGCTAGTAAAAGAAATTAAAAATTAACACGAAACTAGTAACACGAAACTAGTTCAATATATACTCAATAACATACCCTTTTTTGAAATCCTAAATAAATAATCTACCGAACAAAAAATCGGAGAAGGGCCTTTTTTCGGCCTGTCACAGTGACGTCCTGCTTCAAATGCGATTCTGAGTAGCTTCCGTAAGTAGAATTACAAGTAGTTTTGCTTATTTTTTTATTCAAACGAAAATTTTAATCTTTTTTTCAACGCTGAGACTAGCTGTCCGGTTATCGGACGAATTAACGTATGTTATTCGTCGGGACAGCGGCTAATTTCACGCGGTTCACGCTGTACAACGCCCCAAACAGACAATCCCAAATACACAAACCCAAACAAATCAACCCAAACCCAAAACGACAAACTCAAACAAACCACCCCAAAAAACAAACCTAAACCCAAATAAACAAACCCAAACAAATCAACCCAAACCCAAAATGACAAACGCAAACAAACCACCGCAAAAAACAAACGCCAAACACGAATAAACAAAGCCAAACAAATCAACGCAAACCAAAAATGACAAACGCAACCAAACCACCGCAAAAAACAAACCAAAACCCAAATAAACAAACCCAAATAAACAAACCCAACAAACCCAAACCCAAACAAAACCAACCAACCCGAGCCAAACAAACACACCCGAAAAACACAAACCCAAACAAAACCAACCAACCCAAACCCAAACACAATCAACCAACCCAAACCCAAACAAAATTATAAAGATTTTCTTCGGATGACTACGTGTAAATTATTATTCCGGATAGTCTGGTTAAAAGTTTAACACAATCTATCCGGACAATTATATATATGTTATTCGTCCGGATACTAGCTTACACGAATCACGATAATATGTACGCCTACTGGAAATACGGCGTGAACTGAGCCGCTATCCGGACGAATAACATACGCTTATTCGTCCGATATCCGGACGAGGAGACACTCCGTTTTTTAAAATATCTGCATAGAAATAAATAACTTAGCTAGGAAAAAAGACCTTCTATTTTACCCTGATGTACACATACATACAGTCATTCACATGTAACTATTATTATTAGTATTGTTATCTATTTTTTTCCCTCTTACTCTAACGCATCCACCAACGCAACAAAGTTATAAATAAATGAGTATATACATAGGTGGCTCATTGGCAGTACCGGACTGTAAAAAAATAAAAATAATTTTTTTTTTAACGCTATAGATATGTAAACCTTACCCCTCATATGTATACCAGACACTGTCGATGAGCACGTTTACTACTACTACTAATTTAGCTAGTTATTAAACGTCACTAAATAACTTTGCCAATTATTTACATTTTTTCATTAGTTTCAATATCTTTTAAAAAATATGCGCACCAATGGACGCAGAGAGAAAAAAAAATTACTTGGACCAAAGGAATCGTTGATTCACGGGTGGCCAGCGAAGCATAAAAATGAAGCGCAAAAAGATTTAATTTTCCGTAACAAATAATTCTCAGAATAGCCCAAATTATTATTTCTTCGATAAACAATTCGTTGGTATCCCTCAAATACGAATTTAATAAGGCCGAGTCACTCTCTTTCCAGTGTGTGATAAAAATAAATTAATCCGGGC
>OX632358.1:40935601-41084859 GCA_951751655.1 Ophion costatus
TTTTGAATAAAACAATATTTTTTAAATTCCCTACGTACTTCTCTAGGTATTTTAATGTAGATTAACGAGAATTTTTTTTTTTTGTTCTAGGTAAAAAATTGTGAATGCTGAATGTCACGCCGCGGAGTGCCTAAAAAAAAACTAACAAAAGAAAATAATAGTAGTCGGCCATTTTGTACATCGAAAAAACATATATATTTTCTAACAGCTTGATATTCATACTAAATAGATGTGCAATAAATTTTATAAGTGAATCACTTTTTATACGAAAAAAATATTAAAATCGCACATAATTTTATACCCGTTACTGTGGCCTAACCCCTCAAAAATACCGTAGTACACATTTCATGAAAGATAGAATATATTTTCAAACACGTACTATCTTTCGAACTTTTTATTTTATTTTTAAGCTTCACATAGAGCATGTGGGCCTTAGAAATCTCAGACTTCGTGGCTCTTACGTTTCAGATCAATGCACCTGACGCTAGGTTGTACGTTGTGGAACAACTCAGGTGGCAACCGCCGCAGAAGCAAGTGTCGTACAACCGTAATTTTTTAAGAATTCCTTTTTTGTTCGAAAATCAAAAGATGTAATAATACGTACATAAAATGTTATTATGTACAGTAATATAGTTCCGACAATGAGAAATCTTTAAAATTCGCTTATTTTCGGATGCCTAGAGGGCTAAGTATATATATTTAAGTATATAGTAATGTGATGATATTTGAGTTAATATCAATCGTTTTAATTTTTATTTTATATACTATATATTATGTAGTATACATTAAATATAAATATATGAACATAAAATATAGAAAAAAAGTATTTTTATTAACTATATTTATATATATTATATGTATTTTTGTATAAATATTTTATATATTATATTTTTATATGTATATAAAAATGTTTTTCTTATGATACATTTATATGAAAATAAAATTAAAATGAAAAAGACCGACCTGGCCGGTCTACCAACAAGACTTTCTACATGCATATATATATTTATATAAATATATAAATATATATATGCGCATAGAAGTTTCTGTTGGTAGACCGGCCAAGCCTCAGCCCCTGCGGCAATGTATATATATATATACACACATACATACATACATACATACATACATACATACATACATCCATCCATATATACATATACATATATATACATATACATATATATATATATATACATATATATATATATATATATAAATATATATATAAGTTGGACACGTAGTATATATAGCTCATAGCCAGAACGGATGCGGGGACGCAGATCGGTGTCACGTGAACCCTCCGGATATACCAGCTTCCTAGTCTTGCTCACCTACATTATCATCGCAAGCTCGATCCATTGCTCGACGTCGCTTCCTCGAGGCTTCCCGAGTTGTCGAAATAATGAAAATAATAATATTAGCGATAGCGATAACAACAGCAATGACGCTCGCGTCGCTACTTTTTCAATCTTGCGCGGGCTCTCTGCTTACCCGCATACACACATACATCAGCCACAATTTTGGAGCTGGCTAAAGATGCAGCCGACAGGAGATCGCTACCATGTACCCAAAACCGAGTTACGAATTGAAAGAGCCAGCGTCGTATCTAAAATGAATAAATAAATTATACTTCAAAAATTTGAAGGGCGAAGACTCCGGAAGTTTGCGCGGTTCACGCTGCGAGACTTCCGCCTTTCGGCGGATGTCGGATAGTGCCATACGCGGGCGCCTATGTGCGATAGGCAGAGCGCAATGTCCGTACGGCGAAGGAATTTCAGCAAAGAGAAAGGATGCCGAGGGTTGCGATCACGGGGGCTCCATAATATGGGAGAGGAGGATATTTGGAGTCCCACAATGACGTCTTGTCACAACAACAAAAAATGCGATAACGGGGAAGTATGTGGTCGACAAAAAAAACATAATAGTGCATGATGTGGACGTAGGTCGCTTATATTGTAACGGGATGATGAAAAATCGCAGGGGTTGACAATATTGATATATATATATATACAGGGTGTCCCATTTTAATCTTACACCTGAATTTTCTCGAAAAATATTGCTCGGACGAACTATTGTGTGGAACAAAACTTCTAGGGATTGAAGGGGGACGTTTGAAAAAAATTTATTTGAAGAGCCAAAATTCAAAATGGCGGCGTTACAAAGGCTGACATGTTTTTTTCAAACGGAAACATAACTTTTTTTTATTGCCAAAAAATTTGTCAGCTGAAAACTAAAAACTTTTGTTGAAAAAATTTTTTCATAAAGTTCATAGTTTTCAAGTGAGAACATCATTTTCAATTATTTCAGAGGGATCCAGGATTTGTGTGTGTGTGTGTGTGTGTGTGTGTGTGTGTGTGTGTGTGTGTGTGTGTGTGTGTGTTTTGCTACCGCCGCCATTTTGAATTTTGGCTCCTGAAATAAATTTTTTTCAAACGTCCCCCTTCAATCCCTAGAAGTTTTGTTCCACACAATAGTTCGTCCGAGCAATATTTTTCGAGAAAATTCAGGTGTAAGATTAAAATGGGACACCCTGTATATATATATATATATATATATATATATAATTTCTTTTTATTAAATTATTTTATTTACTTATTATATATTTTATTTATTATATTATTAAATTAATACTCCGTTAATCACGAAGAAAAAACATGAAAAAGGCGTTTGGGCACTAACTAAAGAATTGTTTAGAACCTTCAAATTTTGCAAAACTTTCTTTTTCTTAACATACTTCAATGTTTCGTTGAGAAAAACGCTTTTTTTTAACCACCCTAATATATATATATATATATATATATATATATTAGGGTGGTTAAAAAAAAGCGTTTTTGCAAAATTTGCAAAATTTGAAGGTTCTAAACAATTTTTTAGTTAGTGCCCAAACGCCTTTTTCATGTTTTTTCTTCGTGATTAACGGAGTATTAATTTTATTTATCTCGATGCAGCAAATGTTGGTGCGTGATCCAATGTAAGTCTTGATTAAATTTTTCCTGTAACAACACACAATTATTATATAAATATTTTTTTTTTACCATCAACAATTTGTATTTGCAGATTAAGAATCAATATATGTAATTCGGTTGTGAAAATTATATCAACCACTTGATGAACAAGAACACGGTGTTTACATCACTGAACATCTAACAATTATGCGCGTTTTTTTTTTTGGAGTAATATGTTGTTTTGGAGTAAGAAAAGAAACGAAGAAAAAAATTGACGAAAAATCGAGAAAAAAAAATTAAAAGTCGTTTGAGCACTGCCTAAAAAAATGTTTAGGCCTCTCAAATTTTGTATGAATTACTTTCTCGTAACGTAGTAACATATTGCGTTGAGTACCGCAGAATTTTTTTTTCTTTGTACCACCCTAATCTACATATAGACGGTGTCCTGTTATGAATGGATAATCCTGCAACTGTCGGTAGGTTAGATCGTGTCCTACTATATGCTGGAATTTCACTTCAGTAAAAGTCCCGAGGTTTTCGAGATTTTGGGCTTTATGCTATTTAAAAAAAAATCATTTGCTTTCGATTTTCGCATGCCATTTCTACAAATGATATGGATCGACAACTTTTTAAACTAATTTGCACGATATGCGTAATACATTTGTTCTCCACTGCAGGCTATCCAAGTCAGATGTTCGAATTGGTTTGTAGGAAAATTCTGCATAAGATCTTTTTTTTTCATAAAGTTTCCTCAACATTTAAGGTCAAAAAGAAGACTTTTATAGATAAAACAAATAACCAAGAGTATTTTTCTTTAACCGGGTAAAAATAGTTATCATTTGTAGAAATAATATGTGAAAAACCAAAAGCAGACGACTTTTTTTCTCGAAAATGGTGGGACTTTTACTAACCTGAAATTCCAGCATATAGTAGAACATGATCTGGCCTATCGACAGTTCCAGGATTATCCATTCATACCAGGACACTCTATATATATGTGGAAAAGTGATTTCGAAGGCATTGGAGTTCCAGGACCATCCTTATGAGTAGTATATTGCCCCCATACTCACCAGGGACCACCCCCATCCCAAAAACAACTATTGGCTTCAATAAATATTGAGGTTCGTCCCCTAAACAGCCAGATGTCCTGATAGCCAGTATTATGTATATAATACTGGCGGAAGTGAAGTGTCAGTTTCGCATGTATATATATACCGGGCTATTATATCGGGACTATTAGCAGTAGAAAGAGTTTCTAATCTATCAGACTTGGAAGAACATTTTTCCTACAAAATTGCACTATTCGGAGGGGGGTAATTCAGTGTCTGCTACGAGGTTAACCCAGGTAGAGGCGCCTCGGAGGTTTCAAGCTCACTTCCGTTTTTTCGCTCGGAAGTGAGCTTGATTCTTTTTCAAAAATTTTATCACCAAACTAAAAATAAGTTCACGTACCGAATTTCAAGGCTATCGATTACGATTAAGTCTAAAAAAACTTCGATAAATTTTGTTTTCAAATGTCCTTAGCCTAGAATAGATTCAAAAACTAAATTAATCGATTAAAATGAATTAATCGAAATTGAGATCACACGAACTGGCTCTTGACAAGGAAACACTTTGCGAAATATTTAATTATGTAGGTACTGACAAGGAAATTCCATCGGAGTGTTTTTCATTGACGAGAACACACATTTATTATGGACATCACACACTTCACACTTTCCTTAGTATTAAGCAATTGAAACCTTAATTGGGGCCTGTTCGTTAATGCACACTGACGTGATTAATAAGACAATACAATCAATGTCAATTAGATAGCAAGCGGGCATCGAAAGTGGTGGCCATCACTTTGAGCACCTTTAGGAGTAAGTGTTTGCACTGTTTTTTTTTATCGATCCTAGGCTAAAAATATTGACATTTATTTTTTTTAATCGATTTTTTATACTAAACTTTGATCGATCGTCTTAAAATTTGGCGTGTGAACTTATTTTTAGTATCTTGATGAAATTCGAAGGAAAAACAGTGAATTAAAAAAAATGGCGGTGACCTTGAAAACACCTCTACCTGGATGGACCTCGAAGCTACCAGTCGATCAACCCTGCCGAACTATGCAACTTTTCTAAGAAAAAGTTTTCTCCTACGTCTGATAAGTTAGAAAATACTTTATTACTAATAGTTGTTGCCTTACCCTGTATATATACATAAATATATATATATATACACGTGAATCCGGTGGACTTTTTCCCTGACCCCGGCCAATTCGATTTATTTACTTTTCTCTGATTCCATTGCCTCTAAAAGACACCCTGAATTTTTTTAAATACATTTTTCGAAACAACCCTTAGTCAAAAAAAATTTTTTTCCGAAATGAACGCTCCAATTAAAGAATCTGCAAAAATTCCAAACATGCGTGATTATATGTAAAAATGTTCAAGCTGTCACCCGCAGTAAAAGTACGATTTTTTCGTTAGCAGTCAAAAAGTTCTGGTATTAATTTCAATTGAAGTCGTCTTCAGCACAGAAAAAAATCATACTTCCACTGCGGGTGATAGCTTGAAAATTTTTACATATAATCACGCATTTTTGGGATTTTTTTCAGATTGTTAAATCGGAGCGTTTTTTCGGAAATGTCTTTTTGTACTAAGGGTTGTTTAGAAAATAGTAAAAAAGTTCAGGGTGTCTTTTAGAGTCAATGGAATGGGATAAAAATAAATAAATCGCATTGGCGGGGGTCAGGGAAAAAGTCCAATGGATTCACGTGGAATACCTCATATATATGTGTGTGTGTATATATATATATATATATATATCGACAAACTAACACACATCGCCAGCAACTCTTCCTCTCCCCACCGGCAACTATTTCCCGCACAAATATCTGGATTCTGCGATGCATAATGCGTATACATACATACATTCATACATATATATATATATATATATATATATATATATATATATATATATATATATATATATATATATATATATATATATATATATATATATATATATATATATATATGTATATATATATATATATATATGTATATGTATATATATATATATATATATATATATATATATATATATATATATATATATATATATATATATATATATATATATATATATATATATATATAGCGAGAGAGACAGAGAGAGAGGGAGAGGGAGGGAGAATGAGTTTGTGGAACGGCAGGAACGTTGACAGTTTTGATGATGATTTACTGTTGTGATCTTAGGGTCTTACAAGCTTATATATATACATATATATATATATATATATATAACGATGTTCTATATAGCATGTATAGAGCCATCGAACGTAATACAAGTTTGACAACGCGAATCGGTGCAGATAATGATGATGATGATGATAATGTCGTCGTGGATGAGCTTGCGTACGGAAGGCGCATCCAATGTCTGATTGCATTCAGGAATGCACTTAAGGCAGGTAATTCTTCTTATCGATATATTCATCGGGATAAATCTTATCAATAATTCGTAATAAAAATTGCAAATTTTCCGAGTGAAGCGATTTCTCAAAAGTGCAACTTTGTATTCAGATTTGGAGAATTCAGATGTGCCAGATGAGAATTCTCCGAAAATGTCTTCACTGTGAGCGCATTGCTTTCGCGATCTTTCGCGTCGTAAAAAGATGCTGGTTCTAGGCTGAGACAACGATTTTTCCTTCGCGTTTTGATTTCATTTCGGAAAAAAGGGATACGCAGCGATCTAGAATAATCCGGTGGTGTACGGAGGACGGTGGTATGCGGTGCGAGAGGTTCTTTCGCCATCACTGTCAGTCTCTCTCGCTCTCGCTCTCTCTCTGTCCCGTTCTCACCCCGCGGCAAAGCCGAGGAAGGGCGACAGTGGAAAAAAAGGGGGCGATCCCCCATCTTTTTTTTTTCGTCTCATCTTCACGAATATATCCCTCTCCCAGATGTACGGTTGGGGGTACACACCGTATCGGTGCTCTCGGATCAGTTCTTCGCGAGCTGGACCATCGCTCGCACACGCGCGTCGTCTCTTTCCATACTTCGTCGATGCGATCGGAGCGCAACATTCGCGAGAACGTAGCAAGCCGCGGGAAAAGGATAAGCCGAAGGGTCCCAAAATACTCGTATAGGCTCCCATCAGAACTTCGCGATCAATTTTGGAAGAAACGGAAACACACCCTGGGCAAGACTCTTGGCCGCGACTTCCGGTGTACCTTATACGCCGAGACTGCAGTGCGCGAAATTGAAAAATCCCGCGACGAATTCGCACTTTTTTTTTCGGAGGCTGAATTGTGCGCACAGTGATTGTTCGAAAGAAGATCCTGCCTGGTGCCCAGGGGAGACGCGCTCAGCAGGTGAACAAATCACATCTCTCTCTCTCTCTATCTCTCTCTCTCTCTCTCTCTCTATATATATATATATATATATATATATATATATCTACCTATCAATCTATCCATCCAGCTCTGTAACGAAAACGTATATACGTGAGCATCGTAGTGTACATGATATTCAGAAAAGCGACCTTTTCCGTGACGGCGATGCCGATGTTATCGATCTCACGTTCGTGCGTAGAATTTAGTCTTAAAAGAGCGAAAAGTTTGATTACCAACACGCCTATACTACGTTGTTCCGACGATCCGACTATTGTTGATCGCGATCGTCGATGCGCGCGCGGATTTGCGCGCATGCGCGATGGATCGCGCGCCAGAGCGGGCCCGCGGGTGCGCATGCGCGAAAGATCGCGGCGCATCGATGATACCGATGACCGGTCGGCTTGAGACATCACTTCCTCGGTCGTTAATTAGAATATAGCTGTTTTTTATGAGCGTGGAAGAGGAAGAGGGAGCGTACGAACTAGCGGATGGGTTGTCGGACGATCCGGGAGAGAGATACGGTGGAGCAGGGCAAGGGGGATTTGACGTGTGTGTAGGGCTTGAGTGACGTGTATAGGTGGGTGGATCTAGCTGAATATACGATCGTGATATTTATTACCTAGAGGGAGAGAGAGGAGAGTCGAAGAGAGCGAGAGAGAGAGAGAGAGAGAGAGAGCGAGAGAGGGAGAGAGATAGAGAGGGAGAGAGAGAGAGAGAGAGAGAGAGATAGGCCCGCCGGACATATGTATTTAACGCTCCTGGTGTTGCCTTGTTTCTTCTATCTTCCTCCCTCTCTTTCTATTTCTCCCCCTCCCCCTCTCTCTTCATCCCGGAATTACAAGGCACCCACAAATGATCTCTTCGCCTGAATCATCCATAAAGTTCCGAGTTCCGATGTTTTCTTTTTCCCTCATATATCCGGGACCCCCATGAGTTCCTCTGATGGATTCGAATATGACTCGAGATCCCCTTAAGAGATTCCGGAAACATTTTCCGCTTTCGTGCAATATTAATTACGCTCGAAAATACTGAGCTCCCGAGCCGAATGATCATTCTTAATTATCGCGATTAATCGGCTTCGGTTTTAAAGTTTAAGAAAAAAACACCATACACTCGTCGATTCGTTCGGGAGGATCTCGTCGAGGGTAATAGAGCGACGTAGAGGGAGGAAACGATGACGGAAAAGAATAAAAATAAAAAAAGAGAGCTGCGAATCTTTGTTCAAAGTGGTCCGAGGATACCCACTCTCGGCGTATCTTAATGGTTAGGAAATGGTTGAGGCGGCCTAATTATTCAATGTAGATGTTCGGCTAGTCCGCATGCACGACACGTACGGGTGCCTCGAAGACGAACAATGGGTCGAGAACTTTAATGGTAGAGTCCCCGCTTGTTGTGGGTCTTTTCAACTCGAATAGAGCAACCACGGTTCTATAATGTTCGCGAATTATTTGGTACAGATGAGCTTTGGGAAATAATTTTGAAATTCTTCAATAGCTTCCATGGTAGACGTTTTTTTTTGTCGATATTACTATATTCATATATGGAGTCATAGCAATGAACAAAATAACGTATGCAAGTGACAATACGAAGTAGGCAACAAGCTGCATATGTTATTTTGTCCAGTGTATATATTGTACTCGCTAATTTATTGTATATGCTATACACATAATATTTGACTGGAGAGGTTTAAAATGGAATTGGAGTTGGATACGTAAAAAAGAAAAGACCTCACACCATTTTAAAAAACAAAACAAAAAATGTATTTAGAGTAAATAAAATCTAACTTAAATATAATTAAATCAATATAAATATAATTCAAATATTTTTTTTAAATAAAATGAAGAATGAATATTCAAGGTAAAATACTATATACGTAATATTTCGCTGTATATATATATATATATACAGAAAAAATTATATATATACATATATATATATATATATATCGTTCAACTATTTTTATTGACAAAAAGATGAAGTCCTTTGGATTGGAACGCCCCATACGTGTAGCAGAATTGATGGTCCGCCTCACGGCAATGTTGCTTTGCACTGTAGCAGTCATGCAGATGTATGTATCTATGCAGGTAAATTATGAAAAAAGCTCATTTTTTGTCCCTTTTATTCTCCTGCACTGAATCGAGATCCCTATTGTCCCGCGACACCACGAATTCGCCCAAAGGATAATAGCTTTCCGGAGATTTTCTCCCGAAAAACTATGCCCCGATTGCTCGAGGCTCTTACGCTGCCTTGTTTTCTTCCCGTGCTATTCTCTTCACTCGAAATAAAGACAGAGGGAGAGAAATAGAAAGGGTGAAAACAGCGGGAGAGTCGTGCGAAAACTAGGCCAAAAAGGCGTCGAAATAGCTTCGGATGCGAGAACCGTACAAATGATCGGGGTTCGCGTTGTCACACGCTGCTCGCAACAACTCAGGTCTACACTTCCTCCTTCCCGATATTTCGCATATTATCGATATTTTCCGGAAAAAGTAAACGAAAAACCTCATCATCGGACACTTATACGTGTGGTGTTGTTTTTTGTTTCTCTCTTACATCAACGGGGTTGAATTTAGGACGGGTCGGGCGAAGGAGTGTACTAGTCCGCCAGGTGGCGGCTGTTATGCCGCCGAGGCTCTTTGTCGTTCCTGCTGCGTTGGTCTCGAGCGAATAAAGGCGCACGTGAAAATAATTGAGATCTGTTGAGAGTGGACGATCATCGCGTCCTGTGAAATATTATCCTCGTCGTAGATACATGTATGTATATACGTAAATATATATATATATGTGTGTGTGTGTGTGTGTGTGTGTGTGTGTGTGTGTGTGTGTGTGTGTGTGTGTGTGTGTGGGTGTGTATAAAACAATTTGGAAAACGGCAGAATAAGAAATGACGGAAACGACGAGGGATCCGGAGCTCGCTGAGGCTGAGAATATCGAGGAAGTCAGGGCTGCTTTGAATCTAATGTGCGCCTCCCCGACACCTAAACAAAAGGAACTACCCGAGCGAGGATCTTGGAGCACAAAGTTGGACTTCATTCTCAGTGTCGTAAGTTCATTTTTACATTGAATTGGCATAATTGTGATCGGTGCCTAATTGGTAAATCGTGAGTACTTTTATTATTGTTTGATTATTTCCTTCACACACTCTTGCGAATTTTTACTAGCTCGCCCCTTCTAGGGATATACATGTAGACGGGGAAAAAAGCAATTTTGAGGGATTTTTTTAACTAAAAAATAATTATTCCCCATACGCCAAACAGCAGGTATACTTCCATAGTATATTTAAGTATAAAAAACAATTTTTTTCAAATTCTTTTATCATCTAAATGGCGGAGCCGTGGCGGAGTCATATAGCAAGGTTGCCGCAGGAGTTGCAAATTGGCGTGTAGCTTAGCTTCTCGTAAACTTTTATTTGCAGGAAAATTAAAAAAAAATCAGTTAGAATATGTATTGAGGGCGTACCCAGCGAGGTGCAGGGGGCTGCTGCACTCCCTCCCCTCAGAAGAAACAATTAAGTCTATTGTCTGTTGCCCTCCCCCCTTCTGCGAAACTAATATGCGCTCCCCCCCTAGCTTAGTACTGCTTGGTACGCTCTTGACATGTATATTTTCTATTTGACAGTAATTAAAATGAAGAAAATGCAAATGAAAGAAAATGGCACGGATTTACAAAAAAAATCAACATTACACGCAAAATTTCTGTAAAATTTGGATTGAAAAAGTAGTTTTCTTCTAATATTTCAAAAACAATTCTCGTCAAGTAGAAGGCAGCAATATTGTCAGTATTTCTACTAAGTTTCAACTTAATCGGCTCTATAGTTTTTGAGGCATCCTGCACGCTAATTCCAAAAGTTCAATTTTGAGAAAAAAGCGCTCAAATTTTGCATAGAATTTGAATTAAACTGTTCTAGATATTTGTGGTACCTAATTACCTAAGTGTAAGTTACAAAGTCATTGAGGATGTTGAGTCCGAAATCGCAAATGATGACAAAATTCTGAAAATTTGGTATGTTCTTGTATGAAGTATTTCAGAGGTCGCGCAAAAATTTCACGACAATTAGGAAGCTCGTTATTCAACAATTAACATTCACAAATTAAATGTTGTTTTATGGAAACTGATGTAACTTTGCAATAAGTTTTTTTTTTGACCTCTCAATTTTATAATATCTACAATATACTAAAAGCAACGGAAACAAAACGAAGTTTATTGATAAATTTTTTTTTATTTCTTTTAAAAATTGTTCTTAACAAAATGTTAATTTTTTAATAACGAGCTTCCTAATCGTCGTGAAATTTTAACACGACCTCTTAAATGCTTCATACAAAAACATACCAAATTTTCCGAATTTTCTTATCATTTTTTATTTCAACCCTTGAGGAGGTTGAAGTAATGATGATAGAGTTCTGAAAATTTGGTATGTTTTTACATGAAGTAGTCAGGAGGTCGTGTAAAAATTTCATGACGATTAAGAAGCTATTTATTGAACAATTAACATCAACATGTTTCATAGGGACTCAACATCCTTAAGTTATCAATTACAGTAGTACATGTAATTGTTAATTGTTAATTTAATTACTTTTTACCCATCTGGAGCGGTAAGGCAGAGCCTTGACGGGCTGTAACGTTTGCAGTTTTTCGAAATTCGCTTTGGAACTTTCGGAAAATTTTCTACACATATAGTCCAATCGTTTATAGGAAAGAAATCGATTTTCGATCGTTGTAAATGTATATCCCGCCTTCAGATTTACTCCAATCTTGACACTCCGCTGTCATCAGCGCCTCAGAGACTCGCTAGTGCGTTGCCCACAGCCGCCAGAGCCTTGCCCACACATTTGCCCACAGTTGGGCCCGGTGTTGCCCACAGCTCGCCAGGGTGTTGCCCACAGTTGCGAATTTGCTTTTTTTTCTCGTCAGGTCGGCTTGGCCATAGGCCTCGGCAACGTCTGGAGATTCCCCTATCTGTGCTACAAGAATGGAGGCGGTGCGTTTCTCATCCCTTACTTCCTTGCTCTCATTCTCGCCGGTATACCGATGTTCTTCATGGAACTCGCACTCGGACAAATGCTCACGATCGGTGGCCTCGGGGTCTTCAAAATAGCGCCGCTTTTCAAAGGCATCGGTTACGCGGCTGCGGTTATGTCGTGCTGGATGAACGTTTACTACATCGTTATCCTCGCTTGGGCCATCTTTTACTTCTTCGTCTCGATGCGGAGTGGTGAGTGAACTGCTTCTTCTTTTTTTTTTAGTTATTCGTCTATTTAATTTTGTTAAAATTGTACACGCAGTCGAGGCCTCGTCCTCGGTCTTCCACGATGGTACCTTTTTGGCCATTGTTATTTTACTTATTATCATTGTTTCCTAGCAAGGAAATAATTCGTAAAAATAAAATGGAGTAAACACGGTCACGAAAAAATATTGCAGCTACCGAAGAACGATTATTTTCATCGATAAAATTGAGAAAAAAAGCATGTAAAAAATGAAGAAAAGTGAAGAAAATATACCAATATTTTTGATACTATACGCAAAATGTCACACGTCAAGTATTGACAACAATCGGAGCATACAAAATACTAGGAATAACAACTGCTTTTACGAAGCCGAATGCTTAACAATTAACTGATTTTCGTCTACAATGAAGTAGAGAAAACATTCCAGTATTGTGGAAAAATTTCAAGCCGAGTTACCGAATTTTAATGAAAAAAGACGGCTCTAAAAATTGTCTCGCTTATTCGGCGCTTTAGGGAGATGACCCGTTGTCCATATCCAATAACTTATACACTGAATAACTCTAGATGTGCCGGATATAAACTGCTCACGCGTGTAAAAAATCTAAAGATTCCGCAACGACAACAAAAGCAGGGGGTCACCGAACGTTTAAAGAAAATATTAATGATAAAACTTGTGACTTTAATGATAAAAATGTGACTAGCAAAATTTCCGTAGCCGCGACTTTTCAGACCAAATTTTAAAATGTCGAAATATACTAGATTTACGCGAAATGTTTTATTCTTGTTCATCGTTGGGTATAATAATTGATTGTGACTTTTTTCTATTATTAAGCTCCACTGTAATTTACCAATGATTGAATAAAAAATGGCTCATTTTCATGATTTTTTTTAAAGGAAATATTTCTTCTCTATTTTTTAGACTTAGGGTATGTTTTATTATTACTTTTGGCTATGACATGGTATTGTTAAAAGTCATTAATCTTTATAAATGGCGCGGTATGGCACGGTCTTCTAAACATGTTACAGTGGATGTTGTCAGACGGCGTGATACCTAGCATCGACGAGATTAATTCCGAAAAATTTCAACAAAGGTTTTTCTTTCCGTAACACTCATACGCAGAATATGAACCAAGAAAAAGTCAGAAATGTTAAAAACCGATGAAATGGTACGCTTTGAAACGAAAAGATTGAATTTTCCGAAAAAAATGGCTGCATTTGGCAATAATAAAATACTTTTTTTTATTTCAAAAAACATTTACCGTCATGTTTCAGGCTATAAGGTTAGAAAGATTTATACCAAATTTCATTAGAATCGGTCGATTGACATTTTAGCTATACGTCACGCCAGAGTTTAAAAAATGCAGTTTGGAAGACCGGGCCATCCCTTCGCCATTTTTAAAGATGAATAAATTTAACAATACCATACGACCGCTGAAAACAGTAATAAAACATACCCTAAGTCTCGAAATGGGTGAAGAAATCTTACTTTAAAAAAACTCATTAAAATCAGCAAATTTTGTCCTCGCCTAAAGGTACCTGTATAAATTCATTATTTTACATTGAGTCAAAATCTTATTAAATTGTAAAATCTCCCCCTAAGTAAATTGTCTAAGTAAATCTAAGGAAGTCTGAGGAAAATCTAATAAATCTAAGGAAATCTAAGTAAAATCGAAGTAAGATCTAAGTCAATCTAAGTAAAGTCTAAGTAGAGTCTAAGTAAAATCTAAGTAAGATCTAAGTCAATCTAAGTAAAGTCTAAGTAGAGTCTAAGTAAAATCTAAGTAAGATCTAAGTCAATCTAAGTAAAGTCTAAGTAGAGTCTAAGTAGAATCTAAGTAAGTCTAAGTAAATTTAGGTAAAATCTAAGTAAATCTAAATAAATTCAAGTAAAATCGAAGTATATTGTGAAATGTCCCTTTTTGAATTTTACTCAACAATGTGCATATCTCGAGGCCCTTTTCGATGTTTAATGAGTGAAAACAAAATACCGCGACAGTTTTGCCATGGGGTAGCTGCAACAACCCCTGGAACACGAAGACCTGCGTCAACCCTTACGACAGGAGTAACCTTCATTGTTGGAACAATGACAATCTCGTGAAGATGTGCTCGCTCAATCAGCTGAATATATCTGCCTCCGACCTCACGGATCCTGTGAAGGAATTTTGGGAGTAAGCACACGCCTCGATCACTCGCGGTCCATTGCAACCCCTAGATTATTATTTTCTTTCGCTGATTTTTTTTTCTTCCGTTGAGGCGACGAGCCCTCCAGATAAGCGACGGTATCGAGAACGTGGGCACTGTACGTTGGGAGCTCGCCGGGACTCTGCTCCTCGTGTGGATAATGTGCTACTTCTGCATCTGGAAGGGCGTCAAATGGACCGGCAAAGTCGTATACTTCACGTCCTTGTTCCCTTACGTCCTACTGACCATTCTTCTCATTCGCGGCATAACGCTGCCAGGCGCGATGGAGGGCATACGATTTTACATCAGTCCGAATCTTTCGAAACTCAGAGAATCCCAGGTGACTTTTTTTTTCTCGTCGGCCAGTAAAATTGTATCGAGGGGTTGAACGGGGGAGAAAAAGAATAAGAAATGAGCTCAGCAATTTTTACGTGTGTCGAAGTTCTAAATTTCAATGTGAAACCGATTGATTTCTTTTTTTTTTCTGTTTCGATGTTTCAGTTTTTTATTTTTATTTTTTTCTGTTTTGATTTTTCTGTGAGAATAAAGCCAACCGAGCTGCAGAGCTTTGGTGCTTCTGGCAAAACATCGAAGATGAAATTTTCACGCGTGAAATTTCATAAATTTTTTATTGAACTCTGTGCGATTTGTTAATTTATTTCGAAATTGGTGTTCTCTTTTCACTAAAACGATTTATAGGGGAACACGACAGATCCAGTGTACCTTTTTTTAAGGTAGCTTGAAAATACATCGCGAATTTCGAGTTTAGAGAGTTTAGAAAAGATCGCGAATCTGTAATACGAAGAATTTTAAATAAATCTAGAATTTCATGTATTAAGAGTTCGAAAAAAATATAAATTTAAACTTGACATAGAAATTGCAAAATTTCATCGGAAGTACTTACGAAAAAAATTATAAAAATAATTGAAGAATAATTTTAAAATATGTTCATTGCAATTATGACGTTTCTACGTCTAAATTTATACAATAATGAATAATTATAAAATTAGTAGATTTAAAAATACTTATTTTTCATTATTACATTAAACATAGTTTTTCTTATTATTTAATTATTGTTTTTATTGTAAATACACTGCTATCCAAAAGTTTCTCCTCCCCCTGATTTACAAAAACGAACAATAATTTCTATGCGAAATTTCCTATATTTACAGTATACAAATAATAAGGGGGGGGGGGAGGTGAAACTTTCGCCAGCAGTGTAAATAAGAAATAAAATGTCTCATTTATGTTGTTTCGTTATTACACGTTATTGCACTTTCGTAATTTTTCCTTAGATTCTGTCATCCGATTAAATTTATTTCGTCGCAGTCATAAATACTGTAAATTTATAGCTTTTTTGTTGACCCTAAAACAAAAAAAAATATATCTTTGAACATTAATCGGTCATCTCGTTGAGGAACAAATAAATGTTTATTGAATTTTTATTCGGCGTTATTTTGCGATAGGTATGGATTGACGCGGTCACCCAAATATTCTTCTCTTACGGCCTCGGCCTCGGCACCCTCGTCGCACTAGGAAGTTACAACAAATTCAGCAACAACGTGTACAAAGACGCCCTGATCGTGTGCTCGGTGAACTCCTCGACCAGCATGTTCGCTGGTTTCGTTATATTCTCGGTGGTCGGTTTCATGGCGCATGAACAACAGAAACCGGTAGCCGAGGTGGCGGCTTCCGGTCCCGGTCTCGCTTTTCTCGCTTACCCGTCGGCCGTTCTGCAACTGCCCGGTGCCCCGGTATGGTCATGTCTCTTCTTTTTCATGCTGCTGCTCATCGGCCTGGACTCCCAGTTTTGCACGATGGAGGGATTCATCACAGCAATGGTGAGCAATTTTTCATAATTTCATTGAACATATTGTTGAATTATTTTTCAATCATTTTCTATTATACATAAATAGGAAATGAAATGTCTCAATCGAATAAATAATATAATTTTATTTATTTATATTATTCGATTCATAACTGATTTTATTACTTTCAATTATTTTATTTGTAATTCGTTTAATCTAAATTTATACTTAAGTAAATAAGTGAGAATTGAAATTTCTCAGTTATTTTCTCTCGTCATTACACGTTATTGCATTTTCTCAATTTTTTCCACATTCTAACAACTATTAAATGTTATTTCGTTATGGTCATAGAGATGGTGAAATTTTCTAGCTTTTATGTTGACGCAAAAACCACTGAAATAACCATTGTAATAATATTAAATACGAAATAAGATTCCTTGCTCATTTTTTTACAGAAAGTACGAGATTCTTATTGATTTTTAAATTTTTATTATTGCAATAATAACTGTAATAATATTAAATCTAAAAAAAGATTCCGTATTTATTTTTCTGCACTATGTAGAAGATTTGATTATTTTTTTATTTTTCATATTGAAATAATAACTGTAATAATATTAAATACGAAAAAAGATTTAGGTATTTTTTTACATTTTTTTTCACAAAAGTCACAAAAATATCGCGAATGTCTGAAATGCAAAATTTCCCAATTTTTACTCCCCCCCCCCCCCCCCCCCCACGTAACAGAACCGTAACGCCTGACCTGACCCCCCTCTATTCCGTTACGTAACGGGTGCCTTGTCGTCAATGATTGAGTTTTTTTTTTCAAAGAAATAACTAACTTTGAAAGGATCGGGTTTATACTAACTTTATGAAGTATATATTCATCTACTTCTATATCAATTTGTATGAATTTTTTTTTAATCAACCCTATTTTGGCGACGAAAAAAATTCTCTTCATTGTCCCATCGATATGTTTATGAAAGGTTATGTGTAAATGAAAAGTCAACAATTTATCGATATCTATACAAATGTAGCTATCGTTATGCGTAGCCGATTTTTTATTTTGGTTTCTTTAAAAAATGCCGACAGTTTGGACATTTTTTTTCTATCTTCAAGGCCCTTTTTTGTACTCAAGCAAACTTTAAAAATAGTAATGAACAAAATTTAAAAAAATCGGCTACGTACAACCTTGGTCACTGCGATTACAAAAATGTTTTTAAAAAATTGAAGATCGGTTGATAAGTTTTTGAGGTTTTATTGAGACAAGGTCGAAAAAAGTATTTTCGAGAAAATCGCGATCAAAGTTTTCGTTCCGTTTTTTTGATATAGTTATTTTTTTTTTTTTAGAATATTGATATTTACATTAAAGTATCAAGTCGCGGGCGATATGACGGTTTTTCATCTTCATTATATTTCTCAAAATAATAAAAGCTTGCAGTTCATCTATTCCGAACGATGAGTTTAAAATTTAAAAACTTGAACATGCAGAGATTTTGCTATTTCTGACAGTTCTAAAATCCTCACGTGACACAAACCTCGAACCCCCTCCCCCCACCCGCGTAGACCGTAACGCCAGGCCGACCCCCCCCCCCAATTTCGTTACGTAATTTATGGACGCCCGCTTACAAGATCTTTATCTGTCTCAATCTTTTAATTCCGCACCGAGTAAATTGCCAACGAATGTTAAAAATAAAATTACATTGAATAGTTAGCATTTTGACCAAATTTAATTGAGTAATTGTTTTTTCGCGAACCTATTTAAAATAGTGATAAAAATTATTCTCCGTTTTCTTAAAAAAAAAAAAAAAAACTAGAATTTCCGAGATTATCGTGAATCGACAATCCACGATACAACCTTTTTCTTTAACAGGTCGACGAATGGCCCCATCTCTTACGACGGCGCAAGGAAATCTTCATAGCCATTGTCTGCGTGCTGTCGTATCTGGTCGGTTTGTCGTGCGTTTCCGAGGGGGGAATGTACGTCTTCCAAATTCTCGATTCCTACGCAGTATCGGGCTTCTGTCTCCTCTTCCTCATATTCTTCGAGTGCGTCTCGATAAGCTGGGCGTTCGGCGTTAATAGATTTTACGATGGCATTCGCGACATGATCGGCTACTATCCGTTCATGTGGTGGAAAATCTGTTGGACCTTTACAACCCCCATGATATGCATCGTTAGTATACCTCTGACCATAAAACATTTGCCTATTACTGACGAAAAGAAATAAACAGTATTATTATGATCGAAACGTAATCGAAAAAAAAAAACAGTATAATCATGATCGCGATCTGATCGAAAAAAAACAGTATAACCATGATCGTAACCTAATCGAAAAAAAGCAGTATTATAATCGAAACCTAATCGAAAAAAAAGAGTTTTATCATGATCAAAACCTAATCGAAAAAAAAAACAGTATTATCATGATCGTGACCTAATCGAAAACAAAAACAGTATCACCATGATCGTAACCCAATCGAAAAAAAAACAGTATCACCATGATCGAAACCTAATCGAAAAAAAAACAGTATTATAATCGAAACTTAATCGGAAAAAAAGAGTTTTATCATGATCGCAACCTAAACGAAAAAAAAAAACATTATCACCATGATCGAAATCTAATCGAAAAAAAACGGTATTATCGTGATCGAAACTTAATCGAAAAAAAAATATTTCATCCGTTTTTCTAAACGAAAAAAAAACAGTATTATCATGATCGAAACCTAATAGAAAAAAAATAGTATTATCATGATCGAAACCTAATAGAAAAAAATAGTTTTATCATGATCGAAACCTAATCGAAGAAAACAGTAGCATCATGATCGAAATTTAATCGAAAAACAAAAACGGTATTATCATTATCGAAACCTTATCGAAAAAAAAACAGTATTATTATGATCGAAACCTAATCGAAAAAAACCGTATTACCATGATCGAGACCTGATCGAAAAAAATCTTAGGGCGTCTTCTTCTTCAATCTGCTGCAATGGACACCGGTCAAATACTTGGAATACGAGTATCCATGGTGGTCGCATGTCTTCGGCTGGTTCACGGCTCTCTCCTCGATGCTCTGCATACCTGGATACATGATTTACATTTGGATGACGACACCCGGTGATACGATAACGGTAATTTCGTATCTTTACTTACTTACGACTTAATTCGAAGAACCTTTCAAGGGATTAGGCTACGGTGACGACCCGAAGATGATGCTTTGAAAAAAAAATTTGAATTTGGAAAATTTGAATGGATTTGAAAAAAAAAAATTTGGAGCAAAAACTAAGATGATTGCAAAATCGTTTGGATATTTATTTGTAAGTACATTAACAACGTAGTGTACCAAATTTCATTAAAAAATATTACTGATTATGGAAGTTGTAAAAAAAACCTCGTGAAGGACCTTTAAACGTGAGGGGCTCGACGGTGTACTTGATTTTGGCCATCCGGTTGATTTGGAATGAAAAAGGTTTTTTTTTAAAATTAAAATAGAAATTATTTGCTAAGCCTTGACTCAGCTTTTTTTCGTTATTGTGTTTCGAACATGCGAAAAAAATATTCTACTCCTCGATTATTCTAGGAAAAATTACATCATTATTGTTAGTAACGAATAAAAAAAAATGTTAAGAGTAAGATGTCGTTCAAGACTAAACTACTATTGCACTGGATAAGTGCACCAAATTTCAAGTAAATCCGTTCAATAGATGTCGATAAATCGTATACAGCCATTTGAAAAACATAGTTTCGAGAAAAACGCGTTTGAAGTTTTACTTACAGTTGTATCGTCGTAATCGTCAGTTTTTACCCCAAATCCGCGATTATTATCACCGCCGGTTTTTTGAAATTCTCATTATAGCCTAAATCCTTAAGCTTCGTCAACTCGCCAATTAATCTTCCACCTATTCATCCTACAAATTATGAATTTGCGGAAACGTTTCCGCTTTCAATACTTCATATCATATTTTTTTCCCATTCTTTTGTCATAAAATAAATGTTATAAGTTCTTAAAAATTAATGACTTTAACGATTATTGAATTAATACATTATATATTTATCTATATCCATGCATTTATTAATGAATCAATTATTTATTTATTAAGAATATTCTATATATATATATATATATATATATATATATATATATATATATATATATGATGTATTCCACGTGAATCCGGTTGACTTTTTCCCTGACCCCCGCCAATTCGATTAATTTTTTTTCTGATTCCATTGACTCTAAAAGACACCCTGATTTTTTTTTACATTTTTCGAAACCCTTAGTAAAAAAAAAAAATTCCGAAAAGAAACGCTCCGATTTAAAAATCTGAAAAAATTCCCCTAATTTGCGTGATTATCTGTAAAAAAATGCAAGCTATCACCCGCTCTGGAAGTATGCTTTTTTCTGTGCTTCCTGAGCGATTAGCGTTCAACAAAATCCGAAAAGTTCAAGAACCGTTTACTTCGGGCGGATACTTAAATATTTTGATAGTCACAATGCATTGTTTGACCATTTTTAGAGAACCAAACCACAATCATGGACCTTGAACAGTTAGCAGTCAAAAAGTTCTGGTATTAATTTCAATTGATCGTCTTCAGCACAGAAAAAAAACATGCTTCCACTGCGGGTGATAGCTTGAAAATTTTTACACATAATCACGCATTTTTGGGAATTTTTTCAGATTTTCAAATCGGGGCGTTTTTTTTCGGAAAAAAATGTTTTTTGACTAAGGGTTGTTTCGAAAAATGTAAAAAAAATTCGGGGTGTCTTTTGGAGTCAATGGAATCAGATAAAAAAAATTAATCGTATTGGCGGGGGTCAGGGAAAAAGTCCACCGGATTCACGTGGAATGCGTCATATATATTATATATGTATACGTACAAATCTATTAATTTCTTAATAAATTAAAGATTCAATTCATATCAAAATTATTAAGTTTTAAGTAAAATCTTTTTCAATTACTTAAACGTTGCGATTTTCATTCTTGCTGATATAACCAATAATTACAAAGTAATTATTATTACAATCACAACGATGATGACTTTGCAAGTTGACATAGCATTATTATTTCTGTCACTATTATTATAACTGTTATTAACATAATTGCTTCTACTGCAATTATTATTATTCTTTGAAGTCTCAGCTTCTAGCTAACTGTTTATTATTATTACCATTGTCACTATTATTATTCTTATCATCACTTCCATATTATTACACAATCTTTCGTCACTACTGAATCGTCGTCTCAAGTTTAACAAATTTCCATAACCTGTACACCAATATTATCATTACAATAATTATTATCATCCGTTCTTCGTGATCGCTAATTAATTTTTTTCAGAAATTCAAGCTCCTCGTAAGAATAGACGACGACGTGACGAGTTTGCGAGCAAAAATGGGTCTACCAGCAGTCGAGCTTTCGCCTCTCTAGACGAATAAAAATTAATACAATTTGAGCACCACGATGATGGTTCGCAACTGAAAAAAGAAGAAAAGACAAAACAAAAGGATGCCAATAAAAAGAACGCTAGAAGTTTCGCCATCTCGATTCCACATGGTCCTCGACTCTTCTTTCACGTAGTTCGGAAATATTCAACATGCGTTTTTTGAAAGAAACGAACCAAAAAAAAACTTGGTGTTTTCGGAGTAAAGGAAAAACAAGAACTGGCTCTCGTGCGAAAAGAGAGCAAGAGAGAGAAACTTCGGGCTCGAAGCGAATACTTACTAGCCCTAGAAGACTAGTATATGTGTTATATATAAAAATATAAAAATATAAATATATATATATATATATTTATAAATATATATATATATATATTTATAAATATAAATATATAAATATATATATATATATATATATATATATTTATTTATTTATATAGGTTCTGAAGGTGTTCAAAAATTGACCGTACGTTTGGTCAATTAGACGTAACAAAAAAAAAGTATTGTCAATGGTTTTTCTCACGCAATTGCATATTTCTCCCTCTCCCTAACTCCTTCAACCCTTACGAATATAAATATGTATATTACTTGAATCTCACGTTACACGGAGTCGATAATATTCACCCCCTTAACCCCCCCCCTCCTTTTTGTGTCTCTTGTATTACGGAATTCCTCGTCTCTCCTTCCCGTTATTCATGTTTCGTGCATTTGACCGTTTTTTTTTCTATTTTATATAATTCTGTGTATAAGCGCAGTTGTAATATCGTTAGAGTATAGCCGGGACTACGCATTCTTCTGTATATCGAATGGTTTGAATAAACATTATAATTATTCGAGATCGAGGATCTTCTTGTCTGTCAATTTTCTTCGTTTTATTCTTCGCCATTTTTTCTCGTCAGCCTGTTCGGGAAACTTCGTCGAGGGTTGGAAAAAAATGATTTCTCGCAGCTTCGTTTTATCGTAAGTTTGGTTTAAGGGCGGGGTAAAGTTAATTCGGCGAAAAAAAGGCATGTTTTTAAGATTTTTTTTTTGGCGTAACGAATAGTGTTCGTTTATTGAAAAATTTACATATAATAAAGTAACATTTGAACAACACTCTCCTAAATTTGCATTGCAAAATATTCAAAATTGAGCGAGTGAAAATTAAACCCCGGAGGCGCCTCGAAAAAAAGTTGGTTTGCGGTGTGCACCATAACTCGCAACAGAATCATCTGAAACAAAAAAATCAAAATGCATTTGTTAAAGGAGATGTTTCTCGAGGTAATGACGGGAGGATTTTTTTTTTTTTCGATTTTTCGATTTGTCGTAGCACTTGGGAGCCAAAAACCCGATTTTCGCTAAAAAAAATCGGCTAATTTGTTGTTGAAAAATTAGTAATTATTGAAAAAAACAAAAAAGCTCTCGACAATATCTGGTGAATTATGTGAAGAAGTACTGTGCAAAATTTCAAAGCGATTGGTCCAGTAGATTTTGAGTTATCGTGCACACGGACTTCAAGTATCACAAGTCTCAGAAAAACGTTTTGAAAAACGCAGAAGAGTTTGGTCGCTTAGCACTCATTGCACATAAGTTTGAGAACACTTCTCGATTGCATAAAAATCTGAGAAAATTCATGCATATTAAAGGTACTCAAAAGATTAATTTTGCATAATAATAATTCCAAAATGTTATTAACAAAATGATGAAAAAAAAAATTAGTCAACAAATTTCCCCGCAACCCAATTTTTTTTCGTGATTCGTTCATTTTTCTGAATACGTATGAATTTTTTCAGATTTTTCAATTATCTTTGAATTTTTAGAAATTCAAAATAAAACTCGATAATTTTCTTATACTCACTCAAAGTCGTCGATGCCAGGTCCGTAGAGCAAAAGGCTTCCATCAAGATGATCGAGAGCATCTTTTTGCGTTTGTCTACGCAAAACTCTTTTTTCTTTACTGTCGTACAGACTCTTCTGTACTGATGTACAGACTAATGTGTATACTAATATACACCATGCCTCGAATATACATAACGGGACCGGAACAGGCCCGTTTATCAAGAAATTTATTCGGGGTCAAAAAATACCGCGCAGCTGCCGCCCAGGTACAAAACCCGGCATGGAGCAATAGACGCTCACTCATAACTTCGTCAATTTTACTCCGATCGACTGGAAATTTGAACACAATATTCTTGATATATTATGCATTCGTTTTAAAAAATTTTTTTTAAATGAAAAAAAAAATTTCAGTACTTTACCCCGCCCTTAACGGATTGCACCTAACTCGTGGCCGGAAAAAGCGGAATTCTCGTGAATTTTTTTGTGTGAAAACGTGTGCAAACCTTTAATTTTTTTTTAAATTAGAAAGTATGGTTTACTGTATTTTTTCGAATTTTGGAGAAAAATATTTATGAATGACGAAGGATCTAGTGAAATATTGATTGAAAAAAAGGACGCTCTTTAAAGTGAAAGTATCGATTTTCGGTGAAAAAAAAAACGTTCTGTCTGTTGTTGATAAAAAGAAACCATCCATCGAAAAATAAATTCCTTTTTTCAATAACTGCTTTTTGGTACGTAGAAGCAGCTCGTAAAATTCAAAGTTGATCGGCGCAGTCATTTTTGACATATCGTGGTCGCCGATTTTGACAAAGTAATTTTGAAAAAAAAACGCGTTGGTAGTTCGTCGGTTGGCCGAATCTACTCGCAAACGCCCATAACTCCAATGTTGAGCGGATCGACGTGAAATTTTCGAAAAATATTTTCACCGTGTTTGAGAATCCTTCAAAACCCGAAAAACCCACATTTCCAAAAATTTCACCTAGTGGTAAGCTGTTAATTTTCACGAGTTTCCCCATTGAAAATAATTGTCCAAGACGGAAACATTGAACGATAAAACGACACATCCGACGTTCCGAAAACTGGGAACGAATTCACGAGGCTGTAGCTTGTCGGTGATGTAGAAAAATTTTATTCCTCCATTTATTCTCGTTCGAGCGGTACAAATGTAGTAGCAAAATGAAAAAGAAAACAATTGGTATGGTCTCTCCTAAGGAGCAGAAGACAAAGAAAAAAAGAAGAAACATTAATCTAAGTATTACTAATCGACGTGTCTTCGACTGACGTGTGCCTCGATGAACGTCGCGGAAAATAGGGACGGTAACTCCTGCGACGAATTGGCCACGAGACAATTTCTCGAGGGTTGAAAATTCATAGAAAAAAAAAGAAAGAAAAACTAGCCCACCCCGCATCGAGCGGAATATACAACAGGTTTAGCCTAAATATACAATATATTTGTATATATATATATATAGATCTATAAATATGTCTATAAAAAAATGCCGACACTTATTTTTGTTAGTTGGACTCGTATGGACGGAAATGCGTGTTGCACATCGTATGGAATTGTTACGATGCAGTCTTTTTTTTTATTATTTTTTTTGCAACACCAGAAGAGATTCTCTACTTTTTTTCTTCGTACTGTAGGTGCAAAAATATTCAGGAAAAAGTACTTTTAAAAAGGATACATATATATGTATATATCTATACACACACCGGGCATCCCACAGAAATCGAGCCACTCGAAAATCTTCGCTGTTGATGGTCGCCGAGAGGCACGAAAGTTGAATTCGTTTTTTCTTCATGTTTCACGGAACAATTAATTTCTTAACGCACCGATTCGGTATGGACAAGCTGCATCGATTGGCGGATTGAAAAATATACGATTCCATGAAAGAAGAAAACAATATGAACGGCCATGTCCATCAAGCGCACGGGTAAAAAACAAATGCGTATGATGGGCCTCTTGGAACGATTCAACTTTCATCCGAAATACAATTTAATGCGATCAGCAGTTTCGAAGATATTCGAGAGGATCGATTTCAATCGGACACCTCGTCATATATGGAGTGGTTCATTAGTAGACTTCGAAATATGCTAAAAATTAACATACAAAATTGATGACGATAAAAATTCTATGCCTCTGGACAAGGTACGTTTGTACACAATGAAGAAAACTCTTCGCTTGCGTAGAAACGCAAAATGCGAATTCGGAGGGTTGAAATATTGTCATTCACGAAATGTTGTTTGTTGCCACCTGTGTTTGTATGGAAAGGGGAACAACGGTAAAGTGACGAATGAACCACTTTGATATACATCGGAGTCTGGACGGTCTCTTTTTTCACACAACTTTGACACTCAACCGGGTTCTCGCGGGTTCAACAATAACGTTAAAGGATACCAAGTTCTCTTCAGGCGCAAGTACGCCCGATAAAAGTTCGCCTTCAAAGTAACAGTAACTCCAGCTATATATCATTTCCACAAAAAAGTTCCGCAATCTAGCAATTTAGAATAGTTACTAAAAAAATCCGAATTCAATCGCAGTTGATATTTCTCGCGAGAATATTCACTGTACCCAACGACAACAAAATGCTAGTCCGATTGTTTTTTTTTAACCGTTATAGTGAAAGTTGCATCATTTTCTATATCGAACTTTCATTGGACGTATCTACGTCTAAAGAATCCCGATGCCCATCCACGAATCGTTGAAAGTTCCAAGGCGTTGGAAGACCCCCAAACTCCGATGTTAAAATTGTACGTTTATCGCGCGTAGTTCGCGTCTACAGGAAGCCCTGTATCCACAGCGCAATGACGAGCGAGACGCCGAGGCCTGCGTTGAGAATTTTGGGATTGGCCGAGTTCCGAAATTCGCGTGGATCGCCCATTTGGAATTGGGTGATGGGGCTGGACATGCGTCCGTCGCCGCCTCGGCTGAACGCTAGAACTCGAAGATTGTAAGATTTGCCAGGTGTGAGATTGTACACGTAAGCCTCGAGTTTCGAGCCGCCAGGTACGATGGTATCGTTGGCGGTGCTCATGTCTTGATCGAGTTCCCAGACGCGAACTTTGAATCCGTCGAGGGGTTCCTCGTCGAGGCTCGGTTGAACGTAACGCCACTTGAGATAGACCGTGGAAGGGTTAACCTCGTAGAGTTCGACGGAGCTTGGTGGCATTTGGGGGGCTCTCCGATAAGTTCGTTCGATGAAACGTTCGCTTTCGGGTCCGGCGCCGGCCGAATTGTACGCCATTACTTTGACGCGATAGAAGCAATCGGGTTGGAGACCAACGATGAGTGCCCACGGTCTCGTCGTGCGCGATAGATAATAAATCGCGTCTTCCTCTTTGGCCTTATCGGGCCAATACTTGACGCGATAGCCGATCAATTTGCCGTGAACGTTTTCGCGCGATGGCTCGAGCGGTTCCCACGTAACGTTGAGACTCGTGCTGTTGTAGCTCATAGCGAGGATCTTTTGGGGCGCTGTTCGCGGCATATCCTCGGCGCTGTAAACAATCGCGATGTCCGACACGGGCCCCGGCCCGACCTCGTTTATAGCTTGCACCTTAACGTCGTACTGGGTGTAATAGTACTCCTTCTGGATCTGGACGACGTAGGAGCCGATGTTGCCGTATTGCTGGAGCGAGAGAGACTGAAACTCGGTGTCGGCCCCGCGACGACGCCAAAAGATCCTGTAATATATGCCACGTCCGTTCTGATCCTCGGGCCTCAACGGATCCCACGTTATCGTCAAATCTCCCAGTTTTCCACCGCCACCGCGAATGTTCGAGGGCGCTTTGGTGGGTCTGTCGGGCGGTGTGCTGTACTTCGGCGATGGCAACGATGCCGGACCGTAGCCCAATTCGTTCGCCGCGTATACACGAAACTCGTACGTCGTGTAGGGATTCAAAATTTTCTCGAGGTATACCTCCTTGCGACCCGTGTATCTGTCGATCTCGATCGCCGTTATGTCTGGAAAGAGAAGAGACAGAGCGGGCTTTTTTCGTTCCTCTTTGCTGCGTTATCGGCACTAGGGCATTTCACTATATTGCAAATATGGTCCATTCTCTCGTCATCCTGAAAGAATATGGCATTCAAAAGGCATTTTCTATCATTGTATCGGAAAAAGTATGCATTATTTTCGATTGTTTCTATTTTTTGATTAGATGCGTTTGAACGTTTGGTCACGTGAACGAAAAACGCTCCACGATTGGTTGGTTCTCTGGTGACGTCACATGCCAGTAAAGAGATTGTCATTAGGAGTCCTGTGACGAGTAATGAGCGATTTTATAGTTTATTTCATCGTATCTCCGTGCTTTTACTGTTCATTCGTAGTTATTTCCAGCGATAGTTGTCGTATTAATCAACTTTCAAATAAGAACGGAGAGGAAGGTTTGCCCCTTGATACAGTCCCCTTACCTTGTTTACTGGCATGTGACGTCACAGGCGTTACGTGACTACATATCCGACAACGGGAGGGCTTTGGCGATCTGGTTGAATATTTTAACATTATTGCCGATTTATATCGTAAATGCGGACATTCACGAGGCACATGGAAAAAGGTGACAGGGAAAACGCAAAAGGCAACGCATATGGTGTTGGGAATTTGGAAGAGAGCGGGGAGAGATGTGACGGAGAGACTCTATTTATTAAGAAGGTACGATCACTTCCACGGGGTCAAAAAAGAGTCGAAATTTATTGGACCCACAGCTGATCTTATTGATGTTTACTTATGTCGATTAATCGTATTATCGATTATAGTGTGGCAAATGATGAAAGTATTGCACGTGAACAAATAAAAACTGGAAATTTCGATTGTCAACGACTCGATAGTAATGTTCGTAATAATAATATTAACATATCCACCATAAAAACGGACTAAAGAGACAAAAAAAATCAGCCGGAAACCTATTAAGGGAGCTTTCCAGTGTGAAGTTTTCAAAAAATCGATTTTTTTTTTTTGCTTTATCGAATAGTATACACTCTTCCGAATATTCCCTGAAATTTTCATGCCGAAATTCAGATTATTTCGGTTACTGTACAGCATTTCTTGGAAGAAGGCAACGGAGCGCTACAGCTACAGCGAAACTTTGAACGCGTTTTTCTCGAAACAGCATTTTTCAAAACGGTGTCCAACTTGGAGGGCAGAGTTTTAAAGCTATCGAGTTGAATTTTTTACACAATATTCTTAACGTCATTGTTTATCGTGCTATGGAAGCTTTTTTTTTTGACATCTTCCTATTTTTTTGTAAAAAAAACTGCCAAAAAAAATGCTAAAATCGATACTTTTTGTTCAAACCAGCGCCATTTTTGCAAAAAAAAAAAAAAAGCCTCCATAGCACGAAAGCCAATTATATACCGATCAATAATCTTTTTGTGTTTTTTGTTTAAGATCAAAATTGTGACCCCCAACGTGGACACCACATCCAAGTGCATTTTCTGCAACAATTGTTTCATCATTTTTATAGATATTAATTAATAAATAAATCGATCTTTAAAAAATTGTTTTGTATTCTTCAATACCCAATTAATATACAAAAACAAAACCAGACCGATTAGATTATTTTTTCTTTAAAAAAAAAAAATCGCGAAAAACAGCGATTTTTCGGGCTGTCACACTGGAAAACTTCCTTAAAATAGGCTTGAAGTACCTCAGCGGAATTGACACGATAGGCAGAATATAATTATACATATTATTCATACGTGATCAATGATAAAACTCCATAAATTGTTGTTTGCATATTTTGTGGCGGCTTCTATTCAAATTAAGTTCAAAACAAAACTCCTTAAGACTCAACAGTAAGAGCAGGAGCAATTTGTGGATTAAGATATGGGGAATGGGAGAAATAAGCGTTTTTGAAAAATACAGAGCAGGCATTGTAAGATGGCGTTGGGGGTGGACGGAACGACGCCAAATTATATATGGAGAGAACTAGGAGTGCCACTGGAATATTTGATGAGTGAAAGAGCGTTAAGATATATTGGAGAAGCGATGGGAATGGAGGAGACAAGGTGGCCAAAAAATTGCTTATCAGACGAAATTAGAGCGATAACAAACGATGACCCGTCAAAAGGGGGAAAAACTTGCTAAAAGTATTAAGAGTTCTGGAGATAGAAGATACAATAACAACGATAAGGAAGCGAAGAGAAGTGGAAAAAATAGACGAAAGGATAAAAGAGGCCATGGAAAACTTAGAAAACAGTATTTTAGGGAGGGAAGAGGTAAAAACAGAATATCGACGTATAATGATAAGTATAAGTATATTATAGAAGAGAACGAGATGCCATGGAAACATTGGTCAGAGGAGGGAGTCAAGGACAAGGATAAGGAAATATGGGCATGACTAAAATGTGGCAACATAGAAAGGGCGGGTAAGAACGGGGAAAAGGATTGAAGGTGCACGATATATAAAACAAAAAATGAGACATGGAGCGCCTATTGATATGTAAAAAAGGTAGGGAGTCAGTATCAGAGAAAGCAAAGGAGAAAGCAGAGGATTGGATGGAAGGAATGGACGATTTGGCAGCAAAGGGGGAAATCATAAATATGCTGGGAGGGAAAATACAAATAGCGATATGCGAATACTTTAGGGAAATAGAGGAAGTGTGCATAATGAGTAAGCAGCACGGGGGAGGAGAGATCGACGGAGTGGAAGAATAAATGAAGAAAGGGAGAATGTGAAAATGATGCGGAGTGTATGAATGTAGGGTGTACATGATAAGTGAAAAGTTTGTACGTCAATTATTAATGTTTTGTAAAAAGCTTTGCAAAAAAGTTGTGCAAATGAAAGGCTATACTGCTACTGACGTTCGTGAAGATAACAAAAATATTGTCAGCATAATTTAAAGTATTCAACCATTCAAGATGACTTTCTTCGCTATGGAAGCTGGCGACGGGGATGTTACTTTACGGGACGGAGATCGTTGCACTCACTTTCCGTCAGGTTGAACCAATTATTGACGTAACGGGAACGCGCGCTTATCGTGTACATGGTGATAGGTCTGCCGTTGAAAGCTCCGTCGGTCCACTGGAGGGTGACGGAAGTCTTGACGACATTCGTGACCTGAAGCCCGCCGGGTGGCCCCGGGGGACCCTCCACCGTTATCACGGTACGGCTGATGGCTCGGCCAATCGCACTCTCGACTATGCACTCGTATTCACCCGCGTCCGAGAGCGTTAGATTCGTTATGTCGAAGATGCCGTCGTCGATTCTCAAGCGCGGATTATTCTTCAGATCCTCGTCCCTTATGCGTATACCGTTGTGGGTCCAGACGTAAGCCACGTCCAGCATCGGGTCAACCTCGGCCTGACAGCGGAGCGTCTGGTTGTTCATTATCGCGGTGAGAATACTCGGTGGCAGTGTCTCGATCAACGACGGTCCACCTGGTAAAATAAATGTTTTCCTTCGTTCTCTTTCACGGGCTACAACTACCTAGCCGGGTCACGGAAATTGCATTTTACAAAAATATTTTTATTCGACAACTTTTAGCTATATTCCCTCTAAATTTCATTGAAATATTTCTAAAAAAATTTCATAGATTTTGTATGCTCGACTTCAATTCGACGCAAAGTTGTTAAAAAACAATTATTTTAAAAATCGACGATCATCAACGACTCGTATTGGTTGTTAGGTCGAATGAGCCTTTTGTTGTCTTTCTGTGTTTTATGGTGATTTTTTTTTCAGGCTGAATACATGTACCTTTGTGCTTAAAAAAATGGCTTTCTTCACCAACCATTTCCCAGAAAGAAAATTAGCATTTGGCTATTGTTTTCGGGCTTCTAGGTAGATGTAGCCCCTTAGCACAGGCAGGTTACGGTTTTCAGGGTTGTTACGCATTATTGACACAGAAATTCCATGACATTTCCAGGTTTTCCATACAGGTTTCGCAAAAATTCCCGGATTTGCAAATTAGCCAGATTAGGGCCAAATAAATAACACTTTGTTTTCATCGAACATATAGTTTTTCGAGTTAAACACCACGAGTTAAGTCTCGTTTCGACCCCACTAGTATTTGTAAATGATACAAACGATACGGGAACAATGATACACGTAGAAATATCGATGAATCATTTTTGTGAAAAAAAAAAACAACATTTTTAACCGACTTGGAAAAACAAAGGAAATTCTCAATTCGATACTTCTATTGAAAAATTATGTTGAACTGGATAACATAATTTTTTTCAATATCGAATATATGGAAATGTTAAACATTAAAATAAAATTTGAAAAAAAATGAAATTCTATAAATAATTTAAACATTATAAAGTGAAAGAAGTGCATTGAAAGCAAATACAGAACGTGTTCTTTATTATAAATAGACATTTCTATGCCGGTGACGAGGAATAAAAAAATAAATATAAACACTTATCTGTAATAACGATAATGATGGTGGTTTTCGAAATTTTCAACGTTTGGCATTGACATAACTTTTTCGCATATAATGAAGAAGGATATAAATATGACAAATATACAAAAATATTTATGTTGGTACTCTTACGTTTTCTTTTGTCAAGTCGGTTTCATTTTTTGTAACTCTTGTAAAAAATAAATTCTGAGAAAATTCCAAAGAATGTCCAAACTTCCCTGGCTCCTTCCTGATTATTCCACGAGGAAAGAAATTCCCTGGGTTTCTCCGGTTTTCCATATGCGTAACAACCCTGGATTTTACTCCGTGGAATCGAATTTTTTGTGCTTTACCGGATCATTCCGCAAATTCGAAAAGCGCATATCGACTGTGGATTATTTTCCGGACTTACGCATGACGATGAGTCGTCCGCGAGTCTCGTCCTTGCCGTACTCGTTCGAAGCCGAGCAGATGTACGTGCCCTCGTCGTCGCGCGACACCGGGCTTATTATGAGGTTCCCATTCTCGAGAATTCGCCGTCTGCCACCCGAACCGATCACGTTCTCGTCTTTTTTCCAGATAAATTTGGGCCTCGGAGCGGCCTCGGGATTGCAGACGATCGTCACGTTTCCACGCTCGGCGGCGTACGTCTCGGACTCCATCGGCCGCTTTTTGAAGGACGGCTTCAGAGCTGCGCAAGAAGACGCAACGATTATGGTTGGGAATAAAGCAAAGTCATCGACGAACCACCTTCGGAGTATTCGTTTCGCGAATAGGACAGAAAAACAGCAGCGAACTATCCACGTGGTACAATGATGAAAATGCCGGAAGATGGGTGACCGCATCTTTATCCTTCTGCACGTTCAGTGCGAACAGTGCGGAAAGTAAACTCACACAAAACGCGCAATTGGGCGGACGAGTAAGTGGTCTTGAGTTGATTCCTCGCGCGGCATTGATACATGGCGGCGTCTCTTTCGCGCTCGACGTGCTGGATCCTCAAGACATTGTCCTGAATGAAGTAACGATCGCGATCCTCGGGCGGTATCGTCGTGTTGTCGAGAAGCTTCCCGTCCCTGAACCAATTGTAGGTTACGTCGGGAACGCCGAACGCCTCGCACATCCACGTGAGGTCGGCGCGATTGTCCATGTGCTTGTCCTCGAGTGGAATAGTGAAATTGGGCGCGGCCTGAATGGTGAGCCAGACGGAGTTCTCTATGGAGAGACGATTGTTGTGCGCGCGACAAACGTACTCGCCCTGATCCTCGATGTGGACTCGAGGAATGTTGAGAACGCGGTTGAAGCTCGTCAGGTAAGCACCCCGAGGCAGAAACGATCCTTTCCTCGTCCAGTTGTACGAGGGCACGGGGCTGAAAAAAGTTCGAAATTCATTCCTTCCTGATTACCCTTACACATTTGTTGACTCGGAAATTCCGTGACTTCAGGTTTTCCACACAGGGTTTGCTAACATTCCAGGGAGATTGGGGTCAAATAATAAAGATAACTTTTTCAAGGCGAGAAATCCCTGAAGACTTTTCAAAAAATCGATTTTGTTTTTATTACATGTTTCGAAAGTATGATACCCAAAGAATATACTGACCAAAGGAAAACTCGAAATATTGAATGTTTGCGGAGATATCGCATATAGTCTACAGCCCGGGGTAAGTTACTACAAACAATAGTTTTCACATGTTGAAACTGTAAACGCGATTATCCCGAAGCTACTTTTTCAAAAACTGCTCGTGTTGTAGCTCAGAAAGTTTTCGACCGAATTGGATAAAATGTTGGGAATTAACGCTCAGTAATATTATCGAAAGGATATACTTAAAGTTCGAAAGGTAGCGTGTAAATAAATAATTTTTTTGGGGTCAAATATGTCGAAAATTCGAACTCTGAAGTAAGAAGGCTCCCAAATTATCAATTTTGCATTTTTTTCATCATTTTTTAGGTATATCTTTCCCCTTAATATGTCAGTAAACGAACGACACTTATTAAATCTTTTTCAGATCAACAGAAAAAGAGTGACAACTGCAGCACTTTTCGATGTCGCGGAAAAAAGGCGCCCGAAGACTAGATAATGGTGTATAGAATAACCACAAAAAACCTCAAGGCAATCGGTTCATTGGTTTTTCGCGAAATTTTGGCTACCGATTTGTTTTACGACGCTCCAAGGATCATACAATATCCTTGTATATTTTTCATATTTTCAAATAAAGAAAATTGAACATATTCTTGAATGTATATACTTTTAGATATTTAAAACCCCAATCCGAAATTTCAAATCGTTTTCCTCGAAAAAATTCACAAAAATGACCTTTTTATCCGGCTCCTAGGTGTATATCTGCCCTTAAGCTACACGCACGTGTTCCGCCTCAATACTTCCTTCACTTTCCGTCGCCACATGCGAAAGTCACTAGATCGTACTACCTAGCCTAACCAAACACGCGATCAAGTGACGAGAACGGGCAGTCCAAAAAGAGACGTCTATTATTACATCATCTCATCCGCGTATTTTAGCCTTCATCGTATTATGCATTATTCGTTGATTAATAGTGTTCTATTGGTCGTTATAAAACAAGCGTTTATGTGGAACCCCCTTAAATCCCCCACACACGCAGTTCTGGCAACGTCATCTGGTGTAAAACAGCTAGAACTCACTCGTCCTCCTAACACGATAATAATTCTGTGGTTGTGTATCGATAAATCGAATGCAAATGTATAGAGCTTCAAAGTAAACCAGTTTTTAGTTTCTGAATTTTTCAATATTTGCCACTGACATAACTTCTTTTCGTATATAATGAAGAATAATACAAAAATTAAAAATACACAAAAAAGTATTTTCATACATTTCGGTTTTTTTTTCAAGTCGGTTTTATTATTTGTAATTCTTGCAAAAAGTAAATTCTCGAAAAATTCAAGAGAATTCGAAAAAATTTCCGGACATTGTCCTGATTAGTCCATGAGAAAAGAAATTCCCCGAATTTTCCTTGTTCTTCCCTATGCGTAACGGCCATGTTCCTGCTCTGGAGGAGGCTCGCGCGTTGCCCCCGAAGAACGCTCGAGGACGCTTTGTATCAGGAAACTGGCAGGATACTCACTATCCAAAGGCGATGCACTCCAATCGAACATCCTGGCCGACGACCGGAGCCTCGGGGAATACTTTAGGAAAGTTGTTGGGAAACTTCAGCTGCTGGAAGGACGCTGGAAGTACGAGAAAAGCGATCAGGTACCCATGGGGTCAATCATTGGAGTTTGCTTGCGTTGGTTTGGGTCCCAAACTCTTCAGCGCGCAAAAACGATATCGAAAGCGTTTTGGTGAATTCTTTCGTACTCACAGTGGGGCTCGACTCGGAGTGGGAAGAAGGGGCCGTTACGGCCGGTATCGGAGGCGATGCTCTGCACGTTGCACGAATAATTGCCACGATCGATCGGCTCGAGGGCGGAGAAGTAGAGAGCCCCGTCGTTCGACGAGAAAACCCGTTTGTCCTCCTCGACGAAATTTGGAAAGTAATCGCGTGCCCAGTAGTACTTGACACCCGGATAATGTTGGGGTGGATCGCAGTAAACGGCTTTGCCCCAATTTTGTTCGCCGCTTTCCTCCGAGCGTTTGAGATTGAATTCGAGTATGTAGCCGAACGAGAGATCGACGCTTTCGGATATGATAGTTCCGTATTCGTTGCTAGCTTTGCAATGATACGAGCCGCGATCGGCGTTCTGCGTCGGATTGTAAATAATTAGAGATCCACCGCTCAGCGTGTAGCGACGATTTTTCAGCGGATCAATGACCTCCGCGATGAGACGAGCATCCTCGAAGTATTCCTTGTACCACTCGTAGGTGGGCGTCGGATAGCCACCGGCCAGACAGCTCAGCGAGACTTGATTGAGCTGTCCGCGCTTCGAAACGTCGAAGACTTTGCTCACCGGCTGCTTTATGAAGTACGGCCCTCGTGGTATGCGCAATGGATCGTCGATCTCCACACCGTACGTGTACGTCCGATCGTCCTCGGCGAGATTGTGCAATTGGGCGACGGGCGCTTCGCATATGTAGAGCAAAGGCTCGTTTCCAACTACTCTCTCCAGGCCCCAACGCTTCAAATTGTTGCTGAACGAGTACGCGACATAATCACGATTCGTCACGCCGTCGTTGTACTCCGGCAAAAACGCCGAGTCCACGTTTATCAGCTGCGTATTGTCGGGCTCGTTCGACCAGTACCCACCCGATTGCCGTATACCTGCGTACGAAAACGAATATTTTTCGCTACACTTACAGAAAAATTCTATTGATATTAACCGGATGCGTCTATTTGATTTTTTTTTTCTGAACTAACCAGATTTTTCGTGAAATCCGTGCATTCCATTATTGGAATGATCTATTTTGAATATATTTATTCATTAAAATCAAGGTCTAATCAATATCGTATAACTAAATATTTTATTTCATCTGTTCATCTGTTTCATCTGTTCTGCAGTGTATATTGTAAGCAAATAAAGATTTATTCGAATGGAATTTATCTAATTTCAATTCTTTCGATATTTGAAAAGACTTAACTGGAACAAATGGAATAATATATTTGAAACGAATTGGATCGTAGGAGGTCACGAGACAAGGGAAAAACCTATTCGATTCAAATAGATCCTATTAGAATCGAATCTTTTTCTCTTTGCAGTGTACACGTGTCAGAAGAGGTGACCGTAACGCGAGTATTTTTCAACCGGGTACTTGGGAATCGTGTGTCATGTGAAATAAGGTCGCTTACCCGTGTACCAAGTACGATGTTGCGGATCTTCCACTGTGAGTTGCCTCAGCACAAAGTCGAACTCCTCCACCGAGTTGATGGACAACAAATCGCTCACGTGCGCCTGACACGTCCGTCTAGCCTCCTCGCGTATCTTCAGCGGACTTTTGACGAAACGATAGCAAGAATCTTGCCATTTGACCCAGTGCCTGGGACAACGGTACTCCGTCTCGCCGTAGTAGACCGTCTGAGAGTGGCAGAGCGCAAAGAGAGCCGCGAGAACGGCCAGGCAGTAGCCTTGCGCAGTCATGACTGGTCGGTGTGTGAATTCGGGACCGGCGTCCCTCCTGGTGAATCAAATTGCACGAAAAATGATGCAGGCACTTTTTGATGGAAAACTCAACCGAACGAGTGGATAATCTTTGTCTAAGGACAAACCCAAACGAGTGAGTAATCTTCGCGTACGTACAGACCCAAACAAACGACTGGATATTCACGTATAGATGAACCCAAACAAACCCAAACAAGTGGGTGGCTTCGTGTGCATACCAACCCAATGGGTTGATGTTTAGACTTACAAACCCAAACAAATAAGTGTCTGCTCTTCGCGTACATACAAACCCAAACAAAGGAGTGGCTGATATTCACAGACTTACAAACCCAAGCAAACCCAAACAAACAACTGGATGATCTTCGCGTACAGAAATACTTGTGATATTACTCACGCGTGTCAATTAAGCGTGTCCGAGAAATCGTGGAGGGGAATGAGGGAGTGGCAAACGAATTACTCATAACCGCGCCAACGCGATTATCATTGTTTTTTTTTCCTCTAACCCAAAGCACTCGTGTTTTTCACTATTATTCAGTATCTCCGTGGTAGCATCAGGAATTTACCTTTTTATATCAGAGATGCGAAAAGTTCCGTGGTCCCCATAAAAGAAAACACAAACGAAAATACGTTCGGGTACGGACGCTCTCGAAGTTCGTGAACGCGACGCTGCTCTCGCGTAGAATTCTCCTCGCGTACTCCAAGCTGCGACAAGTGGGAGGGAGTTGTATACCTCGTTGTACCTGAATGGGGTGTGGGCACGGGGCGAACTGTCCAACCCGCGGAACCGACACGGTATTGGGAGTTTTGTCCGAGTCTACTTTACCGACTGTCGGTATGGTCGGTATCTTACCGACCATCGGTAAAAGTTCAATACGCCGATGGGTAGCGCCATGTGGCTGTTTTTCACAAATTTCTTCGTGTTAGATTCCGAGGTCTACATCTATTTCTGCATTTTGCCGATTGGAAGAATAAGCAACTAGAACGTTATACATTTTTTCCACTTTTTTTTCAACGCTTTGTAAACGTTACGCAATGAGTGCTCCGCCGGTGATTAACTTTAAGTAATAATTGCGAGTCTCAGGGACTTTAATTGAACTGAGGCGGGATTAAGGATGCTCAGTCGGTAAGAAAATCTTGCGTAGTCTTCTTGCAGGCGATTGACCCTTTAGGAAAAATACATGTTTGCAGTAACGTTCCGTTTCCTTACTGGCTCGTGAGCCGACAGATGGCGCATGAAGCTCTCTTTTTCCAGTCGCGTTTCCCGAGCCAGCGATTTTTGGATACCTCGAAAAATTGATCTCAAATATCCATCATTACGCGCAAACAAGACACTGAAAAAATAGCGCACGAATGTATCGAGAAGCATCGACATCGGGTTTGTCATCGTCATAATTCAACAAAACTGTTCCATAAAATTGTCCAATAAATTTGCATGAAATTTCCGAAAGAAGCCTGCAGTCTCCCCGCACTGCAGCAACAGCCACGTCTTAAACTGTCAAAACGAGGTCCACCTCGAAATCGAGAACGTTTCCGAGCTCCACCGTAGCGCAGCAGCGATGAAAAAAAAAAATTGCGAAATGTAACGTCTATCTCGCGCGGCGTTGAGAGCCGAAATGAAGCGCCCGATTGACGCGTCCAGTGGAAAAGTCCGCATGCGCGTTGAAGCTCGTGCGCGCGCCGAAATCGCGAACACGAGCGAGGGAGAGAGAAGGAGGCGTAGGGCCGAGTCGAGCGAAAGAGCGAGACGGTGGGATGGAAAGAAGGATAAAGAGCACGAGGGAGACGGAGATAGAAAGATCGCGAAACCAGCTGACGATAGACGCTCATTGTACAGTGGCGCCGGGTTATGGCGGCGTAAAACACGCGCGCAAGACGTATCCACCAGGAGGTAGCGCGAGGTCCGCCTCCACCACCACCACGACCACCGTCGCCACCGCCTTCGCCACGAGTCCGGGTGTCCGTTAAGGGGGAAAAGCACGAAGAAAAAACCGGGAGAGAAGAAAGAAAGAGAGAGGAGGGAAGAAAAAAAACGGCGAAGAACGGGCGCTGCGAAGCGGCCGCCGCCACCGCGGCGCGAGGGCCGGTGTGGGAACGCGTTGTTGGGTAAGTACCCTTACCTAAACGCACGCTCGAATCAGTCTGCACTCGCATGTCCCACGAGGTAGCTCGAACATCCCGGGGCCTGGCGGTTTCCTCTGGCAGCCCGTAATCTCGCGCGTATTTGTCATCGACGGACTCGCCAAACTCGCGACACTCGTCGATTCTAACCTCCTCGACACACGCTCTCCTCGTTCCCACCTCGAATCCCCGAACGCCCCCCGCGCCACCCTTCGAGAGCTCACGATCCGCGACGACCACGAAATAAAACAAACCGCGCACGCAACCGTTGAGAATGACAAGTTGAGGTTAGGTCTTCGATTGAAGCGCGCGCGCTCTTCGGCCTGGTTTTTTTCTCTCTTTTTCACGTTCAAACTTCGTCACCTGTATGTGTACCTCGCGCAGCACGCGACGTTCTTCCCTCGTCGGTGTCGTCGGCGAGATACTCGCCTCACTCGCCTGACACTCGTGCACGTCAAAACTACCCTACGACCACTCGTCAAACGACACACCGGATTTCGTAATTCGCGCGTGTTTTCGTGCGGTCACTGCGCGCCCTCGTTATAAGGTTAGGTACGGATTGCGCGGGAATTTTTCGAACCTCGCGCGCGAACGTAATTACGTGAAATAATTGAGCTCTGTGTGTGTGTGTGTGTGTGTGTGTGTGTGTGTGTGTGTGTGCGTGACGTGTGTGCGAAATAGTGTGACGAATATTTTGCCACTTGGAGGTGGGGGAACGATATAGATATTATATGTGGACGTCGGGGAGTTTCTTTTTATGAAGAGTCTCCATGGCGCTTTGTAGGGAAGTTTAACGTAATTGGTGAACCGGGCAGTTTTTGCAGCAGGGGCAGAATATTTTCATCTTGAGGGAAGAGGAATTTTTTTCAAGATATTTCAACCATGTGGAAAGACAGCGGCCCCACTGTAATTATATACATATGCATATCTATTTTATTAATACTCTGGGTAAAATGAAGTACGCATCTTGATGTTTAGTTTGCATTGCTCGTTGCGTACTTTGTTTTGTCCTGTGCCGCGTGCGTATAGGTAAAACTTAATTTAATATTTAATTTTACAATTGATTAATTTTTCAATTATTTAGTTATATACATTTATTTCGTCACTTTTATATATATACAGGGGTTTTGGCGCGTGGATCCACACTGTTTTGGGGGAATTGCGGGGAGGGGGTTGTTTGCATATTCTTTCACCCTTAGACCCTATGTCCTAAGTGTCACGGTTATTGAAATAGAATTTTTTTTAATTATCCGAAATTTGCCCCCAAATCGTCATAACTTTATTATTTGTGGTTGTGATAGTACGAAATAACTTTTGTTGTATTCTGCAATGTATGTTTATTATAAATAAATCATTACTTGATACAATTGGTTTCAAGAAAGTGACTCTTGAGGCTTCCAGTCTTAAAAATGTGTAAATGGATGAAAAATTTCAACTCCTAAATTCATTATAAAGAAAAAAAACTTATTCTCTTTATTTTTACCACATAACGAATGATTTCTGTGACATATAGCATACCGTTGGAAAGGGTATGAAGTAGAGAACGTTTTGAAACAAAGCTAATTTCAAAATACCTTTTAGTTTTCTTTTTATAATGAATTTAGAAATCGACATTTTTCATACATTGATGCACTTTTGAGACTTTGGAAGCTCACCAGTCATTTTCTTGAAACCAATTGTATCAAATAATGATTTATTTATAATAAACACACATTGCAGAATACAACAAAAGTTATTTCGTTCTATTACAACCACAAACAAAGTTATGACCGTTTAAAGACAAAATTTTGGGTGATTAAAAAAACGAAAAGAATATCATATTTTAATGACCGTGATACTTAGGACGTAGGGTCTAAGGCCGGAAAAAGCGGCAAATGACTCGCCCCCCCAATCCCGCAAAAAATTGTGACGGTCCATGTGCCAAACACCCTGTATATGTAAATCATCTAGTCGCTAGAAAATTATTTTATTGGAAAGTCAAATGTTTGATTAATTGAAGTAAATATAAATTACATGTGTGTGTATGTGTATATATGCATATATACATACACGTTTAATGATTTAATAATTTATTGAGTTCGTCAATTCATTAATTTCGTCGCGGTAAAAACGCGTCTCTGGTCCAAAAAAAGTTTTATTTTTACATTTTGTGTCCCGCCAAATTTCGCAATGGAATTTTTGCCCGCATTTAATATATATATATATACTCCAAACTTTGCTCAAAAAACTTCAATACTAAAACTTCAATACTGCAAAAATTATGCAGAAGAATAAAATTGCTGCGAATTTTTAGTTCGCGTATCTTTTAGAGCAGAATGTGGGAAGTTACGTGTAGAAGAATTTTCGGAGTAAAAATGACGAGAAGAGAAATATTGGTTGCGAGGAAACGAGGCTGAAATAAAATTCGACCGAAACTTTAAATTAAGTTTTTTTCACAGCGTAAGGGTTTTCACTCGTGAAAACTGATCAGTCAATTTGTTTTATCGGAGATGAAATTGCGGAGCGATTGGTTCCGGATTTTCGGCTGGTAAAAAAAATGCATGGCAAAATCATTTTAGTCGCGGCGAAATTCGTTAGAGGTTTTTTTTCCTCTCTACTTCTTGTGGGAAGTCTTTTCGTTCGATATAAAAAGAAAAGAAGTTTCAGCACATTCAACAACATGGAAATTACAAAACGACATCCTAATGAAGAAAATGACAAAACTTGTCCATTTTTAACGTAAATTGGTTTTTCAAAATTGAAAAGTAAAAACAAGTAATTGTTTTTAAAACTGTCGTAAAAAATGGGAAAAATGATACATTTTTGGTGACAACTTTTGTATTTATTGAACAAGAAATTACGGTTTTTCTTTATCGCTCATTTTCGTGTGGAAAAGTCTTCTTCTTTCGATATAAAAAAAAAGGAAGATTGAGCATATTCAGCATTGAAATTGAAAAACGACATTCTAACACAGATGACAACATTTTTTTAATTTTAACGCAATTTCGTTTTTTTAATTTGAAAAGTATAATTAAGTAAATGGTTTTAAAACTGTCGTAAAAAATGGGAAAATTGATGGACTTTTGGTGACAGCTTTTGAATTTATTGAACACGAGAGGTGGTTTTTTTTATCGCTAATGCAATCGCGCGAATGAACATCGGATTTTTGGGTTGACGAGCCCGGATGAAAAATTAAATTCCATTGGCGAGTACGACGATAATTAGAAGTTCGAAATTTTCGCGAATGAAAGTCGCACGAAGCAACGATTTCGCGACGTATAGAGAAAATTCGGAAACTCTCTCTCCCCCCCCCCCTCTCTTGCTCTCGTCGAGAGAGGATTTGGTATTAATAACGCTCGATAATTGATGACGTTTGAGGGAGAAACCGCGCATCGAAAAGGCAAAACGATTTCGCGCGGGACCCTCTCTCTCTCTCTCTCTCTCTCTCTCTCTCTCTCTCTCTCTCTCTCTCTTGTCGACGTACATTTCGGGAGTGTGCCGTCACTCGTGGCAAATAACACATTGTTACGCCGTTTATATACGATACGATTTTGATTCCGTGCTTTTATAATATATTGCATACCGATACCCCCTCGCGAAACTCCCGACAAAATAACGCGGGCGCGGAATCCTCCAAAATCAATGGCCACCCGACCATTTGCGGTTATTCGTTCATTCGCAGGATATTTGATTTTTGGTCGTGGCCGCGCGCGCGATACGCCGCAATGAGGGATCGATCACAGGTGCAAATTTGCTCGGTCGCGTACATCGTTGAATTCGCGTAAATTCCTCAGAAATCCTCGCAACCAAAATTTCATTAGCTCTAAATTTTTTTCTCCGTATCGCCTCAAATTTTATCCCTATTACGAAATTTTTTCGAACGAATGTTTTTTTTCCTCTAAATTGCATTATTTTTGTAAAATTATGTACTATTTTCTCTGGAAAATAGACTTTTATTTAGTCGATATTTTATTTTTTGAATAACGCAATTTATTTATAAAATTATGGTATTTTTTTTCCAAATTATGCATTCTTTCTTCTCAATCAGATTTTGTTTTCTGAATTTTGTTCTCTCGGTCGAGTCATTTTTTTCTCTCGATAAATCGATTCTATGCAATCCATAATTTTAACGCTCCAATTTTCAACTCCAAATTGGAAAGAAGGTTGCGAAAAACTCCTTGGAAATGAATATTCAGTTAATTCATGGAAAAGTATCATTTATTGATTTATTTATTTGTGTAAAATTATGCTCTTGAAGCTTAGCTTGGGAAGCAACGATGAGCCTCTTCGTATTTTCTTTTTCTCTATTTTTATTGTTATTCAAAATATTTTTCGATGGAGATATATTGTAGGTCTCTAATGATGACGTTGATTATGTCGAAGTTCGCATCGTTTGAATGCAACAAAATTTAACATTTCTCCTACTGCTCGCACTTTTATCCGCGAACTTGCGTCACGAAAATGATTGAAACGTTTTTTTTAATTCTCATTAGAGAAGACCTTAGTGGATTCGTCCATTACGAGACCTCAATGCACGAAAAATGTCTTCATAATACTAAAAATGAAGAAACGAAACAAATAAATAAGAACTTTCGTTGCATTCCAACGTTGCAAACTTCAACGCAATTGACGTTTAAGTTTGCATCGTAGGAATGCAACGTTTTTTCTTTGTTGTTAATTTGTCATTTTTATTATCATTCGAAGCCTTATTCTGGAACTTTAAGTCGTACCGTCTGTAATAAAAATACGTAAAAACGTACGAAAGCGTCGACAGTCTGAATCGGCCAAAAATAAATTTGATCAGTGAGCAAGAACTACTTCTCGTTGCTTTGCAACGATGCGAACTCCAAGATTATCTCTAATGAGCATTAAAAAACCGTTCATCGTAGCTTCGACCTTCCAAAAAATGTTGAATCAGGAAAAAAAAATTCTCGTTACATTTCAACGATGCAAACTTCAATACTGTAAAAATGTTCATTCGAGTCCTTTTCTCCCCAAAATTTGGCTGCCAAAAATACAATAACCGTTATGTCGCTCGATCACAGGATTTTTAGTCTTCAATGAAATTACGTCAGATCCGTAATTCTCACTCGACAATTTCGGACTCAAATTTCGGCGAAAAGCTTCGCAAAACTCGTCGAGAATGAATATACCGCGAATTTTCCTTTCATCTACGTTTTCACGTGAACACGCGTCGTTTTTTCGAAAAATTTCCACCATCGCAGCAATACGCAGTAATGAAAACAAAAAAAATTAATAATTGATAAGAATCGGAGGACCAGAGACTCGCGAATTACCCCGAACGATTGATAAAAAAAAAAAAACAAATTTCACGTGACTGAAAAACGCCGCGTCGGAATAATTCGACGGAAAAAAGATGCGAGAGCTGCAAAGAGGAAATCGCCGGTCTGTTATAGATGGACAATTCGACGTACGTGCCGAATCACCTCCCGCCACCGTCCCTGGTCGTTTTCTCCCAGGCCGGGGGACTCCCCGACGCCCTGCGAATGCAGAGACCCTTCAATCCACAAGTTAGTGGAACTTGCCTGATTCCCCGCATGCTTAGACACATACGTTTTAGCTCTGAACCGTGCTCAGCTGCATATGTATCAATTTGGCTCGTCTCGGTGGCACTCGGTGGCACAAAAAAAACACATTTTGAATCCTCACCGCAAAATGGGGTTACTTTGAACAGGTTTTTCGAAGTATTTTGTTGGTAACTTGTTTTTTAACAGCCTAAATTTCAACTTTTTTTAGCTCCAATAGAACAATGTGTCCTTTGGCTATCAAATGTATCAAGCCTTACCAACCCCCCAAATTTTATATATTTTTTTGTGTCAAAGTAACCTCGAGTTTGTTTAAGGCGGGATTCTACTTCGAAACCATGAATAAAACGCTATTTTCGTGAATTTTTTCTGAGAATACTATTGAAGATATCGATATGGGGTTTAAACTGTTCAATAAATACACTCTTTAAGTACATAAACAAAATTTTTTAAATGTATTTTATTCATTTTTTGTACACGTAAAATATGTTTAAAGCCAACGCCTCGAAAAGCAGGTACCGTTGCCGTGGTCGTGAAATCTTCCCGACGGATGGTCTGAAACAAAAAAATCAAATAGTTTCATGTTCAGTATGTCTTCAGGAACCGACCTAACTAGAATATTTTATATACGTGCAAAATTAACAAAATGGCGGCTAAAATACGAAAAAAAAAATGCGTTTTTGTTGGGTCTTTTTTTGCAATAAAAAAATAGTTCTAATCAAAATTTTAAGTTGATTGTAGTTAGGTCGGTTGGTACACACATATAGAATATGTGTTCCAAATTTCATAAGGATCGGTTCAGTACTTTTTGAGTTATCACGACGACCACGGTACTTGAAAATGTCGTTTCGAGAAAAACGCGTTTAAAGTTTTGGTGAGTGATAAATCGTAGAAAAAATTATCTTACCCTCAATCAGCGATGCCTGGGCCATATAATATGCCTTCGACGTGTTCCAGGTGGGTGTTTTCATCCACTTTAGCCTTTTCAAAGTTTCAAAGTAGAATCCCGCCTTAAGAATGTTGAGTCCCTATGAAACATGTTAATGTTAATTGTTCAATAAATAGCTTCTTAATCGTCATGAAATTTTTACACGACCTCCTGAATACTTAATGTAAAAACATACCAAATTTTCAGAATTCTATCATCATTACTTCAACCTCCTTAAGGGTTGAAATAAAAAATTAGGGGAGACCGGGGCATAATGGGATCGGGGCAAAATGGGACAGAGAGGAGTGGAATATCAAATTGGGCAAAATGGGGCACACAGTCATTAATGCATTAATAGACTACACCAAACTTGCGAAGATTCTAACCGAATGATAAAAAATTATTATTTAAAGAATTTCATTAACAATTAAATTGTTCGAATCGAATTGTTACGCCAAACAAACCCGTTTTGCCCCGGTCCCATTTTGCCCCGGTCCTATTATGCCCCGCTATACCATTTTGCCCCGGTCTCCCCTATAAGAAAATTCTGAAAACTTGGTATGTTTTTGTATGGCGTATTTAAGAGGTCTAAAAATTTCACGACGATTAGGAAGCTCGTTATTAAAAAATTAACATTTTGTTAAGAACAATTTTTAAAAGAAATAAAAAAAAATTTATCAATAAACTTCGTTTTGTTTCCGTTGCTTTCAGTATATTGTAGATATTATAAAATTGAGAGGTCAAAAAAAAACTTATTGCAAAGTTACATCAGTTTCCATAAAACAACATTTAATTTGTGACCATTAATTGTTCAATAACGAGGTTCCTAATTGTCGTGCAATTTTTACACGACCTCTGAAATACTTCATACAAAAACATACCAAATTTTCAGCATTTTATCATCATTTGCGATTTGGGACTCAATATCCTTAACAAGGCATTGAAATGCAACTTATGTCCAACATTAATTAAGGGATACTTTGACGTCATTTTTATTAAAAATTTGATATTTCATTTAGATTGGGAGATAATGGGTTTTAAAATTGCAACTTCTGACACTGCAGTGTCTGCATTGACCGAAAGTCAGGTCACCTAAGTCGTCGTACCATTCTATTGGATTTGTAAATTTTGAAAAAAATTATGTTCAGATAGCAAACTAATTAGGGAAAGAGTGAAAAAAGTTTGGATTGCCTTTACTATCCAGTGTTGCTAAAAACGTCCAGTATAGACAGAATAATTCTACGTCAAAAATATTCGTTTCCTATGACAAAAAGACATGAAGCAACACCGCAGAACATTATTGTTCAATATTTCGAGAAAGAAAAATAATTGTCGTGCTCCTAAAATTAGAAACATTTATCATAAAAAAATATTTGCGTTATGAATACGAATATTTTTTATTGTTTATGTTATCTTCATTAACAAATAAAAGTGTTGGTTCATTCATAACTAATTAAAAACTTGGTTCGAATAAAAATTACTTCGAAATAAAAATTTGTGTTGCAGTATTGTTTTAAATATACCGCGCAAACTTACGCCATTGGAAACGTGGAACGATGCGGTTTTGACATATGTCTTCTTATTGTAGGGGAGTAATATTTTTTACGAAAAATTATTTTGTCGAAATTTTAACGCAGACCCTGTGGAGTTAAAAGTTGTAATTTAAAAACCCAGTATCTCCCAATCTGAATAGTCGACTGTTTTGAAATTTCACTCCAACATGCATAATGATATGAACAATGTCTGGTTAGAATTTGAACAAAATCTATAGAAATCAAGAGCGCGCACTCGTTCTATCTTAAATGAAAAACAACGATTGTTTACGATCAAATTGTCATCTTTATTAAGGAAACATTTTACACAAAAATATCAAGTAGGCTAGGGTACTATTATAGGCACTTGGTCAGTTTTTCAATTATCATTGAGATCAAAATCAACTTGAGCAATATTACAGTCAACATTAGCAACGTTATAATAAACTTGAACAACAAGTTTTAAGCACCCATTAAAACCGTATTTTAGCGCTCTGTTAAAGTAGCGCCAAAAACTGTCAAAGTTACTTTTAATGTCAATATTACTCCTATTTACGAGACTTACTTGCTGGGTAGTTTTTAATCGTCTCGACCATATTTTGCGATCGTTTGCGTTAGCGTACTTCAAAGGAGACGAAGTATCTTCGAATCAAAAACAGACGTTGAATGTTTGAATGACGTTGAAGTTTGCATCGTTGGAATGAAACGAGGCAACGAAAATAATTTTTTTTTCAATTCACAAATTTTCTCGAGCAGACTTAAGCTACGAAAATTACGAAAACATTTTTCAGGATTCTTGTTTAGCGATTTACAACAAATGTGTGGAAATTTGTCGCATAATAATGAAAATGAGGAATAAAAAAAAATTCCGTTGCATTCCAACGATGCAAACTTCAGCCTCATGGATTTAATGCATGTATACATATATATTTTTTTTTACGTTTGCTGGCTTGGGTTTGTTAAAAAATATTACGAATTTTATTGGAAAGAAAGTTTATCGAAGCTAATAATTTTTACGAAAATACAAGTTAATTCGAATGCTCCGGAAAATATTTTGCGGATACATGAGTTTATTCGAGATGTGGTAGTAAAATTAATTTATCCTCGCTTGCGTCAAAAGTGTACGTAAAATTCTCACTATATTCGAGTTGTGGTAAAAAAAAATTATCCTAGTCTTCGCAGAACATTAAAAAAAAAAAATTATTTCGACTTTTGGCAAGAAGTGGTTTGAAAAGAATCCGTTGCTTCAAGTTTTGGTGCAAAAGTAAGTTTATTCTAGATTTTGCACAGGCTTTTCTTTAGAAATAAGAAATATATTTATTTCAAAATAAGTTTATCATTTCTGCGAAATTTTCCGTTTAAAAAATATGTCTATTCATGTTTTCGTACGAAGAAGTTTATCCAAAAATAAAAAACAATAATTCTTTTTGTCCAAGCATGCTCTTCGCGAAATATGGGTGTTTGGAAATTCTCGCAAAATTTTTATTCGCTATTGATCCGAAAATTCCTACACCGAATGCGACATTTATCGTTAAATTGTTGAGTCGTCAATCGTCTACGAAGACTTGCGATACACGAGGAAAAAAAAAATTTAACCGCAAGAATAAACGTTGAATCAGAGCGACGAAAAAAATCAGTCGGAATTAGCGATTCGATGGCTTCGTCTGTCAGGAATTTCCAAAAGAAAAAAAACCCGTCTCGTTGCACGTCAATGTTCATTTGGAATTTTCGTTACATTTTTGGTGATCGCGTTGATGAATCTTTCATGATGAATTCTGCCACTCAGCTTCTGAATGACGTTGAAAATTGCATCGTTTGGATGGAACGATTTTTTTCACAATTCTGCCGACATGGAAGGCAGCATTTACAAAAAAATCGAAAATGCGTTGCTATCGTTGGATCAGTACAAAATCGTCCATCGTTCTGTATAGCAAAACGCATTTTCGATTTGTTTGTAGATGCCGCTGTGTTCCATATGACGACAGAATTGTGCTTTCTCATTTTTATTATTATACTTTTTTTTTTAATATAGTATAGTATAGTATAGTAAATTTTAAAAATATAGTAAAGTAGTTTTTATTGCAGATTTAGATTGCAGATTTCCAGATGAAAATCTTCAAAAGTGTTTTAGTGATTTTTGTAGCTCAAATCGGACGAAAAAATTAATTGCGTTTCAACGATGCAAACGTCAATGTCATAAGTACTTCTGAGATTAACAAAAGAGCGAAAATCTAAAGGCAGCTCGCGATATCGTTTATTAATTTAACGGCGAGACGAGACTTTGCGTCGGAAAATATGCTATCGTTGAAAAAGCGGAGCGGGCGATGAAAATATTTCAAATGATAATGAATATATGTCGAATAAATTAATGATTGAATCGTGGACGTTCCGAGAGCCCCGGGCAAAATGGAAAAAGCACGGGTTTCTCCCGTCGTTTCAAACACGCGTACAAAAATGATAGTGCCGTCAGTATGGACCATCAATATACCGCAATGAACGACTCTGATTCAACGTGGGTTTTTTTTTCTCGCTCGAACAGGAAATAATTCGTTGTAGAAATATTTAGGGCTAATAATAAGATTTTTATCATTTTTTTTTCATCACGGGTCAGTTTAGGAAAGGCTGGAGAAATGTGACCAAGTTTTTTTTAAATGAAGAATATGCTAGGTCCTAAGATAATAACACGTTTTGTTCTCGTGAGACTTTGGTTTATGGGAATGAGTTTAAAATTGTAATCGGCCCAAAAACAGGTCGATGTTTAACATTTTTTTCTGATCATTTTGATTATAATCCGCGATCGCTTTTTGCAAGTTGAGATTTCCGGTTTGTAATAAAAATTCTGCAAAACGTTCGAGAGTTTTCCGTATTCGGAATGTGGCAAAAAAATATGGACGATTCGATGAAAATTCTTTTTCATTGCGCTCCGACGATGTAAACTTCAACATCCCGAGGTCGGAATGCTACACACAATTAATAATGATGTGGAAGTATGCATCGTTGGAATGCATCGGAAATTCATTCTTCTTACTTTTCCAAATTGTTTGGCTGTGAAAATCAGTTGAACGTTTTTACGTATTCTTATGAGAAATTTGCGACCCCAATTTGCAAAAAAAAGCAGGCTTCCGATAAGCGCGAAGACAAAGAAATTAAAAATAAAAGGAAAAAAATCGTTGCATTTCAACGATGCAAACTTCAACGTCATCAATTTATTCATAATATTGCCAAGGTTGAGTTTCTTTGATAGAAAAATATTGATAAACAATGAAGTTTTATTTTATTTTCACTTAAATTATTTATACGTTTAATTTATTGCGCTTTTATTATTTAAATTTATATTAATTGAATTTTTAAATTCATTATAAAATAAAATAAAATTTATATTGATTTAAACAAAGGATTATTATTTGAATTAAGTGCCGCCGTTGCATGGCGGAACTGTTCGATCGGTGTAGATAAAGATTAATAATGCAAGACGAATCAGAGATAAATTTATTCCGTAATCAGTAGATTGTTCATTCGTCGAAACGAACCTGGTTATCAGCCCTGAATGAGATGCTGTTGGAGTTTGCTTCGTTGGAAAGTAACGGAAATTAATTTAAATTTATTTTTCTCCATTTTAATCGTCATCGAAAATATTTTCCAATGCAGTCAGGTTGTAGGTCCCTCACGAGGATCTTAAGGCCTTATATACCTCTGGATGGTTGGAAAACAAGGCTTTTTAGGATTTTTTTTTCAAAATTCTAATAAAACAATCAAAATGAGGTTTGGAAGATTTATTTTGCATATCTGTAGGTACCCAGATAGATTTTCCATTTTCCAAAAAATTTAACATGGTGGCCAAGTGGCCGGTAGAAAGAGTACACCTTTTTTGACGTACACCACGGGCGGAATTGTTAGAAGACATCATTAGGCGCGGAAAAATTTGCTGATTTTTAGGATTTTTTTAAGAGAAAAAAAATGTCGTCGCCATTTTTGAGACTTGGGGTATGTTTTATCACTACTGTTGGCTGTTACATGGTATTTTTTATTTTTACTAATCTTTAAAATTGCTGGACGTATGGCACGGTCTTCTAAACGGGTAGCGGCGGATCTGTCAGAAGGCGCGAAACGTAGCGTCGGCGGAATTAATCTGAGAAACACCAACGAAGATTTTTCCTTCATTAACACCCATACACAGAACATGAACCAAGAAAAAGTGAGAAATTTGGAAAATCGATAAAATGGTACGCTTTGAAACAAAAAGATTGAATTTTCCAAAGAAAAATGGTTGCATTTTGCAATAAAAAATACTTCCTTTTTTATTTTCAAAACACAGTTGGGGTCTCGTTTTAGACAATGAGGTTACAAAAATTTATACGAAATTTCATCGGAATTCGTCGATTAGTTTTTTAGCCGTACCTTCGCCATTGTTAAAGATTAATAAAAAAGACCAGTATTAGGTTGGCAAGAAAGCCTTTCATCACTAAAAGTAAAACAAAAAAGCAGTATTGAAACGCATGATTAATTTTATTTTATGTACCCACCATCGGATGTCTAATAGAATCTAAATGGTATAATAAAATTAACGATTTAACATTTCCACAAATTAATATGAATACAATAAAAAAGCAGTCTTGAAAGAAATGATTAATTTTATTTTTGGTGATAGAACGCAAGGATTTTCTCGCCAACCTAATAGTAATAAAACAAACCCCAAGTCTCACGTATGGTAAAGAAATATGTCCTTAAAAAAAGAATCATGACAATCAGCAAATTTTTTCCTCGCCTGAGAGTATCACCCCCTTAAGGGGTTAGACCCCCTATAAAATCATGTGCAAATTTAAAAAAAATTCGTATGAAAAAGTGATTCGCTCATAAAATTAATTACACATCTATTTAGTATGAATATAAAGCTGTTAGAATTTTTTTTTTTCGATGTACAAAATGTCCGACTACTAATATTTTCTTTTATCTTTTTTTTAGGCGCTCCGCGGCGTTACATTTACCATCCACAATGTTTGACCAAGAACAAAAAACGAAAATTCTCGTCAAATTTGAAAAATATTGTTTTATTCAAAACTTGTAGGTATTTGAACTTGAGAAATGAATTTTCAGTGAAAAATTTCGTTATAACTGCTCATAAAATGAAAAGTTTTCGTTTAATCAGAAATTCCGTACCTACTTCTCTGCGAAATGCAATTAGGAACATAACTTTTAAATTTGAAGTAAATCGAGTGAAAATTTTTGAAGTTATTTGTCTCGCCAATCGGAAAAAACGCTGTTTCGAGAAGTTTCGAGCAGTCGGCCATTTTGTACATCGACAAAAAAAATATAAATATATTTTCTGACAGCTTGATATTCATACTAAATTGATGTGCACAGAGAGAAAAGTGCATGGTATTTACAACAAGCGCGCATGGTAAAAGAGAGTATAGTCGAATTCCCTATAGTTTATTGTCAACGCAATCATAATATAGTTAACACAACTATAAGCGAAAAATATATCTAAACATGCAACTTTGGTGGCGTGCTCGACTATCTATTATCCCGCAAAAAACTACTAACTATTGTTAAAATATTACCTGAATTAACTATATCGATATTGTAAAGTCTTTCACAGTAGTTAATAGTTATTTCAGGGATACTGGATAAAAAAACACACTACCAAAACGGCATGATCGGATAGCGGCTTATAGTTGTGTTAACCATATTATGATTACGATAGCAATAAGTTCTATGAATTTTACTATGCCCACTTTTACCATGGGCGTTTTTTTAATATTATAAATACTATGGACATTTTTCTCAGTGCAAGTTTGTACTATTTATATGGTTGACATTGACACTTGTTGCGTATAAACTGTTACAAGATCTTACGAAAAGTGACTATACGAACAACATTATGGTAATCGTATAGTGAAGACGTAAATCATTTGTCAATAAAGTAGAGACAGCGGTGGCACGCTATGATCGATATAGATACATTAGCGCAACCATTTATCAGTTTTTAGAATCCGATATTTCGAAAACTATTGGGCCGCGCCAAAAATCCATTTAAGCAGTGACATATATTATCAAAAAAGCAATCTGTACAAAATTCCACCTATATCAGAGGTAGCAGCTATTCGGAAATGCAGCTGGAATTACTTTTATCCGTTATGCCAAATCTACGATCGAAATACCATAAGTACGCGGTAGCATAGTGGCAGCGTGCCTGAATATAGATAGGTAGGTCGTAGGTTCGAATCTCCATGCAGGTGAAATATTTCCTTCGATAGGAATGATTTCAGCAGGTCAGGGAAGAACAAATCATGATAAACAATCGTACAGGTAGTACTCTGAATTGAAATTTTTTGAATTTTTGAATTTCTGAAATATCATATATATTAAGTAGACATACCATCCAATATGGTAAAAACCACTATTGTTTGATAGTGTAAGGAATCATCTATTTCATGAAAACCTACTATATTATATATCATTGACAAACAACGCATGCTTGAAAGATTGTTGGTTGCGGTTAACATATGATCATAGTTAACACAACTGCTAAAATATCATAAGCAGTACTATATTTTCGGCAGTAACCATGACTACAAAATATTGTCTCCTCAGGGTAATATAAAATATGGTTGAAATACGGTTGACGTTACTATACATTCCTCTCTGTGTGTAATCAATTTTACGAGCGAATCACTTTTTCATACGAAAAACAATTTCTAAGGATGTTGAGTCCCAAATCGCAAATGATGATAAAATTCTGAAAATTTGGTATGTTTTTGTATGAAGTATATCAGAGGTCGTGTAAAAATTTCACGACAATTAGGAAGCTCGTTATTGAACAATTAACAATCACAAATTAAATCTTGTTTTATGGAAACTGATGTAACTTTGCAATACGTTTTTTTTTGACCTCTCAATTTTATAATATCTACAATATACTGAAAGCAACGGAAACAAAACGAAGTTTATTGATAAATTTTTTTTTATTTCTTTTAAAAATTGTTCTTAACAAAATGTTAATTTTTTAATAACGAGCTTCCTAATCGTCGTGAAATTTTAACATGACCTCTCAAATACTTCATACAAAAACATACCAAATTTTCAGAATTTTCTTATCATTTTTTATTTCAACCCTTAAGGAGGTTGAAGTAATGATGATGGAATTCTGAAAATTTGGTATGTTTTTACATGAAGTATTCAGGAGGTCGTGTAAAAATTTCATGACGATTAAGAAGCTATTTATTGAACAATTAACATTAACATGTTTCATAGGGACTCAACATCCTTAAATTCGCACATGATTTTATACCCGTTACTACGGCCCAACCCCTTAAGGGGGGAAATCACAGTAGCACACAAAAAAAAAGGCACATTTTCGGGAATTAATTTTGGCTGAACAAAAGTATCAATCGAAAATCTGTAAAGTAGGTTTTATAGCAATACTAAAAAAGTACAAAATGTAATTTTTTCAATAAAAAATATTTTAAAATGGCGGCTGCGCAGCATATGCCCCAAGGCGCCTATTTTTGAAAGCATGTCGATGGCCGAAGACGTAGACTCCTTAATTTTTGCCCTGGAAGAAAAAACCAAATTTTTTTAATTTCCACATAACAACAGCTAGCGAGCTACCTAGGATTTTTTCGATATATTGATTTTTCGCAAAATGGTGCATGTTTGAAAATAAAGTTAAATTTTTAACAAAAAAAAACGCCATAAAATCGTCGATAAAAAAAAACTAAGCCATATAAAATAAAAAATCGTACGTAGCTCCGTGGAGAAAGATGTTTCGAAGCTACTGTCAAAATTTCAAGTCGATCGTTAAAGATCTGCTCGAGTTATGTCTTCGGCGAGCTCAAAAAAAGTGGTTTCGAGAAAAACGCGTTTAAAGTTTTAAGTACTGAGAAACCATATGAAAATTTCATATACCTCTAATCTGCAATGCCTGCACCGTACAGTCGATTTTCGTACGCAGTATCCTTTTTCGTCCCTTTTCTAACACGACTCGACGATGTGTCACTCATAATGACAATGATTTACAAATATCACTGTTTTTTATCACTATTTATGTTATATATGTATGCACGAAAGTGAAGCGTCGTGAAAAAGCGTTGTATTCAACGCAAGAAATTTGGGCACTCGGACACTTTTGCCGTATTCCATCATTTGCTATATTATTTTTAAGACCCTAAAGCACCTTTTAAGCGAACATTTTTTTTTTTCGAAAAATTGAAAATTTTACCGTGATTTCCCCCCTTAAGCATAACGGCCTTGTTTTCCCTGGCACTCAATGTAACCCAAAGCTTACCGAGCAGTCCAACCGGCGCGATCCATTTTGCACGTAAGCTTTTAAAAATCGGTCAGAAGTCTCCAGTCCGAACACCATCCAAGCAGCCCAAGTCCTTGGCCGTTTTTTTTTTTAATGCCGGCAAATGGCCCTTTTCTGTCCCTTATCGGCGGCTGGAAAAGGTATCGGACGCGAAGGACCTTCAAGTGCCGTTCAGCACAGCAGCCTCGCTCGGTTACGGCCTCCATCACATGCTACATCTGCCCCATCATTTTTTACATCCGGTGGACCCGCGATTGCCGTTCAGCGCGTTCAGGCCCCTGGGCCCCTCGGCGTTCGCACCGCCGAGCAAGTGCCTCAAGGTCGAGACCGGTAGCGCCAGCAGCGTGTCCTCGGGGCTCGCGAGTATCGGCTCGTTGTCCGGCATGTCCAACATGTTCTCGCCCTCGTTGCCTTCGTCCGGCGGCATCGGGGCGACGGCCATGTCCGGCAATGGCCAGGAGATCGCCCCCCAAAGCCCAGCCGGCTCCGCCAGTCGTTCCCCAACCGTCAACAATAATCCCGGCTCGGTGAGTTCCGCCGGTAACAATCGTGGACCAACGCCCGAGGACGAGGATCGCGAGGCCAACGCGACACCTGGCTCCGAAAACACCGAGAGGTCCACACCCGAGGAGGGACGACCTTACAGACGTGAGTACACACACACACTGTAAAAAATTTCTGTATGAAAATTAATACACAAGTATAGGAAGTTTTTATGCGGATACCGCTTATGAAATTTCAGATACGACTTTGAAAATCCAAAACAGGTTATTTGAAAAATGAAAGTGTAGCTCCGTAATGTTAATATACTTGTGCGTTTGAAAAATAATGCACGTGTAAAGAAATAATCACATCCAAGTATATTGAAATTAAGAACCATTTGGTGATATCAATATACGAGTGTATATTAAATTCAAGAACCATTTGCTAATATCAACATACGGGTGTGTATTAAAATTACTGATCCTAAGTATTAAGTTTATTTCAGAAATTAATAATTAAGCCCACTGAAAATGTGACTCGTATTTATCCTCCTCGACGGGAGCTAAAGATAAAAAAAAAAGGTGATTTTTGTGAAATTTCTTTCTTCAACACCTGGCGGCGTAAAAAATGGAAAAATAATTTCCTTCCGGAAAAGGCGAGCTCAAGAACTGCGACTCTGCCGTGGATATGGAGAGGTAACGAATTTGTTACACTCTCCGACGCGCGTACGAGTTGCAAACGCGTCTGTTTTTCCCAGGACGATCGTAGCCGGTGGTCGGGTTATATGCCCGACCGAAGCTGCGAGTGGCTATGGGAAAGTGCGGAACAATGCGCCGTCCCTCGGACGCTACGCGAACTACGCGCGACCATCGGTCGTCGCGAGCGGCCGAAGTGGGTTGAGCGCGTTTTGTATTTGCAATACTCTGTTTTTTATATTTGAATTAATATACAACTGTTGTAATCTTTAATTTAAGGCACGGCTTAATGCAATACATTTTCCACAAATTTACAAACTTGTCTTTGAAATTCCATGTTCCATCTATTAAATTCTATATCCACGTTAGAATTTCATGTGACTATTTTAAATTTACGATACAAGTGTTTCAAATTTAATTTCATCTACTGAGTTCGTAAAATTCAATTTTTTTGTATCTTAAATGTATTGTAAATTTCATATCTTTTTTTACAGTGCACACACACACCTCTTCTGTGAAATTCATTCGCGACCTCTTTTTCGATTCTCTCGTTACCTTGCTCGATAATTATCCTCACCCAAAATTCAAATTATTTCGGTGAAAAAATTAGGTGCACTCGAACGATTCTCGAAAATATTACAAATTTTATTTTAAAAAATGGTAATAAATGAAACTGATAGAGTTTTCGCAAAAAAAGAGAACTAACAAGTTCTCTTTTTTGCAACTCAAACGACGTAATGAAATATCGATTTTCCAAAAAATGGCCGCAGTCCAAAGTGAAAATATCGATTTTCGGTGAAAAAAAACGCTCTTTTTTCGGTGATGAAAAAAACTATGCTTCGTGAAAAAAAATCCTTTCACCACTGCTTTATATGTGAAAGAAGCTCGTCAAATTTGAAGTTGATCGGTGCAGTGATTTTTGAGATATCGCGGTCACCGATTTCTCGTAACTAATTTTGCGAAAAACGCCCTTAAAGTTCGGGCTTATCCATAAACGTCCGTAACTCCCTCAATTTTGAACCACTCGAGGTGAAATTGTCAGACGATATTTTCGGACCGTCACATTCCGAAAATCCGTCAAAAGTCAAAAATCGATATAAAAAATGTGATCTAGGCGTAACCCCTTAAGAACGATCACCACCGACGTGTCATTTTCTTTCGAACGTCCTTTTTCCCCCCGACACATGTGGTGTGTCCCTTAATTGCGAAAAGACCGAGAGAAAAAGAAAGAAAGAAACAGAGAGGTACTCTCATTTTTCTCTACCTTCCGTACATTCGTACCGTATTTTTTATCCCGTTACTCTTTCGTCCCAGCCCTTTTTCCTCCCCCTAATTACGCGTGTTCTTTTGCCCAATATTTTTTCACTCTTGTTTATAATCCCGCGACACGTTTTGCGTTTGAGAAATTTCGCGCTGAACGAACAAACGTACCCGCGATGGGAAAAAAAGAAACAATATCCTCAAAAAAGCGCGAGAGAGAAAAGGGTGAGAGAATGAGGGAGGAGACTTTTGCTTTTGCGAAAACGTATAGGCGACGAAGAACGCTAATTCCCGTTTGATGACACGAGTGTGGAAAGAAACACTACGCTGGAATGCATTTTTTTTTTCACTCGGACAGTCCCTTCTCTCTCTTTCTCTCACTCTTTTTTTTCAGAGGGTGGGAAACTCTTTTGTCCCGAGCGTGGTCAGCCACCGAACCTTCATATATATGCATACAGGGTGGACCATTCAACGTGATCACCCCAAATATCTCCGTTGCCTTTAGAGTGACGAAAACAAACCCAAACAAACCCAACGAGCCCAAACAAAACCCAAACAAACCCAAATATTTTGGTGAACCATCATTTCAAGGTCATGACATCATAGGTCGTTGGGTTCGTCTGAATATGAGCTACAACTTCTCATTTAAAAAAAAACATGTTGACATTTGAAAAACCATTGATTACCGCGAGAACGCAAAAACCATGACCTTGACAAAAATGAATTTCTCACCACTGTATCAGCCCTTCGAAATCAATCAAATGACCTCTTGACATTTTTTTCATCACCTTAAAGCAACGGAGATATTTGGGGTGGTCACGTTAAATGGTCCACCCTGTATATGTATACAGGGTGTGCTCTCATGAATGGATAATCCTGCAACTGTCGATAGTTCAGATCATTTCCTGCTATTTGCTGGAATTTCATTTTGTTATTTTTTTGTTATTTTTCGTTATTTTTTTTGTTATTTTTCGTTATTTTTTTGTTATTTTTCGTTATTTTTTGTTATTGTTATTTTTTTAGTTTGTTATTTTATTTTTGCTTTATTATTTTGATTTTTGTTATTTTTTTTGTTATGTTTCGTTATTTTTTGTTATTTTTTGTTATTGTTATTTTTTTAGTTTGTTATTTTATTTTTGCTTTATTTTTATTTTTGTTATTTTTTGCTTTGTTATTTTTTTTTAATCACCTACTTTTGGTTTCTCGCATGCAATTTCTACAAATGATACAAATCGACAATAACTAAGCAGCCTTTTTAAAGCAATTGGAACGATATGCGCAGTACATTTTTTTTTGCACTGCCGGCTATCAAAGTCAGATGTTCGAATCGATTTGTATGAAAATTCTGGAGGAGATCTTTTTCCATAAAGTTTCCTTAACATCTGAGGTTAAAAAGAAGACTTTTCTAGATGGAACGAATAACAAGACTATTTTTTTTTACCCGAGTAAAAAAAGTTATCATTTGTAGAAATGGCATGTGAAAAACCATAAGCAGATGATTTTTATTTCGAAAACCGTGGAATTTTTGGTGAGCTGAAATTCCAGTACGATCTGACCTATCGACAGTTGCAGGATTATCCATTCGTAATAGGACACCCTATGATGGTGATACTGAAGTATATACAGCTATGTATACTTGTACGTATCGTGCCTCGTCCTCGGGACCAGTTCGCGGTCATCCGAGCGGCGGAAACTGGCGAACGACGCGACGTGTCCTTTGACCGGTGTATGATATTCCGCATCTGCGAATCTCATCGATGCGTTTTCACTCGTCTCTCATCGTTATCAAACGTGCTAATTGCCCTTCTCACGAATATACGGAATATGGCGAATTCGTGAATTCTCCCGTATGGCGAATTCTCCTGTAACCCTCGTCTCCCATTCGTTCATACGATACCATTCTTTCTAGCGTGAAACGCGCGAAATTAATCGACGGCAAGCCTCTATACAAGACGTTGCTACGTTTTCTCCAATGCTCCCGTTGGAAAAATGTTTGCAGTTTGGGAGGAATTTTTTTGTAAAATATGTTGAAATTATTTGAGGGTTTGAACATTTACGAAGGGTCGTGGAATTTTGAAGGGTCGGGCAGATTTTTCTCGATATGTGAGATTCTCGCGAAATGTTAATTCGCGAGAATCTCGCTGTACGAGGATCTCACAATCTTCGTACAGATTTGTCGATATTGTTGGTATGATTATTTTTTAAAATAATTTTTTAAGTTACTTTTTTGAAACATTTTTTAAGTTACTTATACTAACTTAAAATATGGTTAAAACAATACTTTAAGTTTACTTTATTTGTATTATTAAAACTTATTTATTGAATAAATGAATTATTTGAACAAACTTATGATAAATAAAAAAATTTTAATAATAAATAAAATTATTTATTTAAATGTCGTGTTAACTTTTATTAACTGAATTTATATTAAAATTAAATTTATATCAAATAAATGTTGCGTCGGTTCGTACAGATCTGTCGAGGTTTTTTAGGTTACTTTTTTAAAACATTTTTCAAGTTACTTATACTAACCTAAAATATGGTTAAAACCATACTTTAAGTTTGCTTTATTTGTAATATTAAAACTTATTTATTTAATCAATGAATTATTTGAATAAAATTATGATAAATACGAAAATAAAAAAATTAAAATAATAAATAAAATTATTTATTTAAATTTTATATTAACTTAAAATATGGTTGAAAACATATTTCAAGTTAATATGGTTGGTATGATTATTATTTTATCATTCTACTTTTTTTTGTTTCTTTTTGCTATTATTTGATGATAGATCGTATTGCTCCGGGCGACGCACTTCCTCAGTTTGCACTGGAAAAAATTTACCTACTCCCAAGGGCTAGGCTTGATCTTAAGGGGGGAGATACGTTCAGGCGAGGACAAAACTGCTGATTTTTATGATTTTTTTTTCAAAAGGCAAGATTTCTTTACCATTGTTGAGTCTTGGGGTGCTTTTTATTACTACCTTAGGCTGTTACATGGTATTTTTAATATTTTTATCGATTAAAAAAAATGGCCGACGTATGGCACTGTCTTTCAAACGGCTTGCGGCGGATGTTGTCTGACGGCGGGACACGCAGCGTCGGCGGGATTCATCTGAAAAAGAACCGACGGAGATTTTTCTTTCATTAACACTCGTACGCAGAATATGAACCAAGAAAAAGTTCGAAATGTCCAAAATCGATAAAATGGTAGGCTTTGAAACAAAAAGATTGAATTTTTCGAAAAAATGGCGACACTTTCCATTAAAAAATACGTTTTTTTTTTTTAATCGCAAACATCTAAGGGTATGTTTTAGACAATGTGGTTCGAAATACTTATGCCAAATTTTATCAGAACCGCTCTGTTCGTTTTTTAGCTACACGTCGCGCCCGTTTTGAAAATGCAGCTTAGAAGACCATGATATACCTTCACCATTTTTGAAGATCAAAAAATACCACGTAACAGCCAAAAGTGCTAATAAAACATACCCAAAGTCTCAAAAATAGTGAAAAAAATGTTTTCTTTAAAAAAAAATCATAAAAATCGGCAAATTTTTTCCTCGCCTGGAGATATCTTCCTTAATCTAGATCGGAACGATAATGGTACATCAAGCAAGCTGTCGCCGAGTCAAAAAGGCGATAAAGAAATTTAAAAAGTCGCTTTACTATTATCAATTTTATTATTATTACCATTATTATTTTCTCTACTACAAATAATTATTTCTACCATTCTTCATATTACCATTATATCATTATACTTAATTTTTTCACCATTCTTCTTCTTCTTATTATTGTTATTATTATTTTTGCTGTATTATATGATCGTTCTTAATATTTTTAATATTATAATTTGATCGTTCCTTTTCTCCTGATAATTACTATTCTCTCCACTATAAATATCATAGAATGCGTCATTATTCTTACTATTTGTCATTGTATCATTTAATAATAATAATATTCTATACTAATGATTCGATATAAATGTTGTTTATTAACATTTATTCATTATCTTAAAATGCGTTTTATTATCCCGAGAGTCACGAAACAGAAAACGCGATTTTCACTATACTAAAAACAATAATAAGAGCACCGATGATATCAGATGAAAAAAAATCGAAGAGATCGGAAAATATTGGACCTTTGAGGCATTAAATTCTCGACGATCTTTGTCGCCTTTCTCGTCTCAATTTGATCCTCGTGCGTTTATAATTCTTCTCCTTTTTAAACGTTTTTATTATTTTTACAACTATCGAAGTAACTCGTATATTTCCAATAAACGAATAAATTGAGTGCAATAAATATTTCTCGCGTTCGGGCGAGTCTCACGAATCACGGCGCGTTGCCGAAGAGGAATCGTGCTCTTCGTCTCATCGCCTTGCGCTCTTTTATGCCGCGCGTACACTTTTCCTCGTCCTCACCCTTCTCCTTCTCGGCCCTATTAAGCGCTGTAAAGCTTCGACAGTTACAAAGCGCTTTACTTTCGAGGTTTAGTAGGTTATAAAAGTTTCATGCACGTCGTACGAGGCTGTATAGCACCGTCTCGATGTGAGAGACGAACCGTCGACGGCCGGATCGTTTTCTTTCTTTTTTTTCCCGCTCGTCCAGAGTTTCGACGACAAAACGAGGCGTAATAAAAAATGTTCGGGAGCTCCGCTAATATATATGAGGTATTCCACGTGAATCCGGTGGACGTTTTCCCTGACCCCCGCCAATTCGATTTTTTTAAATCTGATTCCATTTACTCTGAAAGACACCGTGATTTTTTTTTACATTTTTCGAAACAACGCTTAGTCAAAAAAATGTTTTTTCCGAAAAAACGCCCCGATTGAAAAATCTGAAAAATATCCCAAAAATGCGTGATTATATGTAAAAATTTTCAAGCTATTACCCGCCGTGGGAGTATGATTTTTTCTGTGCTGAAAATGACTTCAATTGAAATTAATACCAGAACTTTTTGACTGACGATGAAAAAATCGTAAACCCACTGCGGGTGATAGCTTGAAATTTTTTACATATAATCACGCATTTTTGGGAATTTTTTCAGATTTTTAAATCAGGGCGTTCTTTCGAAAAAAACATTTTTTTGGCTAGGGGTTGTTTCGAAGAATGTAAAAAAAAATACCTCACACAGCCAGTTTAATATATATGTACATATATATTATTGATTCATAACAGGACACCCTGTATATGTGATCGGTGCAATATCAAAAGCGTGTGAGTGCTTGACCAAAAATGACGTTGTCTAATCTCGGCAAGGGAAACGAGGTGAATTTTCCTGCTGTTATCATTTTATGTTGTATTTATTATATATATATATATCGACACTGTTGTGAAAAACACGTGGAAATTAACGAACGACGAATGAATTGTATGTATACATGGATGAAAATATGAGCGATGCCAACACGAAATCCCCACGTGTTTGTCCATAAGTTCGGTTGTTGCATATTGCCACGAACATTTATACACAAAAACACACATATATCTACGTACCGCAAAAAGGGGAAAGAGAAGAGCGAAGCTTCGTAGTTTCCGATGTAATATTCGTGTATCGCGTTTATGAAGCTATAAAAAAAAAAGAAAAAAAAAATAAACACTCGCACTCGTACACACAATGACGTAAAAATACGTGGCGGAACGACCTTTCGAACAACAGCGCGATCGTATCATCCCAAAATATTGCTGCTCTCTGAGTATGCGTATGTTTTTTTTTTACGGCACGTGCAGGCGGGACATCATCGAACGGGGCCGTCAAGCAGTTCAACCCGTGCTTGCGGGAACCGAAAAAAAACAAAATTCAGATTTTCGTGTACGGTGATTTTGCGCTCGTTGTCGCGTGTTTGGGAAAAGGTATTTTAATCGCAGCCGAAAGAATCAGACGATCGGGCTGAGTTCTCCGGGGAGATGAGTCGGTGACGGACGACACGGGCGCTCGCGAACGATCGAGGAAATTTATTTCACAGCCGTATCTTTTCTTTCGTTTTTTTTTTCGTCTAATTTTTATCTCCCTTTTTTCCGTTTATTTTCTCGCCTACTCTCGTTCTTTTTTAAATTTGTTCATTTTCTCCTTGAGGGATCATGGTAACGAGTCGAAAACTAGCTGATGTTCGGGACTTTTTTTTTCGATGGCTAAAATGAGCTAATCGGTCTGATTTTTTAATGTCAAATCAAAGCACTCGTGAAGAACGGAAAATAAATTTTCAAATGTTTATTTTTATTTTTTTTTTCACATTTTCCTTAACGGTTGAAAATTACTTCGAAAAAAAGGAGTCCTCACGGTGTACACGGCTGTGGCCGTAAATATTATCCGTAACACAATTTGTAAAAAGATTATTAATCGGTATGAAAGCTATATATATATATAACATATAAGATTATATCTTATATAGATTATCTACACGGAGATAATTTTTAAGTAATCTTTACTGTGAAATCACAGTAACTCGGTGACAAATATGCAATTCTTCAGGTTCTTAGGAAATAAATTATAAATTTTCATGGAAATGAATCAAAATTTACGATTGCGTAACAGAAATTTAAAATATTTTCCAGAATTTTTACTGAAATTAATAGTAAAATTTCATGAAACGTAAAGATTACGACAATAAGTTAAAAAAGTGCTAATATAAATGAAATTTTTCAGTGGAACATTGAGAAATTTGCGTGTTTTCCATAAAAATTTAAAAAAGGAAGCCGAAATTTTCCGTGCGTCCACCGGAATTTTACGTTCTTTATAGTAAAATCAGTTAGGGCTAGGTCGCCTGACCGTACGCGTGAGCTCTGTGTGCGAGCGTGCGTATACGTGAACGCAAGCTGTGAGAGTTTGCTTGTGTATGACGCAGTATGACGAGCACGAACGACGCCGACCCGCGTTGCTTAGCAACAGCGGTACCGCGCATGCGCATTATAGTACGAAGCATGGGCCAAGAAAGCCTCGTGGTCTCGTGCAGTCTAACGTGTTCTACGCAGTTCTACGCAAGAAAACAAAGAAACGTGAAAAGAAACTTCGATAAAGGACGTCTACAATGGTACGGAAAGATGATATGCTAAAATAAGTAGCAATCAAGAACACAAATGTTCAGAAATACAGTATATAGAGTATTTATTTAATCATAGGGAATTAATTTTTCGCTAAGGATTTTAGAAATTTCAAGTTAGTCCAGGTTATTTTTACTGTAGAAACTTGGAATTTTTGAGGCAGCCCATTGTTAAAATTCTACATGCGAATGTGTCAGAATTTTTACTGAAAGAAATGTAAAAAATGATGCTACTTGCTTAAATTTTTACATGAATGAAAGCAAAATATTAAAAGCTAGTGTCAATTTTTGACTATGTGCACATTTGTCACCGGTTTCAAATTTTTAATGTAATTTTTACGGAGATTTCACCGTAAAAAATACTTAAAAATTCTCTCCGTGTACATTAAAGATCTATATAAGATTAATATAAGATTACTAATCGGTATGAAATCTTGCTATGGAGGTTTTTTTCAAATAAAAATTGACAAGATGGCGGTGGTTTGGAAAAAAGTATCGAATTTAGGCTATTTTTCGACAGTTCTTCGTTAAAAAAAAATATGAAGATAAAAAAAGCTTCTATAGCACGATAAAGAATGGCGTGAAAAATGTTGTGTCAACATTTGAGACGAATAGCTTGAAACCTCTTCCTTTGAGAGTGTACGTCGTCTTGAGAAACGACATTTCGAAAAAAACCCGTCAGTCCGCGCCAGGTCTCACGCAGCTGGTCGAGTACCTTTTTCTGAAAAAAAAAAAACCGGACAGCAGCCGGAATAGTTCGAATTTCGCCCCCAAAATTGAACAGCATTTTTACAACCGCCTATACTATTGGAAAAAGCAACAAAAAAAAACAATTTTTTGAAAAATTTCACACGGTGATCCCTCAATTTTATCGCGATATTTTTTTTCTTGTATTTTCTCGCGTTCTTTCGTTCATTTCTTTTTTTCCTTTATTTTATCGCATTCTCTTGCTTATTTCTTTTTTTCCTTAATTTTATCGCATGCTCTTGCTTATTTTTTTTTTTTCCTTTATTTTATCGCATTCTCTTGCTTATGTCCTTTTTTCCATTATTTTCTCGCGTACTTTTGTTTATTTCTTTTTTCCCCATTATCTTCTCGCGTTCTCTCGATCTTTTTTTTTGAGCTTCCGAATATTATTCGCGCGCGTGTGTCGGACGTCAGAGGTCTCGAGGCCGTACACGGTTCTCTCGTAAAATAGAGAAGTCAGGAGAGTAACGGCGCGCCGCGGAGGGCACCGCGACGACGTGTGCGGCCCGAGAAAATTTGATTACCGAATAATTCGTACGACGTGCGATGGTAAATCGTGCCACTGGGTGGGTGGTTGTGTGCGTTTTCTGTGATCGGAGAAATAGATAGGAGAGGAGTAAAGGCAGAGAGAGAGGGAGAGAGAGAGAGAGAGAGAGAGAGAGAGAGAGAGAGAGAGAGAGAGAGAGAGAGAGAGAGAGAGAGAGAGAGAGAGAGAGAGAGAGAGAGAGAGGTTCGAAGCCACGGAGGTAAAGCGTCGCTGCCCCGCCGAGGCTTTCACCCCTAAGAATACAAATGAGGCTAACTGCTTTTCTACCGCATGACAGATACGCGCGTACATTTGGTGTGCCTCGTGTTCCGCCGCCAAACCTCGCGCTACCCACCCGGTAAAATGCGTTTCGCCACGTTTCGGAATCCCGACGTTACCGTGCAAATGCTTAGTTTCACGTACGAGCAACACTGGTGGATGGACAGTAGTCGGGGTTTCGCTCCGACGGCTACTTCGAGTTAAGCAGCGTTGTGCACGGCCCATACTCGGAGCGGTGACCGCTCAGGCCGTCTATAATGGCACGGCACTTTCCACAGTTTCACCGTACCCTCGGCAAATGGGGTATAGTGTAGCTTGAGACGGCTGTGGACGCAACGAAAGTTAGGTTGGGATAGCCGATGTGCGGGTAGGGAGCGATAGGAATGGCTTCAATTGGGAAGGTCAATACGTGAACACCTGCAAGGGGGTATACTCGGGTAAAAACATTATACCGTAAACTGGGGTAACTTTGGGACAATTTTGGGTAACTTTGGGACACTTTTGGGTAACTTTGCGAAACTTGGGTAACTTTGGGACACTATTGGGGACAATTTTGGGCAACTTTGGGTAAGGTTGGGTAAGTTTGGGACAACTTTGGGTAACTTTGGGTCATGTTCGGTAACTTTGGGACACTTTTGGGTAACTTTGGGACAGTTTTGGGTAACTTTTCGAAACTTGGGTAACTTTGGGACACTATTGGCCAACATCGGGTCAATTTTGGCCAACTAGGGGACAACTTTGGGCAATTTAGGGTAAGTTTGGGACAATTTTGGGTAACTTTGGGCCATGTTCGGTAACTTTGGGACACTTTTGGGTTTGTTTGGGACACTTGGGTAACGTTGGGACACTATTGGTCAACTTAGGGGACAATTTTGGGCAACTTTGGGTAATGGTGGGTAAGTTTGGGACAATTTTGGGTAACTTTGGGCAATGTTTGGTCATTTTGGGACACTTTTGGGTAGCTTTAGGACAATTTTGGGTAACTTGGGGACAATTTTGGATTACTTTGGGACACTTTTGGCTAACTTGAGGACAATTTTGGGTAATGCGGGGAAAATTTGAGGAAACTTTGGGTAATGTTCGGTAACTGGGATACTTTGGGATAATTTTGGGTCACTTTAGGTAAGTTTAGAACACTTTTGGGTAACTTTGGGACATTTTTAACTAACTTCGGGTAAATTTTTCTTCCATTAACGCTCAAACACAGAATATGAACCGAGAAAAAATGACAAATGGTGAAAATCGATTAAGTTGTTCACTTTGGAACAAAAAGATTGAACTTTCCAAAAAAAATGCTACATTTTGCATTAAAAAAAAACTTTTTTTATTATAAAAATATTTCGCGTCACGTTTTGATAGATGAGGTTAGAATGATTTATGCGAAATTTCATCAGAATCGGTCGATTGGTTTTTGAGCTATACGTCACACCAGTTTTAAAAACGTAGTTTAGAAGACCGCGCCATACCTTCGCCATTTTTGAAGATTGATAAAAATATACCATCTAACAGCGAAAACTGGTAACCTAAAACATGACAACATGAAAATCAGCAACATTTTTCCTCGCCCAAACGTATTCCACTCTTCAGGCAGTGTTGTCTAGAAATTTGACAAAATCGTTTTTTCTTTAACATATCGTATATTCTTTAATATCTAATATAAATATTGTATATATTAATATAATATATTAATATATATAATATTTCCTTTCATATCGGCAACCACGATTTCGCCATAACTAATTGGCCGACTGAACTCAGATTTGGCATACACCTTCAGTATACTGTTTTTCAATGTTGCAGCGTTGGTAGTAGAACCAAGTACAAATAATTTCTTTTACTCTATACAACTCCGTAGAATGGTCAGAAAAATAGGAAAAATTAATAAAGCCATTTTGTACATTTCGTACGAAGCACGGCGTCATTGTGTACATTTTTTTCACTACATCCGGTATCAAACAGCACAACACTCATGTCTATTAAGAATATTGTTTTTTTTTCACATTCATACAACGTCCACAACACTGGTCGTTAATTGGGGACGTTTTCCGCGTACCGTCGCAAACAAACGTACAACAGTAGATGATAATACATTTTTTAGTTTTTTTATTTGTCCATAGTCTTAAAGGATCAATAAACATGTGTAAAAAATTTCGGAACGAATACTGTTAACAGTTTGACAGTCATTCCATCCTAAAAGTCACGTCCAAAGCAGCACCGTAGACAACAATACTGCCTTAAGATTTCAATTCCTATCAAAAAATCAGAACCGTTCGCAATTGAATTTACTTTGCTTTAAGGCGTTACCCCCGCTTGTAGCGCAAAAAAGGCCTTTTTCATGATTTTTTTTACAGAAAACTACAAAACTTTTTTAATCGATCAATATACCATCTTAAAGAACACATCTTGAAGAACTTTCAGTAATTTTTTTATTGAAAAATATTACATTGTTTAGTGGCAAATGGCCGTCAATGAAATAATGTTTTTATATACACGGTTTGCGGTGACCAACATTGCGGCGAAGTGGATCATCTGAAAAAAAAATGCGGATGGATTTAGTCAAATATAAGTATAAACTAGTCTTTAATCGAAGGATTTTAAAAAATATTCATTTTTCATAAAATGGCGGACAATCAAAGTTAATGGTTCGATTTTAACGAAAAAAACGGCCGTTTTTTTGCTATAAAACGGCCATTTTTTTTTCGAAAAAAAAATCGAACGATTAAAGACTACATTTTTATGTATTAAATAAGCCTGCAAAATTTCAAGAAGATCGGTTCATTAGTGTTCGAGTAATCTTGGTCACCGACTTCAGAAATGCCATTTTGAGAAAAACGCGTTTAAAGTTTCAATTTCAGTTCTTCAATTCACGGATTCTTCTCTTTCAACGCTCATATCTCAGTCAATTTTGTTCGGATCGACTTGAAATTTTCAGGACATATTCTCAGATACTTATACTTCAAAAAAATGCAATAAAAAAAATCGATTTTTTCAAAATCGCAAGTGGGGATAACCCCTTAACAAAAACGTGTTATCGAAACAAAAATTTCCCCTCAGTTTCCTTTCATCCATCTGTCGCTAGTGCAAAAGTATATGATGTGCGTACATAACGGATATGATTGTGCCAGGCAGCAGGGGGGAGATAATATAGAAACAGTAACGTGAAACTCATTAGGAATGCGCGTCGTTACCGAGCCCGGCGACGCTCCAATTATACCGTCGCGAAAATTCTGCCCAAAGAGGAAGAGAGTGTGTGCGTGAGAGAGGGCGAGAGAGAGAGAGAGGGAGAGAGAGAGAGCGAGTGAGAGAGAGAGAGAAGGGAAAAAGAGAGAAAACACAAAATTATTTGGTTACCACTCTCAACGTGCTGCCACACGTGACGAGTTTCCTCAGTGAGCCCCGAAAACCGATCTGTCGCTTTTGAAGCCTCGTTCGTATTATTTTTTTCATTTTTGTCGTTGAGGTCGTTGGTGGTGATCCTCCCGGTAATGCCCTTCCTTTTCCTCCTTTCTCTCTCCCGTTCAATCCCTCCCTTTTATCAGTTACACGCAGAATCGTATCCATACGGCAGAGTGCATTATGTCATTTTCCACTGCAAATACATTATGTGATCTGTACTTATATAGATACACACAGGGTATCTCGTTATGAATGGATAATCCTGCAACTGTCGAGCGGTCAGATCGTTTTCTACTATATGTTGGAATTTTAGGTTAGTAAAAGTCCCACGGTCTTGGAAATAACGATCATCTGCTTTTGATTTTTCGCGTGCTGTTTCTACAAATGATATAAATCAACAATAACGCCGCATCTTTTCGAAGTAATTGGCACGATGTGCGCAGTACATATTTTTACACTGCAGGCTATGGAAGCCAGATTTTCGAATTGGTTTGTCTTCAGCACAAGATCCTTTTTCATAAAGTTTCCTCAACATGTGAGGTTAAAAAGAAGGCTTTTTCAGATAAAACAAAGTACTAAGAGTATTTTTCTTTAAACCGGGTCAAAACAAGTTATCGTTTGTAGAAATGGCACGCGAAAAACCAAAAGCAGATGATTTTTATCTTGAAAACCGTGGGACTTTTACTGGACTGAAATTCCAGCATATAGTAGGACATGACCTGACCTAGTGACAGCTGCAGGATTATCCACTCATGACAGGACACCCAATATATATATGCAGATGGATATGTCATGAATGGATAATCCTGCAGATGTCGATAGGTCATGTCAGTGATGTCAATGTCAAGATGTCAATAGGTCAATATACAGGCTGGCTCGAAAAGTAACATCAAAAGGGACATCTAGATGCTCCGTATCAATACCTATTCGAGTAACTAGGCTTCACAATTAGATTGTTGGAATGCAACGATTTTTTTTTGTTTGTCATCTTTATTACTACGGAAAATCATATTTTGGATACTTGGGTGGTAGATTTATACATAAGGAGCCTAAAAAATGATCGCGTGATTTTTATTGCTTCAATCTGTCAGGAAATTTAGGGAACAGTAGAAAAAAACTGTTGCATTTCAACGATGCAGCTTCAACATCATCCGAATGACGTCTATGTATGTTGTACGATCTCTCTTTTTGAGAAAAAATGATTTTTCAATTCTTCTCCTTTGTGCACGTACTTTCCTCGCGATTTTATTTACTTCTGTTATCGTTATGAACCAAGCTTTTAAGGATATTGAGTCCCTATGAAACATGTTAATGTTAATTGTTCAATAAATAGCTTCTTAATCGTCATGAGATTTTTACACGACCTCCTGAATACTTCATGTAAAAACATACCAAATTTTCCGAATTCTATCATCATTACTTCAACCTCCTTAAGGGTCGAAATAAAAAATGATAAGAAAATTCTGAAAATTTGGTATGTTTTTGTATGAAGTATTTAAGAAGTCGTGTTAAAATTTCACGACGATTAGGGAGCTCGTTATTAAAAAATTAACATTTTGTTAAGAACAATTTTTAAAAGAAATAAAAAAAAATTTATCAATAAACTTCGTTTTGTTTCCGTTGCTTTCAGTATATTGTAGATATTATAAAATTGAGAGGTCAAAAAAAAAAACTTATTGTAAAGTTACATGAGTTTCCATAAAACAACATTTAATTTGTGAATGTTAATTGTTCAATAACGAGCTTCCTAATTGCCGTGAAATTTTTACACGACCTTTGAAATACTTCATACAAAAACATACCAAATTTTCAGAATTTTATCATCATTTGCGATTTGGGACTCAACATCCTTAAGGCAATATTGCTGTCTAGAGCTCTGTATTAGAGGTGGTTTTAGGATGGAATAATGGTAAAACCGTTCAAGTTTTCTTTCCGAAACCGTTTACACATGTTTATTGAGCCTTCAAGAATAAGCACAAGTTGTACGAAAAAAATTATTATCGTGTGCTTTAGAACGTTTGTTTACAAGGGTGCGCGAAAAACGCCCCCAATTGGCGACCAGCGTTGTGGACGTTGTATCGATGCGAAAAAAAATCAAACTTCTTCTTAATCTTTATCAGTGTTATGACGTTTGGTCCCAGATAGAGCAAAAAAATTGCCAAATGGTGGCGTGCTAAGCGTTGATTATTAACTTTTCCTATTTTTCTGACCATTTTACGACTTATGTATGTTTATAAAAAATTATTTTTACCTGATTCTGACATTATCGTTGGAAAACAGTCTGCTGAAGGTGTATGCCTAACCTGACCTCGGACGGCCAATTCGTTATCGAGACATCGTGGTTGGCGATTTGAAAAACCATAGTTTCGAGAAAAACTCCTTAAAGTTTGTCATTTCTATAACTCGGCTAATTTTATGAGAATCATTGAACAGTTTTCACGGAAATATATTTCACATTTCACGGAAATATTCAAAAAGTTCTGTACAATGATACAATAGAATTTTAAGAATATTCTTTTTTCAAATTTGTATACAGCATTACTTCTTTAAGCAATAAATAATCGGCCATCTGAACACCAGCGTACATGCCTTCGATTCGGATAAATTTGAATAAATGGGTTTAAGAGGATTAGTCGGTAAAGTTCAGATTATAGAAGAACACCTACAAGTCCAAATGACTCCCAATGGCTTTCAGGAACGTCTAAAAGGAAAGTACATACACAAAAGGGAATAAAATAAAAACCGGGGCTACAGAAAACTTCGAGAAAAAATTAAATAATGCTTTTATTTCCCGAAAACGAAAAAAAGATCGCAGAACATATATGGGGCTGATTCGGATAGGTATTGATACAAGGTATCTAGATTTTGCTGTAGGACGTCACTTTTAGGGCCACCCTGTGTAAATATATATATATATATATATACAGGGAATAGTGATTTTACGGACGTTCAACTTTGAGAACCATCCTCGCAGTAGATTGTACGAAATCGCCTTTCCCAATATATATATATATATGCGTGACGCATACGTACAGATTATACAATGCATCCACTGTGACAAATTATATAAAACATATATGTGCTCGTATGTACATGTATACATGTAATATACGTTACAATAAAAGGGAGAAAGGGACATATATTAATTGACACATCCCTTGTTATGGTTATCGAACGATTGATAATTGCATTCAAACATGAGAGGGAATTAGCCAGTTCGTTGATCTGCGAATAATAATTCTCTGCATAGGAAACACGCGTCACTAGTACAGAATTCGATTCTGCATACCGCACGTCTGACTCGTCACGTGGAAAGGGGGGTTAGGTGCATACGCATATATCGACTCGTCCACACTGACCGACGCATACGAGTACTCACATGCTCGTGTGTGGGTGTGCGTGAGTGCACAGAGCGAGAAAGTGCAGAGTGCCGGTCCCCGAACCCCTCAGAGATCGAGCTCTCTTCCCCTTTCCGCTGTTAGTTCCGTTCGTTATTGAAAAATGCAATTATAAAAAAAAAGGGCAAAAAGTCAACGGTTCCGTTCAACCCTTCCGGGAGGGACAGACGTGCACGAATGTTTGACGAGAAAGCTCCGGGATTCGACGTTATTGTGATTCCCGATGGGACGTGGCGAGAAGAGACACGTTCGCGATAGGTCCGCCGCGAGCGCCCTCTTACGACCTCCGAATGTACGAATGTTACGGCTTCGAGTATAGGCCGTCTGATTGCACGTTGGGCGATTTCGTAGCGAGAATTCGAGATCGTTCCGAACGCGAGTTCAACCTGCTGCAGTTTCTGGTCACCACGACTGAAGCGCAAAGATATGGCATGACCCAAATCAGGGTAAAGTCAGAATATATTTTGAAGAGAAAGGCTTAGTTCCAATTTTAGGAGCTCTGACGTAAATGCCTAGAGCGCGGTTCCAATGTTGGTGTTGAGTCTTTCCAATGCTGGAAGTTGGGGGTGGATAAGTTGGAGGGTATCTCGAACAAAATGGCGTGCAGCGAGAGGGCGAGGCGCGAGAGGCAATAACAGCAGTGAGAGGGTGGGAGAGATCGAGTAGAACCCATCCTAGGTGGGTGCATCGGTTAGTACACCCTATAAGGGATGGCCGGAGCTCGCGGATTCGCGACAGTTCCTACATATATAGGAGAGTATGCCAAGACTACTAGGTATTCCGTATTGCGGTCTCGCGCACAAGTGGAAAGAGATGTTTGCGCCGGGCGCGGACCTCCTCTTCGACGCGATTTCTCCCGTGTTCAACACTTTACCACCCCTTGGGCGAACTAGGCGGGGCACCGGAGGTACCGAGCTGTCGTATATGTCGGGAGTAGCTCCGGCCGGGAGGAGTGCAGCGACCTCGCGAGCTGACTACGTGGGGCCCACGTGAATCTCCTCCCATGGCGTCTTGCCGTGATCCTCGTCCTCCGCTACCAAACTTCTCGTCTCACCGTCCTCACACTCGTTCACAAGGCAACGCGAACTTTTTGCCAACTAATGTCACTATGTGGCAGCGCCATGGCGTTCTGCACTTGGCAAAACCGCAGGACGTGGCTGGATAGGAAAATCCATAACGGCGTCACCAGCAGACCAGCAGATCGGTCCAATGGCTGATGGGTTGCAATGACATCAGGGGATCTGGATGTTGAAGTTGAATCTTGTTCTTCTTCGTTAGTTAGGAGTCTAGTGGATTCAGGCTGATTGAATCACTTGAAGAGAGCCCAATATAGTTGAGAAAAAACATTTTCCGTACAGTTTAATACATGCCCCCAATCGGATCGTCATCAAATATTGAGTCAGACGATGATTAGAGCCAACGAAATTGTTTTACAATTTCTTCACTGAGGAGCTTCCCTATAAATGCTACAGGCCGATACCAGGCCAGTATCTTTTCAAAAGGATAAACGCACTTCTCAGGATCTACTTGGCGGATCCAAATGAAAGTGCCAGGAAATTCTGCAAGTGTTTATTTTCACCTGCCGTAAATTCCGCCAAAGAGCTTTAGCCGTTGTCACCCCAACTGCCATCAGGCAGATGGAATTTCCACAATGGACAGACATTTCAGCATCGTCTTCCAATCCTGCCGGTTCAATTCCCATCTGAAAAGACGAATCTACAGTCGCCAAATTTGTATAATACCGCTGAGATGGCAGGATCGCGAAGACGTCGGGTCCCTTAGAATACAAGCCATCCAGCTTCTCTCCCCTGTATTCAGAATCTGCAAAAGCCACATGTGTGGCCTACATTGTCTCGGTGGCTGGTGGCGTCCCGAGTGCACATCGAGATACTTTTATGGTCACGTCGCAGAGAGAAAGACGATCTTGGGACACGCGAGCTGACTGTATACCCACGATTATGGCAGAAAATGGGCGCTCGGCTATGCGCGATTTAGCTTGCCTCGCCAACTTTCCGTCGTATATTTATCGTCCTCGTCGGGAGAGCAGAATTCTCGGCGCCGACGCGCTCGCCGCCTTAATATATACCATCCCCACGCTGCTTGTCTTTTCGCCGCGAATGTACATATGTATACGTCTATATTTCACGGTATACATGAAGTACCTCGATTTTGCGCGTGCCTGGTGCAATTTCTCTCACCTCCGTCTAGGTCTTGGTACACTCGCGGGGGGGAGAGAACAAGAGAGACGGGTAGAGTTCTGCCATCCAGGGCTTTAACGGCCCCTCACAGTTACTTGGCCCTGCATGTAGATATAGGCACTATTATTCTGTACTAGTCCGCAACGAAGTCTCCTCTCTCTCTTCCGTTTACCCTCCTTTTATGTCCTCTCTGGTACTCATCGACCAAATGGCTCCCACACAGCCGCCGCGTTGCACTTCAATGACACATACGTATGTAGGATAGAATTAAAGTTCGGAAGATGCCGTACCGGTGGGTAGGTGGTGTTGGATTCTACGTGTCTCGTTGACGGTGGGATCCTCACTCTTGCCTCCCACGAACCACGAACGAATCCAACCGAGCCACTAGAAATAGAAGCTCCGCCTTCTCTAGATGCTGCAAGCTATGATGAGTGCATATATGTATATATCTGTACGTACGGATATAGACGTATATACATTTATTCGCGTCTCTTTCGAGCGTCCTCCGGGAGCTTCCACGTTGGCGCGAGATGCTCGTACCGGATAGAACGACAAGTCGGGTGGTACGATCCTCTGGGCGTGGTGTACCAGGTTGCAAGATCCTCCTACCGGACTCTTCCACGCAAGCCGTTTCTCATCCTCGTCATAGACCGTCGCCCGACATGACAGGGATGCGGAAGATAAAAAAAAACACGGGAATTGGCAACGACACTACCAATTCCAGAGGTACGACGAATATCCCGGAGATTGAGATGTTGTCCAGACAATCTGGAGGTAGATTGATATCTTTTAGGATAGAAATTCATAGGGTGGTCTGAAAGCATTAAAGGCATGTTGGTGGTAAATGTCGTTGATGTCATCGATGAATTGACGTTGATCATGGAGTTGTTGAGGTTGCTCATTGAGGTGTTGACGTTGGTCGTTGAGGTGTTGGTGTCGATTATAGAGATGTTGCCATCGATCATTGAAGCATTTCCGTTGATCATTGAGGCATTTCCACTGATCATTGAGGCATTTCCACTGATCATTGAGGCATTTCCACTGATCATTGACGCATTTCCACTGATCATTGAGGCATTTCCACTGATCATTGAGGCATTGACATCACTGGGCCTAGTCGTTGTTCATTAATGAATCGTCGTTGGTCATTGGTGCATTGACATTGACCATTAAAGCATTGCCGTTGATCGTTGATGCATTGACGTTAATCATTGAGTTATTGCCGTTGAGCTTCGAAGCACTTCCCCTCTTGATCAAAGCATTGATGTTCATCATTGGGCCTTGTCGTTGGTAGTTAATGGAATGTCGTTAGTCATTGAAGCATCGACATTGACGTTGATATATTGTCGCAAATCATTGATGCATTTCCGTTGATCATTAACGGACAACACCACTGTGGCGGCTTCAAAAAATCGATTTTTTGTAAACCATCTAGAAAAATCTAAAATACATTTAAGATTAAGATGCCGTTGGACCCAGGTCGAAAAAATAATTATTTTCGGAGATACTGAATATTTTGTGGAGCGGTGCAGCGCGGTAATATTTCTGAATATCGCCATAAGCCGCCTCTTCCTGAGGAAGTATTGGAGGCAATTACGCCAGTCTTCGAAAATTTGAGCAGAGACGATTTGCTGCAGCGTTGTTTGGGCGGCTTCACGCAAAACAACAACGAAAGCTACAACAAATCAGTTTGGGCAATAGCCCCCAAGTGTCAGTCCGGGAGCTAAAAAATCGTCGATATTGCAGCTGATATCGCGGTATTATTATTCAATGATGGCCTGAGAAGCCTCATGAAAGTTTTGGAGACGTTGGGGATAACTATTGGCCCAAATTGTTTCAATTTTTGCGTTGAAACCGACGCAGCGCGGATCGAGCTGGCGGAGCGCTCGCTCACAGACGCTGCAAAAGAGGCAAGAAGAGCCTCTACAAGTTCGAGAAAAGATGCTAGGGACAATGATTTGCGTCTCGAAGGCCAGCTATATGGTGCCGGTATCGCTGATTTGAGGTAAAAAAATTTTTTTCCAATTTATCGCATAAATTAACAAACCTAAAACTTTGAACGCGTTTTTCTCAAAACCACTTTTTTGAGTGCGGCACGCAGCAGAACTCGAGCAATTTTTATCCGATCGACTTCAAATTTGGACTGCATCAATAAAACTAGATTATCTAAAGAAGTACATAGGATTTTTTCGATATCTCAATAATAAAAAAAGTTATAGCCTATTTTAGACGAGAAATTTTGCTCGAAAATCGTCCTTTAATTTCAAAAGCGTGCCTATTTTTAAAAAATCAATATTTTTCCAAATCCCTATGTACTTCTCTTCAAAATATCATATTATTAACGAAAACACTCGGTATTTTTTTTCAAATCGACTTTGAAGAGAGTTCTGCTGCGTGCCGCGAACCACTGCAAAGCCAACCTGACGCGGGAGCTTCCCCAGCGTCACCATAGGGCGTGAATAATTTGAAACATTTTTTTTATGTATCTCCAATAAACACCGAACAAAACAAAAAAAAATTTTTCGAATATCTCTTTTTTTCCACAAAAAAAAATTCTTGAAAACTGGCAACAAAACAGGGGGTCACAGTGGTGTTGTCCGTTAATGCATTGTGGACCACCTTCGATCCATTGTCATCCACCATAATAGAATCGACGTTGACCGTTAACGCGCCGTCATAGATCATTGACGGATTACCGTTGACCATCGTTGCATCCGCTCATCAATAGCATCGATCGTCACCGTCATCGATATCCCTAATCTCGACACCCCGAGAATAAGATCCAATCGAGTAGCCTCTTGCCTCTGCCTTCTTACAAATCAGCCGAGCGACCACGGTCCGTTTGCGTGTCTCCCGTAATTAGTTCGAGCGGCCCGATCTCCGCCCACAGTTCGCTGTTCGCGCGACCGTCCGGCGTATAATGTATTTCTGCCGCGTGCGAGAATCACGAGGCACATCCGCGTGCTCGGCTTTCCTCGTTTTATAGGTAAAAAGCGGCGGCAACAGAAGGGTGAGCCGCGTTATTGGGCGCCTCTCTGGCCAAGGGGTGACGTAGGATGGGCGTATAACGGTCTAGCGCAGCGGAACGTACGACTCGTGACAGAAATTACTAAACGTTGGTCGAGCGCGATTTGGGTGGGGTGTGCTCGGGAAGAGAAGCAACAGCGGTGTAGCTCAAGGGTAGGGAGGGGGGGGGGTGAGTCGCGTTCAGGGATGAGAGAAATTTGGAACGGGAATCCGCGGCCGCAGGAAAGCTCACCTCGTTCCCCTTCGACCCTGTACACCATGAACGTTGCAATCGTGGCAAGGGAGAAGCGGGTCGAACGAGACCAGCGGGAGGGTAGCGGAAAATCGCGAGAGGTTGGCCAAACGTAGCGATAGCACTGCCGTACGAACCAGTTGAAGCGACGGGTATGGGCACGAAGTCGAGGTGTGCTGGCCTCGTGCATGAACGCCGATGGGTCGCGTTTGGAGGATGCTCGTGCAGCATAGGGGGTTGCAACCCCCCCAGCAAGAGAAAGAGCGCTTGGATCCGAGATTCTCGTGAATTCTTCGGAACAAAACCGTGGTTGCGAGACCCGGGTGACGAGCGTGCTCGAACCCATACATTCGGCCATCCGCCATCCATGTATGGATCTGTGTATTCATACACAGGTATGCGGGTGTACGGCAAAAGCACACGTTGTACGTTCTCTCGCCTCGCACGCATATTAATCTCTTCGACCGCACATCAGCCTCCAGCATTCGCCGGTGTACGAGAATCTCGTTCGTAAACGTGCACTTCATCTCACTCCAGCAGCTAACCGGGCTAACCACCTACATAACGCCAACGGCAAATTGGCAAATCTGCGTGTGCCGGACGTTGCCGTCTCTCTTTCTCTCTCTGTCGCTCCCTAGTCGTCTCTCCCCTTCGTCCGTTTCGTCCTCCCTCTGTCTTCGTCCCGCCATCAGCGGACCCCGAGTCTCCTAGCCCGTGGCACCATCCTGCCGTCCAACCGACCGGATTCGTACGCGATTGACGCGCGAGGACGTGCCTGGATTAAGAGCCTCGATTCGCGCGAAAGCCCCGCGGCTGAAATCGCCCGTTTTATCATGCACGCGCGCTGATCGTCGTCGCAACTCGACAGCCACGGTCTTCAACGTCCTTCGATCCGGGAAAAACCATATCGGGTGCGAGGATTCTTTTGGTCGAGTTTGCGGGACGGGTGGCGATTGGAACCAAGATTCCGGGATTTGTGATGGAAAGGAACCTGGCTCGGGCCAGGTGGTGCGAGGAAACGAGAGCTTTGGGCTGAGCCACCTTTCGACTGGCTTGCATCCCACCTTCAACAATTAGTTGAGCCAAAAAACCTGAGCTGGAGTCCACCTTCATCCCAGTTGGGTGGGATGAAGGTGGACTCTTTGGTGGACGGTTCTAATCGATGACGTTTTGGGGGTGTGCTGCTTGTCGTTAGGGTCGAGTAGCTACTGAGAAGCATCGTGATCTTATCGCGTCTGCTTATTGGTAACAGTGATTCCTTCTTCCCTCGCCTCTCTGTCTTACCTTGGGATGAGAAATCTGAAATAATTCGGGAGAATAGCACTCAGCGAGTACGTCAGAGTAAAATTATTGCGGTCGCCATGGTGCAATCAGGGGCAATAAGAAAGAGGGTCGTTCATTTGACGAACTGCCATCTTGCCGATACTACGAAATCGTAGTGTACATTCCTTTTGTGAAGCTGACATCAAGTTGGTAGGGTTAGAATACGATGCTGAAGCGATATCTGTCATTTTCGGAAATTTCGTCCGTCTGTTCGATTGGAGCGGACTCGAAACTGGCCCAAGCTTTTTTCCGAATCTTTCGCATGTGAAAATAAACACTTCTGGAATTGCCCTGTCGACTGGATCCGTCAAGCAGACCTTTAACATACGTCAAACAGAAAAAGCTTCTTTTCATTCAAAAGGATAGTAAGACATATACTCCTAGCATTTGTGGGGCAGGTCTCCGGTAAATACTCAGTGTGAAACAGTTTTATTACCTTTAGTCGTCATCTGCCTCAGTTTTGTGTTTTTCTGATGGCGCGGGGTGGCATCTTACTATGTGGAGAACGTTTTATAGTCAACCATCTAAGAATCGCGTTATTCATAATGACCCGGAATACAACCCCCAATACGATACGACCCTAAGATCCATTCCCACCATAGGCCGGGAGCAACGTTCCGACCTATACGTAAAGTCAAAGGTCAATCAGCCATACCTCCGTAACCACAAACTACGCCTCATCTATCCATCCCCATAATTCGAATATACCTTCCGATTAAAAGAGAAGAATTTGCAAACTTCAAAAAGTGATCGAATTTTAATACCCTACCGCAATTTTGAGCATCCCCAGCCACCCATGCAAACCCACTTCAACGCCACTCTTCATTCTCTCACAAAGTTGGGCAGGCTCGCGTAAATCGCCACACCGCCTACACACCTACACACTTGCGTTCAAAACGAGTATCAACGAAAGTAGTGTCAACGCGCGATCAACAGAGCCACGAAGTTAATGCATACTCGTTCCGTACTTTGGCTTGGCGAGTTGTGGTGGCGTTGCGAGGGTGGGAAATATTGGAATACGCAATAATCCGTCAAGCGGGCACCGGATATTTGCGAACGCGCACACATTTCGAGCCGGGCTGCTAGTCGCATCGGCTTGAACCCTCTACCCTTCGTACCGCCCTATCCAGCCTATAGGTGCATTAAATTTCATGACCGACATACCGACTGCTCTTATAATCATCATCGGGAATATTTCGGTATATCGCGGCTCCGCGTATCGCCATTTTAACGAGACCCGCGTGTATACATGACACGTGTGCAGGTATGGGAGTGCGCCTCTCGATGACGAGAACAACAGAGTGTCGAAAACGTTGGCGGTATACATGGAAGGGTTGCGCGTCCGATGGGCTGTACACGAATATAGGTACCGTTACGAGGGAGTTCTAGCTTCGTGTGTCATATACACATATGGACACGTTTATTTGTGTGGGACGTTAACCGACGTAGCGTTGGCTGGTAGCCGGAACAGTGGTCAGGAGAACACGCCGGATTAACGGAGCAAAGAGAGAGAGAGACAGAGAGAGAGAGAGAGAAGGCAAGTGAGCGAGAGGGATAATTGTGTTGGCCCCGCGGCTAAATGTCCAGGCCTGGAAAGAGAGACAGAAATCACGGGGACGTGCGGTTTTGCGGGTAACATTTCTGACCACCGAACACCAAAGTTCGAATTGAACTGTCACCATCAGCGCAATACGAAGAGAGACGGAGAAAGACAGAGTGTGTGTGAGAGAGAGAGGGGGGCGGTTGAAGAGACGAAGGGAGATTGCGTGGAGCTTCAGTCGCGTGCCCCGAACCAGGCAAACGTTCGTAATAACTGCGGTCACCAGTCAGGAAATTTTCTAAACGTTATTCCAGTCCCAATTCGCTTGCCGTCACGAGGCGGAATGCCGATTCTCACAGTGGCAGTTTCTGCTCCAGGCGACTGTAAGAGAGAGAGAGAGAGAGAGAGAGAGAGAGAGAGAGAGAGAGAGAGAGAGAGAGAGAGAGAGAGAGAGAGAGGGGGGGATTGTTGAATGCCGCAGCTCATTTCACCCTTGACCCCGATGAGGATCCTTCTTCGTCGGTTGGTGGTGGTGATGACGGTGGTCCAGTGGGTACCAAAGACACTCCGCTCCTCCGACTGTAAATCAAGAAGGACCAAGCCACTCGTGGAAGACAAAACGCTTTCCCGCGAGCCCCCCTCCCCCCTATTCCAATGATTTATCTTCCAACCCTGTGGAAATTGAACGTCGAACAGATAGATATTATCTGCGTGTATTCCCTGCGGGCGTTGACGCTTCTTTCACTATTCGTTTCTTCCGCCTACTTTCTTTTACCTCCTTTCTTTTTATTCCAAAGCCTGGCATGTAGGAATAAAGGAGAAACAAACGCTCGATGATGGCCGCGACGATGCCCGTCGCCCCGTTGTCTTCTCCTGTCCAACATGTTCAACCGCACTTGGAGCGTTGTCCGGAAAACGGGGTGTGGAGTGAGATGCAAGAGAGAGAGATAGAAAGAGAGACGGAGAGGCGGAGCGAGAGAGAGAGGAAGGAAGCATTCACGATCGGCTTACCTCGAAAGATATTCGCTATTTTTTCACCCCAAGGGCCAACGTTTGTTACAGTTTTATTTCGCCTCAGCTGCCTCAGTGTTCATGGTGGTGGCCAGCTATACGGATTTTGGTCGTATCGGCATCCACGTATGATTGCCCTTTGGTCGGAGAGTGTTAGAGAGAGGGGTGTAAGAGAGAGGAGAGTGTAAGAGAGAGGGGAGAGAGAGAGAGAGAGAGAGAGATGTCTAGTCTCCGAATATTGGTCGTATCAACATCTACAATTTTATGCTTTGGTTGGGTTTGGTTGGGTGGAATATAAACGGTGTCTCAAGATATCCCGATATTTTCATTTATTAATCAAACGTATTATTTATTCGAAAAGTACGAATATTTTCATTTTAATGTAAGGTACACACATGCACGAAGAAAACAGGGGCCACGAAGTTTAGAATTAAGGCGGGATTCTACTTTGAAACAATGAAAAAAACGCTATTTTCGTGAATTTTTTCTGAGAATACTATTAAAGATATCGATATGGGGTTTAAACTGTTCAATAAATACACTCTTTAAGTACATAAAAAAAAAAAATTTTATGTATTTTATTCATTTTTTGTACACGTAAAATATGTTTAAAGCCAACGCCTCGAAAAGCAGGTACCGTTGCCGTGGTCGTGAAATCTTCCCGACGGATGGTCTGAAAAAAAAAAATCAAATAGTTTCATGTTCAGTATGTCTTCAGGAACCGACCTAACTAGAATATTTTATATACGTGCAAAATTAACAAAATGGCGGCTAAAATACGAAAAAAAAATGCGTTTTTTTTGGGTTTTTTTTTTCAATAAAAAAATAGTTCTAATCAAAATTTTAAGTTGATTGTAGTTAGGTCGGTTGGTACACACATATAGAATATGTGTTCCAAATTTCATAAGGATCGGTTCAGTACTTTTTGAGTTATCACGACCACGGTACTTGAAAATGTCGTTTCGAGAAAAACGCGTTTAAAGTTTTGGTGAGTGATAAATCGTAGAAAAAATTATCTTACCCTCAATCAGCGATGCCTGGGCCATATAATATGCCTTCGACGTGTTCCAGGTGGGTGTTTTCATCCAATTTAGCCTTTTCAAAGTTTCAAAGTAGAATCCCGCCTTAAGACTATGCTTCTAAAAAAATATCATTAAATATCAAAAAGTATTGAATGGGAGATAAAAATTGGCATTATGGTATAGTAATAATGAAGAAATTTAAATTTCAACCTACGATATGGCGCGTAAACTGATACAAATAATACATTTTATTCGGCATATTGTGATTTTTTGTAGTATTCAAAAAATATTTTGCCCACGTGATTGGAACAATTAGTTTCCAGTATTCTACAAAAAGTACAGTATTAAAAGTCACATTTTACTAATAACTTCGTAATATTTTTCGCTATACGCCGAAGATTTATGCTATGCGTATGGTGAAATCTATACATACACGAAGATTCACGCTGTACGTATAGTAAAATCCATATGCACGCATTAGTTTTACTATACAGCATATAGGACTCGCGCCTATGCGAGAATATTTTCAAATGTAATATGCGGGCATTATTTTTACTATACAGCATACAGGACTCGCGCCTATGCGAGAATAGTTTCGAATGTAATATGCACGCAAAATGTTTACTGTACGGTGTGAGAATCATTTTTACACTTCTATAACAACAAGTCTTAGAATTCCGAACTGGCAGTAAACTGCTATACTTTTCTAGCACTGAATATTATAATTGTAGCAACCAGTGTTAGAATTTGAGGCCGTATTTTTCTCCGTGTGGAGGTTATGTGTGGAACACAACATCCGATAAATGCCATAAACGGCATAGACTTGGAAGACATATTCTTCCAACAAGATGGCGCAACCTGCCACACTGCGGGCGAAACAATGCAGTTATTGCAGACGAAGTTTCGTGGTCGTGTTATCTCGTGCCCCGGAGATGTGTATTGGCCACCAAGATCGTGCGGTTTGACGCCGTTGGACTTCTTTCTATGGGGTTTTCTGAATGAAAAAGTGTATGTCAATGATCCACAGACGATTCCAGAGCTCAAGGAAGCAATTGGACGCACCATTGATGAAATTAATCCGCAATTATGCCAAAATGGCATTGAATATTTTGTCAAAAGAGTGAACGTTTGCAAACAGGGACGAGGCGGCCATTTATCGGATGTTGCGTTCCACGCATAACCTCCACGTTTGTACCTCATCACCCTCATCATCATATATATAAATATGTATATATAAATTAATGTTTGTGTATTCGTCTTCTGTGCGTTCGCACATCGTTCATCCGACTGAGAAGAAACTTTGTACAGTTGGTGTTGGCACTTGCGTGAAAGTTTCTGACATAGTACCATCGACGTACACTAGGTGGCGCGCGAGTCGTATCGGATAATTGTTCGTCCTCGATAATCGAAAGAGGCATTGCAATGCATATCAAGCATTAGCTAGTATCAAAATAAAAATGTTCATACTTTTCGAATCAATAATACGTTTTATTAATAAACGAACATGTCAGGTCATTTTGAGGCACCCCATATATAAACATTTGTATGGAGAAAAGACATTTCGAACCCCTTTTATTTATGTAATGTTGGCTATCGTCAGATATGGCTTGTTTGAGAACGGTCCTCATATATCTTCTAAACGAGTCATTGATTTTGGGGACGGGACGGTACTTGAAATTACCTGTACATCAAATATGTTTACATCTATCTGAACATGCTCATCCTATGCTTACCTCATCGTGCAATTATCTAATATTTATATTATCTCATAATTATCTTATTTTTATCTTATGTCGTCTCACATTTATCGTATTTTTTTATCTTATATTGCACTTATCTTACCTGTCGTTTATCTTATACTACATTCGCTCCACGGCATCTAATGTCCGATAAGGGGCTTCTATCAGGATGGTCTCCGGAGTCGAATATCTTCAAAGCCACCTTTCGCCCTATCTGTAATACATAGTAGCAGATAGTAGTGATATATATATATATATATATTTATATCACTACTATCTGTATGATCATAAAAATGGCGCTCCACTTCAATCACACACGTACCCGATTGTCCCTTATTCAGCCTACCTTCACGTTTCTTGCTCTCTCTCTCTCTCTCTCTCTCTCTCTCTCTCTCTCTCTCTCTCTCTCTCTCTCTCTCTCTCTCCCTCTCTCTCTCTCTCTTTCTTTCCCTCTCTCTCTAAACGTTTGCTCCATAACACTAAAAGCTCGAAATAAGATTGTACATACAGGGGATCATGTACTCGTCGGTTTCGAATCTCGTTTACCGGGCTTTCCATTCTCCCGTCCGGGGTTACCCCACTTGACCGCACTGCAACCATTTCAACCCAACGAGCTTTTTCTCTCGCCTATTTCTTGCTCTCGTTTCCCTCGCAGGCCCCCGCGAGGCCTCCCCCTCACCCTTCCACCGAGGAGGTATCGTCCCGCAATGTGATCCGTTTCGGCGATGATTATCCTTCCGGCAAAGTGTCAGGATCACGGGAATTGCCAATGGCCAATCGACGCAATGGCGTAAAAGGCCGAGTCGATCCCGCCAAAAAGAAAATGCCAAGTACAATATACGACAAGAAGGGCAAAACACACACACTCAACTGGCAATAAAAGCAGCTTAGGAAAAACAAACTTTGAATGGCAGGTGCCTCCCATACACGATGCTGATGCTTGCACCGTTCGAATGCAACGAAAATCCTTCTTTATTTTTTCATTTCTGTATTTTGACTAGCAATGATCTTCAAAAATATTTCCGTCATAATTGTAGCCTGAATGTGGCAAAAAAATTGGGCAATCCTAGAAAAAAAAATATTGTCGTTGCGTTCCAACGATGCAAACTTCTCTGTCATCCCACAATGGAACACCAACAAACTTTGGAAGCCCTGCGAGCTTGAGGCCATCATTGGAGCTACGCATTCACTTTGACGGGACAAAATCAGGCCTCAAAATCATTCCCTTCCGCTTCAACACCTCCGAAATAAAAGTCGATTAAACAACGACGCAAAGAAGGCCTCGTAAATTTTTTTCTGTATTTTCTTCGGCATCTCGTATATGTGGAAAATTTCGGAAGAACGGAATAATGGAACGAGACACGCTCAAGTAGCTATAAAGTGTTCTCCTAATCCCGTCGAATCGTTCACACGCTCTTCCGGATCTTCCTCTCTCTCTCTCTCTCTCTCTCTCTCTCTCTCTCTCTCTCTCTCTCTCTCTCTCTCTCTCTCTCTCTCTCTCTCTCTCTCTCGCGTCTATCCCGGCTCATTTCTCGGCGGGCCCTCGCAGATATTCTCGCCGGACGTCGTTACCCAGGGCTATTTACAAAAGAAGAAGCTGTTTCTGTCTCGTGAGAGTTACACCAATACTACTAGGGGGAGCTCGCTATATGTGTATAATTCTCTATATATCTCTCTCTCGGTCCAGACCTAAGCCGACGTCGAGAAGTAAGACGTCCATCCAACCTTTAGCCCTTTCGGGCGTTCTTGGCGCCCTACGGGATATTTACGACTAACTGCCTCTCTCTCTCTCTCTCTCCCTCTCTCTCGCTCTCTCCTAACGTCTCGATCCATCTCGTGCGCTGTGTAAAATGTCGTAGGAGCAAACTCGGGCACAGAGCGACGAGTGAAAAATGGCTTCGTCGACAATTAACTGAAATCACAGAGGCCCAAGGCATTTGTCACTGCCTCGAAATGCTCTCTCTCTCTCTCTCTCTCTCTCTCTCTCTCTCTCTCTCTCTCTCTCTCTCTCTCTCTCTCTCTCTCTCTCTCACTCTCTCTCTCTCTCTTTTTCTCTCTCTCTCTCTTGTGTCTGACTATAGCGTGACTGCGTCACTGTGCCGCCACTACTCGTGCGTATGCACGACCGGCTGTATGCACGCGTGTTCCCCCGCGCTCTCCTCCCAGTCCCGAAGACACTCGAGGAGTAGCACGTATTTTTAACCCTTTAGGCTCGAGTTAACACCCGCTCCGCGTCTTTTTTTACGAATTTCATTGATTTGTTTGCGAGTTCCTTTTTTTGGAAGGAAATTCAGTGGGAGGAATGATGAATTGGAAAAAATTGGAGGGAATTCGTTGAGCAGTGATGAGCTATATAGATAGAGAGGGGGGGGGGGTTGAAGCATGATGGGGGGGGGGGAGGATTTCTTCAGGTGGATGGGTGAATGACAAATTAAAAGGTTTTTATTTGTTTCTGTGGAAATTTATGTTTCTCGCTTATTCTTTTATTTGCGTTTTCAATTTTATATTTATTTTGTTTTGGTTCGGGAAGTTGCGCTCAAGGAGCCGTCCGTAAATTACATAATTTTGAAATGGGGTCTGGTGGTTGGATGATGGTAACGATAGTTGTATTTGGGGGGGGGGGGGGTGAGTAAAAAATCGATGACCTAATATATGGACGGGCCCCACGATGACATAGTTGCTCTTGTACAATGAATATTGAAATAGATGACGACGTACGAATTCAAAGCCAAGCATATATCCATAAAGGTATATTATTATGATGAAATAGGACATTAGTTACTCAAATGAAAAATTTAAAAAAACCACATGTAGGTTGACGTGTGTAAGACGACTTACTTCAGTCTAAGATCACATATGTACGTCATCTTGCACAAGTCAACCGAATGATGCCCAGGTACATTAATTTCTGGGTTAAAAGTTAGTTTATAGGAACACAGTATTTACTGGAACATTGTTATAGTGGCGATGAAGACGTGACTGCGGCACGGTTATAATGTTTGGATGTTAAAAGCCTACCCACTCTATTGTTTACAGCTTCAATGGTCTTGGTTATATGTTTTTGTGATCAGCTCTTACGAGTCGAGATTCATAGATAATAGCCAGGCATCCTATAACGATAAGCCAATAAATCTGATAGTTATATCCGGTTTCAAACGCAGCAGGGTAAGATGACATAGTGTGTCATCTTACACCGACGTCTGGTATGTCAACTGACCCATAAGTAAATGCAGATTTTTTTTATTCGCTGTGACAAAAAAATTTGAGTTGGGATATTTATTTTGTAGTATTTGTGAAGTACAATGTCCCTAGAATATGAATAAATTAGTTCACCTAGAAAAAAATCTTACCCGGCGGCTGTTTTTAACACCAGATAATAACGTGGCCAGGTTCTTGTATTTAAAAATCACGAAAACATTTATTCCGTGATAGCTCGCGTTCTATTATAGATTTCGCTGCTACCCGCGTATAAATCTCTTAGGATTAGTCTGATCAGGATCAGGCCCATATCGGGGTGTGATACGGGCAACACCTATTACGGACATCCTGAGGCAATACTAAAATGGTCATGCGAAGGCCGTCCCTGATAAGATCGTACTAAGGCTTTCCCCGATAGGTCCCTACCAAGGCTCGTCCTGATAAGCCCTACTGAGGCTTTCCATGATAGGGCCACACTAAGGCTTTTCCTGATAAGACCCTACTAAGGCTTCCCCTAATGAGGCGTTATGCAGGCTTTCCCAGGTGAGGCCCTACTAAGGCTTTTCCTGATAAGACCATACTAAGGCTTTTCCTGATAAGACCCTACCAAGGCTTCCCCTAATGAGGCCCTATGCAGGCTTTCCCAGGTGAGGCCCTACTAAGGCTTTCTCTGATAAGGCCATAAAAAAGCTTGCCCTGTAACTGCCTCAGCAGTCGATCGATGCACATAACCTCTTATTTTCCACGTGGAAACTTCTATTCGACAGCATCGCAGCTTCGGAGTTTCGATTTATTCCTAAATTCCATAAAAAAAGGTGCGTGTTGGAAGAGTTGCAAGGCGGAGAGGGAGAAATTATACTTATATATATAGTTGCGTTTGAAAAATCTATAGCATGTTATTCGATAAAATTCTAATTATCACAGTGATATTAACTAATTGATATACTTTATGTGATACAACAAACAATTGTGGGAATTCATTTGGTCTTTTATGCCATATCTAGGACCAAGATATTATAAGCACTCGGTAGCATGGGGGCAGCGTGCGTAGCTATAGCTAGGTAGGTACTAGGTTCGATTTCGTATAGGCGAAATATTGTCTTCGAAAAAAAAATCATATCAGAAGGCCAGGAAATGACGAATTATGATACAAAATCATTGCACCAAAACTCTAAATTAAGTGTTTCATTTGATTTTGGATTTTTGAAATATTTTATGCATATAGTACACTTGGATTTACTGTGCATATTGTAAGCAGATAAATATTTATTCAAATCGTATCTTAATTTATTCAATTTCAATATATATAATATTCAAAAAGAATAGCGGAAACAAATAAGATCGTAGTAGGCCGTGAGAAAAGGAGAGAGGCTATTTGATTTAAAAAGATACTATTTAAATTAAATAGGAACCGGCTAAGGGCCTGATCAGGCAACCTGATAAGGGCCTGATCAGGCAAACTGATGAGGGCCTCGTCAGGCAACGAGTTCAGGCCCATATGTGACACAACGTTACATTTTCTAGCAGGGCGCTCCCAAGATGCATTATAAGTACCCAGGGCAGTCAGGCAACCTGAACGCGTCCTAAATCGGGCCTTATCAAATATTGTACGAGGGACTCTCTCTACATTTACTATAAAATTAAATTTCCGGGCCAGTGCCACTAAAATTCAGGCCCTTCAAGAGGCTGCCTCGGTAACGAAAAAAAAAGTGGCCAACGATTCGACCCTGTCGTGCAGACGCTCGTCTCTGATCTCTCAAAAATTCGTCCTCGGACTCGAGGGTTCTTTTCGCCAAATATTTGCTCAGTAATTCGTGCAAGCGCACTCGCCGTTCTCCTTCGAACCTTTTCCTGCCTACCTACCGAGTCTCGTGAATCCAAGTAAGTTCCTCCCTCTGCAGGCTGGCGCTAAAAACCGGAGGTTCTTTTTTCTTTCGCTTCGTCCCTTTTTTCACGATTTCCGTCCACGTGACTTGTCCGGGCTCGTGTCGCTGTTGACAAGTCGCGGTGCGGACGGAACACGCTCTTTGACACGATCGTAGCCCGTAATAACAGGATTAAGCAATTAAGGGAAATGGTTGGAGAAGGAGACGAGACGGAAGGCAAGGGAGCGAGAGGAGGGGGGGGAGATATTTTTTAATCTTGTCTCGTTCGGGGCGTGTTTTCTCGGTCGTATTGGCGCGTGCTCTCTCTCTCTCTCTCTCTCTCTCTCTCTCTCTCTCTCTCTCTCTCTCTCTCCCTCTCTCTCTCCCTCTCTCTCTCCCTTTATGGTTGTCCACGTCAAGTCACCCACGCTGGTCAGGGGAGTCAGAAGAAAGAGAGGGACAGAGAGAGAGAGAGAGGGAGAGAGAGAGAGAGAGAGAGAGAGAGAGAGAGAGAGAGAGAGAGAGAGAGAGAGAGAGAGAGAGAGAAAGAGAGAGTTACCGGAAAAATAAATTCACCGAAAAGCCGCGTGAGCGACGGATTAAATCGCTGATTAAAGCTTTTCGTGCCGTTTTTTTTTCTGCTTTCCATCTTCCATTTTCGTTTTTTTTTTTTTTCAATTTCTTTTTTCGTCACTCTTCCTAAGCGGTGGCCTCGGTGCCGCGCGCGGGTCCTCTCTTTTCGTTCGTACGAATCGATAAATTACCGCTGGTTCTCGCTTCTCACGAGCCGCTACTTCTCTCTCTCTCTCTCTTTCTCTCTCTCGTTTTACGTTCAAGAGCGACATCCATCTCGGCCTGCGTTTTTTTCTTCTTTTTTCTCCTTTTTTCTTTACTCTGACGTTTTGTTTTATTTTATTTTTTTTCACTTCCGTCGCTCTTTCTCGTTCGCGTTTACTCTTGCCGATGCTACCGAAGAATTATCCTCGTCCCGACAAATTTATAGATCTCTGCACTCGCGACTTTATCGCGACAGTTAAACGTGCGCGCTCGTGAATTAGGATTAAAACCCCGCAGGGCACGCGGTTTCCTCGCGCTCTCTGTGTCTTTCTCTCACTCGCCCTACTCGTCTCTCTCTCTCTCTCTCTCTCTCTCTCTCTCTCCCTCTCTCTCCCTCTCTCTCTCTCTCCCCTCTCTTTCTCTCTTACTCAGTCACTCTCGGACCGTCTCGTCGAAACGCAATTTTCTACACGCAATGTGCACATTATACGAGAGATTTTTTCTCGCCTATAGTTCACTCCGTTCGCGGTGCGATCAGGTGCGAGGTAGCAATGACAAAATAAAATGCGGTCGAAATAGCCAGATTATTTTCTCGTAATACTTGCGCTTTGACGTGCTGTGAGTATAAGATTAAAAATGTTATGAAAAATTGGGTTCTATTGTTAGCGAGATTTGGTTTTTGAAAAAAAAAAAAAAACGATGTAGCTGAGTAGATTTAGTACACCTTATTGAATAAATAAATTTTGATGACTTTCCAGATGAATGACAGATAAATCTGTCCAGATGGATGAATATAGATAAAACTCTCCGGAAAAATAAAGATTGATGAATTTATACAGACAAATAAATTCAGATAAATCAATCGAGATAAATAAATGTAAATAAGTCTGTCGAGATAAATAAATGCAGATAAATTTATCGAGTTAATACATTCAGGTAAATCTATCGAGATAAATTTTTTGAAATAAATCTGTACAGATACATACATCTAGATATGTTTGTTCGGATAAATCTATCTGGATAAATAAATTACGATAAAATTATCGGGATAATACATTTGGATAATAAATGATGGAAATGGAAATGGAAATAAAATAAATCTATCTCGATGAATGAATTTAGATAAATAGTTTAACCAAATACAACAACTTAGATAAATAGATGCTTATAAAAAAATGTAGATCGTATTACATGCCGTGAGATTGAAATAGGATAAACAATTCTGTTTTTTATTGTTCATGAATATTCTTCTGTGAATTAAAGGTATGAAATTCCATTTGCATTAAATGTATATATTTTATCATAACTCATTATTTATTTGTTTCTGAAACTCTTAAAGTCTGAGAGAGAAAGAGAGAGAGAAAATGATGTTATGATAATTTTTATATTTCATTACACTTGATTATATTTTATTAAATCTCATCGTACATGATAATATAGAGATACAATTTTAATATAACCTCTCTCATTCCCAAAACGTGTAAGGTGAAAGAGACAGAGAGGGAGCAAGGGGCAGGGAGACCAAGAGGAAGAAAGATATCGCAGAGCTCTTTTTCCCAAACGCCGAAAAGGTACTCCCTACCCACTGCTCCTCCTTTACCGCAGAGGTTTTATTTTTTATTTCCCTTCCCCTTTTCACCCGCGGTCGCGCGCGAGAGCGCATTTGACAATTATTCGGTAATTTATCAAAGCGTCCGTGAAACAATGGAGCAAACGCCGAGAGTCGTTTTCTCCTCCCCCCCCCTCTCTCTCTCTCGCACGCGGTCGAAGCAACTTTCTCGAACAATTCGGGTGTCCCGAAAATAAAAAAAGGCCAACGAAATGTGAAAAAAAATGACGAAATCTTTCAAATTTTACGTCAAAACGACGAAGTTTTTCTTTTTTTCATGGCGCGGTGGTTTGTAAACATTTTTCGAAATTTTTCCCAAGATATTTTTACGACATTTTTTGCTGAAAATAAACGTCGCGCGATAAGAAAACAGCGAATCCGCAAAATAAAGTTTATTGCGAAGGACACCCGGTATGGCAGAAGGATTGCATTCGAGGTATGGCTAAAGGTTTCAACCCCGCGACTCTCGATCGGGAGAATTTTGCCAAAGGAGGAAGACTAGGGGGCTCGCGGAGAAGAGAGAGCGGAGAAACAAAACTATCTCATTGTGTGTTAATAAGATTCTCGTCGTTCGCTCTCTCTCTCTCTCTCTCTCTCTCTCTCTCTCTCTCTCTCTCTCTCTCTCTCTCTCTCTCTCTCTCTCTCTCTCTCTCTCTCTCTCTCTCTCTCCCTCTCTCTCTCTCTCTCTCTCTCTCTCTCTCTCTCTCTCCCCCCTGACTTGGTTACTCCATTGGAATGGCCGCGACGTTTTCTCCGCAGCTCTCGATTCGCGAATTCGTTCCTCTCTCCCGCCCTCGCAAAACTCCGCGCATTCGAAAGAAATTTTATGAGATCGAAAGAACAGATCGATCCACGTAGGAAATGGAAACGAAAAATCGGAAAAGCCGAGGGATATACAGGTCGTTACGAATGGCTCTTACGAATGAATAATCCTACAACTGTCGATAGGTCAGATCAAATCCTACTATCTGCTGGAATTTCAATTCGGTAAAAGTCCCACCGTTTTCGAGATAAAAATAATCTGCTTTTGGTTTTTCGCATGCCATTTCTACAAATGGTAACTTTTTAACCCGGTTTTTTTACAAAATATTGGTCATTTGTTTTATCTAGAAAGGTCTTCTTTTCAATCTCAAATGTTAAGGAAACTTTATGAAAAAAGATCGTGTGCAGAATTTTCATCCAAACCGATTCGAACATCTGACTGATAGCCTGCGGTGTAAAAAAAATGTACTACGCATATCGTACCAAGTACTTTAAGGGGGGAAATCACAGTAGCACACAAAAAAATAGGCATATTTTCGGGCGTTAATTTTGGCTGAATAAAAGTATCAATCGAAAATCTGTAAAGTAGGTTTTATAGCAATATTAAAAAAGTACAAAATGTAATTTTTTCAATAAAAAATATTTAAAAATGGCGGCTGCGCAGCATATGCCCCGAGGCGCCTATTTTTGAAAGCGTGTCGATGGCCGAAGATGTAGACTCCTTAATTTTTGACCTGGAAGAAAAAACAAAAATTTTTTAGTTTCCATATAACAACAGCTAGCGAACTACGTAGGATTTTTTCGATATATTGATTTTTCGCAAAATGGTGCATGTTCGAAAATAAAGTTAAATTTTTAACAAAAAAAAAAACGCCATAAAATCGTCGATAAAAAAAAACTAAGCCATATAAAATCAAAAATCCTACGTAGCTCCGTGGAGAAAGATGTTTCGAAGCTACTGTCAAAATTTCAAGTCGATCGGTAAAGATTGGCTCGAGTTATGTCTTCGGCGAGCTCAAAAAAAGTGGTTTCGAATAAAACGCGTTTGAAGTTTTAAGTGCTGAGACACCATATGAAAATTTCATATACCTCTAATCTGCAATGCCTGCACCGTACAATCGATTTTCGTACGCAGTAGCCTTTTTCGTCCCTTTTCTAACACGACTCGACGATGTGCCACTCATAATGACAATGATTTACAAATATCACTGTTTTTTATCACTATTTATGTTATATATGTATGCACGAAAGTGAAGCGTCGTGAAAAAGCGTTGTGTTCAACGCAAGAAATTTGGGCACTCGGACACTTTTTCCGTATTCCATCATTTGGTATATTATTTTTAAGACCCTAAAGCACCTTTTAAGCGAAATTTTTTTTTTTTTCGAAAAATTGAAAATTTTACTGTGATTTCCCCCCTTAAAGTGTTGCTTAGTTATTATCGATTCGTATCATTTGTAGAAATGGCATGGGAAAACCAAAAAAACATAATTTTTTTTGTTTCCATAACCTAAAGCCCAACATTTCGGAAACCGTGGGACTTTCACTAAATCGAAATTCCAGCACATAGTAGGACATGATTTGACGTATCGACAGTTGCAGGATTATCCATTCGTAACATGACACAATGACGAAAAACAAAAATCTAGATGCCTCGTATCTCTACTCGAATTACCCCCATGTATGTTCTACGATTTTTTTTACTTTTCGTGACAAGTAAAAATTCACTATTTGATTATTCCTCGGGTTTTTCTGTGGGATGTGTTTTTATTTTATTCATATTGGTCGTCAAGGAGAAGTGGTCACCACGAAAAACAAACAGCCGTCTGCGCAAATCATTGTACCCAACGGTGTTGAACTTTGCAAGTTGAAAATATCTTCTTGCGAATATACGTTCCAGATTCTTTATATGGATCCTCAAAAGGGTTGGAGGGATTTTTATAGCCCAAATATGCAAAAAAATGCTTTATCAATTTAAAAAATTAATTTTCATTGCGTTCCAACGATGCATACTTCAACACCATTGATCCTACCACATTTATAGATATTTTTCAATACCAAAATTGGAAACGATACCTACTTAAAACTATACCCTTCAACGTAAAAAAACACGGCCCACGTATTCCCGAAAAAATTCACGAAAAATCTTTTTTTTTCCGGATCTAAGTGTAATCCGTTAAGAACCGTCCTGAAACAAAACACAAGATATGGGGCATTCCATGCGAAACTGACCAACCCGTGACCCGGACCATTTTTTATTTTATTGAAATTTTTTGATTCTTTTTTTTACCTACTGAAAGCTATATTTCGGAATTTTTTTCGATTTTTGTCTCAACTTGTCCAAGCACAATAAGTTTTTCAAAATTCACACGTTGTTTTTCGAATGCTCAGCTTTTTCAAAAATAGACTTATCAAAATAAAATGCTAGACCTTTTTTTTCGTTTTTAGTTGCATAAAAAAACACGAAAAATAATCGGAATTTACTTTCATGTTTTTTTTCAGTTTCAAACCCAAAATATTTTTTTTTAACTTGGACCATTGTGTTTTTTAAAAAATTAATCACTTTTTAAAAGACATTTTTACAAATACTAAAAAATTGGTAGCTTGTGATTTCATAACTCGTATTTTTTGTCTATTTTTGAAGTTATTCGTAACACTAAATGAAGTTAGACAAATGGCCGTTGCAGCGCTGATTCACAGCTGATCCATCTACGGCGTCATCTGCAACGCGGATTTTACATAATAGTTGGGTTAAGAAACTTGAAACTGAAAAAAAAACATTAAAATAAATTTCGAATTGTTTTTAAGCCACTACAACTGCAAACAAAAAAAGGTCTATTGTTTTATGTTGATATCTCTATTTTTGCAAAAGCTATGAGCGTTTAAAAAAAAATTGTGTAGAATTTTGAAAAATTTATTGTGCTTGGACGGGTTGAGACAAAGATCTAAAAAAATTCCGAAAGCCAGCTTTCAGTCGGTAGAAAAAAATAAAAAATGATCGGGGTCACGAGTTGTCGATTTCGCATGGAATGCCCCATATATATATATATATCTATTTTTGCAAAAGTTATGAGCGTTTAAAAAAAAATTGTGTAGAATTTTGAAAAATTTATTGTGCTTGGACGGGTTGAGACAAAAATATAAAAAAATTCCGCAAGACAGCTTTCAGTCGGTAGAAATAAATAAAAAATGGTCGGGGTCACGAGTTGTCGATTTCGCATGGAATGCCCCATATATATATATATATTATTACAAATTTAAATATATATAATAAAGATATATATATATCTTTATTATATATATTTAAATTTGTAATAATATATAAATTTATTTATACACATATATATGTGTGTATATATATATATATATATATATATATAATAAAAATATCCATGCTGTAGCCTACAGTAAAGACCAAAATGAGACTCCCTGTGCGAATATCCTGAAAATTATCCCGAAAATTCGGGGGCCAATTTCCAGGAGCTTAGTGAGTATTCGGGCTCTGAGGGAAGATCTCGCTCTCTCATAGCTGCGAAAAGCGCGTATCCCACGAAAGCGCGTTTCACGGCAGGCCCTATTCACATATTGGATCATATCGTATCTCCTCGCGCAGCATGAATAATGCATCTGTGCAAAATCGCCCGTGCTCGCTTCTTACTTCGATCTACCAATAAATATATATACATATGCACACACATCGAAGTGTGCGTGCGTGTACACACGTGCCGATGTACAGGCTGCTCCACATGTTGACTCGCACTTATTGTCCACAAGTTTTATCCCGAATAATTTATTCATTTATTTCTTACGAATTATTACCGATTTTAATCCAAAGTGTTCCAAGAGTACAGTCGGAAAGGGTTTAGGGGCAACGGCGGGAGGGGGGAGGGGAGGTTGTTCGCTGTACATTTTATGATCGTTGCCTCCCACGAGAATTTCGTATCGGCTTTCGGTAAACCGAACTTTCCCCTCCCTGCTGCTCTTCCTCGCCCCTTCATTCTTCGTAACTCGCATTGCTCGAACCTCGACATGATTTTTCCTTTTTTTCGTCGATAATTTTCGCTCTCCTTCACTTGCACCTCTTACCCATTCAACGCTCGCCCCTCCAGTCTCTCGCGCTCTAATAAACGTTTTCTCACCTCTCCCGGGCGGGTATTAACATCGAGCTTGCTTGGCCGCGAAACTGGACCCTCTCTCTCACTCTCTCTCTCTCTCTTTCTCTTTTTCTTTCTCTTTCTCTTTTCTCTCTCTCCCGATATCTCGCCGCTCGCAATTAAAGGCGCCATATATTTCACTTTAATCGAGGTGAGATCGTTTTACGGGGCTAACGCGAGTCCCCGAGTGAGGTGTGTGTGCGTGCGTGTGCGCACGTTTGCGATCGGCCAAACCGCGATTTATTATACGAGCTTCTTGAACGATTTGGCTCTCTCACCGAAACGGATTATAATGTTGCCCAGCATCCGTAGAGACCTGCATACATGTATCTATCCATACGTGTGTGCGTGTGTGTCCTGTCATGGTATCCTGTCACGAATGGATAATCCGACAACTGTCGATAGGTCAGACCATGTCCTACTGTACGCTGGAATCTCAGTTTAGTAAAAGTCCCACGAGATATAAAGTTGTCGAGATATAAATCATCTGTTTTTCGCATGCCATTTCTACAAATAACTTTTTTCGACGCGGTTTTCGAAAAATACTCTTGGTTATTTGTTTTATCTAGAAAAGTCTTCTTTTCAACCTTACATATTAAGGGAGGATTGTCTTTTTTTTTCGCAAAATTTACCGCTTTTTGGGAATTTTTTTGTGAAGAAAGTATACAACGGAAAACTTGTGAAACTTGGCATATAGTTTTATTGATCTGTTTACTACATACAAAAAAATTTTTAAACAATTTCATCAAAAAATCCGCCTCCCACCCCCCTCGACGCGCGATGGTCCGATTTTGATGGTGTGCACGATTACAGCCTTCACGTTCATCCTGCAACAAAAACCCAAAAAGCATTTTACTTTAGACACATATAGCTATCGTTCGATGAAGGGAAAAAAAAAATTGACGATTTGGTGACGTTTTGAATTTGAAGTATCGATTTTTCGAAAAAAATTGATCGATTTTTTGTTATAAATAAAAAACTATTAAACGTATTGCTTTTTTGCTTCATCAAACGATAAAAAGATGTCAGCTGAGCATTCTGTCCAAATTTGAAGGCAATCGGTTGAATAGTTTTTGAGAAATCGTGCACACCATCAAAAAAGGACCATCGCGCGTCGAGGGGGGTGGGAGGCGGATTTTTTGATGAAATTGTTTAAAAATTTTTTTTTATGTAGTAAACAGATCAATAAAGCTATATGCCAAGTTTTACAAGTTTTCCGTTGTATACTTTCTTCACAAAAAAATTCCCAAAAAGCGGTAAATTTTGCGAAAAAAAAGACAATCCCCCCTTAAAATAGGCTTGAATTACCTCAGCGGAATTAAAACGATGGGCGGAATATAATTAACATATTATTAATACGTGATAAATGATAAAACTCCATAAAGTGTTGTTTGCATATTTTATGGCGGCTTCTATTCAAATTAATTTCAAAACAAAGCTGGGTTATGTTCGCCAAACGCATCAGCTGTTACTCGCGACGTTGCTTAGTCTGTTGGTGCTATTTCGTCGTTCTGACCATTTTCAACCGTAAGTTGAAACTTCCTTGTAATGTAGTGCTTCAACTACACGGTGAAGATTGATTTTATTATTTTTTACCATATCTATTATATTTAATCTACCGAATTTCAGTTTTCCGACGGGTTTAGTTCTAAACGTGGGCAGAAAAACCACGATCACCGCACTTCCGGTTGACCGTCTCCATAAGACGATGTGCTTCGGTAATTCAAAAGGCTCGACTTTGCAGTTTTATTGCGAAAAAAAATAAACGGTCAAAATAACTCAAATTTTGGCAATAGGCGCACAAAGTATTCGTCAAAATCATATGAAAATTTCAAATCCGCAAGTTGGATCCATGGTAATCATCTTCCCTCCTTAAAATTGGCGCGCTCCCAAGTCTCAACAATCCTCATTTTTTCATAAACTCGTCGCATATTTTTCATGCATTCTCATTAATTAGATCGGTAACCTGTCTTTTTGTAGAGAAAATCATTTTATTTTAACCGACGGGGTAGAAAGGAAAACGCGAAACGTTTTCGAAATTTTGTAAGATCGATTAAATTTTAGATATAGATAACTCATTTCAGAGAATAACATATCCAGAATTCAGAGGTTTCATTTCAGTACTTTTCTATTTAGTAAAGTTAACATCAATCAATGTGTTTTTCAATGAAGTTTTTTCGTAAGTAAATACTCAATCTATCTATACTTACAATAACGATGTAAGGGACAAAAAGTCAGTGTTTATGAAATATGGATAAATAAATAAATAAATAAATAACCAAGGTGAATTATCAAAAATTGTGGACCAGGTAGTCAGAATAACTATTTCAATCGGTAAAGTGCGGACGAAACCGCGGGCTAGTAATATGATATAATACAACATGAATAAGATTAATGACAATCGAATAAAACGTGATAGATGAGGGTACAAGCGAAAGAGATTTTTTCTACAAATTAGTAATAATAATGTAGGCTAAATAACGAATAAGTAATATTGGTAGAAAAACCGAAAAATGGACCGGCGAAACTACACACAGCAGGAAATATTTTAAAAACTAAGCTCCTTATATATAGAAGAGAATTTTTTGTTAACACACTTCGCTTAAGGGTGTTGAGTCCCAAATCGCAAATGATGATAAAATTCTAAAAATTTGGTATGCTTTTGTACGAAGTATTTCAGAGGTCGTGTAAAAATTTCACGACAATTAGGAAGCTCGTTATTGAACAATTAACATTCACAAATTAAATGTTGTTTTATGGAAACTGATGTAACTTTGCAATAAGTTTTTTTTTTGACCTCTCAATTTTATAATATCTACAATATACCGAAAGCAACGGAAACAAAACGAAGTTTATTGATAAATTTTTTTTTATTTCTTTTAAAAATTGTTCTTAACAAAATGTTAATTTTTTAATAACGAGCTTCCTAATCGTCGTGAAATTTTAACACGACCTCTTAAATACTTCATACAAAAACATACCAAATTTTCCGAATTTTCTTATCATTTTTTATTTCAACCCTTAAGGAGGTTGAAGTAATGATGATAGAATTCTGAAAATTTGGTATGTTTTTACATGAAATATTCAGGAGGTCGTGTAAAAATTTCATGACGATTAAGAAGCTATTTATTGAACAATTAACATTAACATGTTTCATAGGGACTCAACATCCTTAACGAGTTGTGCCTAGTTGTAGCAGTCGAAAAAGGCTCATTTTCCGTGATTTCCAAAAAGTATTTGAAAAAGTATCATCTGAAGAACAATCTAATTTTTTATCTGACAATTTTTTGCAAATATTTCAATATTGTGGTTGGATTGGCAGACTTTTTTTTCTTGATGCTCCTTGGTTACGTACGCGAGATCGGCGGCGAGAAGAAAATGAGGAGAATTTGCTATCGCACCCGGTAGCCTTCTCGTGGTAGAATCCCCGTGAAGGAACGAGAGGAGAACAGTCCGAGTGTCAGGAGAGTGTCGCCGAGATAAATCTCGGATTACCACGCGCGCGACCTCTTCTCCATCTCTCTCTCAATCTCTCTCATCCTTTCTCTCGATCTGCCCTCGCTACTGTCCCTCCTGTACGGAGTCTGACTCCGAAGTCTTTCCCTCCTACTCCCCCCTCCCCCCTTCATCCCTTGTCGCTATCGCCCTCGCTTTCTCTTCCCTTCTCACTCTTCTTGTTTTCTCATTCTCGCCTTGTTTTCTCTCGCTCGACCCTCCCCGCCCCCGCGTGAGCGGGAGCCGAAAGACACCGGCTTAACAGGCCTTCTTACACCCTCGAAGGGACAATAAGCAACCGAACAATCCTACGACCTGACTCACCTATAGACACTACGGGCGAACATATTTTCGTATGATTCCTCATACGTAGAAACATTCGTTTTTCTTTTCCGGACGCGTATACACGCTCCGAGAAAGATCGGAAAGTTAAAAGATCGTGAATAAGAGCCGGATGGAAATTCGTCAAGGAGGCGTGAAAAAAAATTTAATCGTGTATATATATCACTTCTGTGAGAGCGAGCCCTCTTAAATTAATTACGGAGAAAAAAGATCCTCCCCCGTCTCGACCCTCAACGTGCTTTGGTTCGAGAGATCTGAACGTATATATGTGCGGGAAGAGGGCACTGCGAAGACGTTCGACTTTGAAGATCGTCCTCATAGTAGCCAGATGTCCTGATAGCCTACTTGGCTCAGCTTTAAGGGGTTCAAGGCATCTTTTTCTCAAATATATATATAGTGTACTATAATATGGGATATTCCACTCTATTTCAGCTAGCCCGTAACCCCGACTATTTTTGGTTTTCGTAAATTTTTTTTGTAAAATTGTACCCCATGCAAGCAATATCCACACCAATTTTCTAGATTTATATCTTTTCTCTTTTAGGAGTTATAATTGTCCAAAGAAATGTAGATCTCAGAAGTTTTGGAAACGTCTAAACGCTGATAACTCCGAAAGTAATTGAGGTATCGACAGATGGCACTGTATATTTTCTTCTCATTTCGACGCACACTTCGTTGAAAATATTTAAAAAATAATCAAATATCAATGACAACGTTTTGTTTGCTTCTAAAGTGAAAACTATTTTTTTAAAAGATGATCAACTCTTTTAATTTTTCCAAAAAAATTCTCTAAAATAGAGCGACCGATTCTATGATTTTTAAGACTAGTCTCATCGTGGGCCCATTCTTCCTTCTATCTTTTTTTCGAAATAATCATATTTTTTTTCGAAATCACTTTTTTTGGTCAAAGTCAGTAAATTGTTAAATTGCCCTTCTACGGCTGCCAACAATTGAAACACATAAGGAGTTTTCCTTTATGGAAATTCACAATCAACGATGGTGAGGGTAATGCTGGTCTCAGTTGAGCTGGGATAGCCTATACATTTATCTGGAAATTCTCGTGAGACGGGAACGAAATGAGGAGGGATGAGAGGGAAAGTAGGGAAAAAGGAGAAGAAAGAGGGCGAAAAGAAATCTTATCCAGCAACATTCTTTCACGTAGCTAGTTGCCCTTTTTGAAGGGATCCAAGCAGTCGCACGTAATTCCTGCGGGTAAAACGCCACCTACTCAACGTCCCTCGTACTCGAGGACGAGCCTGTGAATGCGATTTCGAAGGGCTTCCATGCACTTGCACGAAACTTCGAAATTTGTCGAGCCTTGCGACGATTTTTTTTTTCATCAAGTTCACATCAATAATAAATTCGTTTTTAGTTATTTGTTTTAAATATTTCATAAGTATAGACTACTTTGATTGTTGTGAAGTTTCGGGACTTCTTGAAGTTTCGTATGTTCTGTGCTGTTTAAACGTGTTTTCACCAATCAGATAGGACGGGGAGTAACACGGTGGCGCGAACCCCCGTACCTCGTCGAAAAAATTTATTGCCACGGACTCACAGAATTTGGGCAGAAGCGAGAGAGTGAGAGAAAGGAAGAGAAGGGAGACGCGGCTTATCAGAAATCTTCCGAAACGCCGAGAATTCGCGGACTCCACGCTCGAGATTTGCCTCTGTAATCCCTTAAAGCGTTGCAAAGTCCTCCAACGGTTGTTACCAATAATTCCAATAGCGGGAGATGCCGCGGCCCGTTCAATTTCCCGAGCCAAACACATACAGGAACGTTTGTAATCCCAGGATTTATTTACTCGTCCAACTTTATACCAACGCAAAAAAAAACAAAAAATGTCTCCATCGACCAGAAAAATAAAAATGTAATCATTCCAAGGTATGTCGGACCCAAAAAAAAACCGATATGAAAACTTCCCCCAAACGGTTTTAAAAAAATGTGCAAGTAGCTTTTTTCCGCTGACGATTATGCGGTAGGATATTCCGTGAGTATTGTGAGATCTCCGGATTAAGTAGACGGATCGAAAAATGACCCAAACAAAATCGATAGGAAAAAATCACATTACATTGGTAAAGTCTCATTAGATTTGCGATTCGAAGCTCCGTTTTCGGGTAGTTTCGATTCAACGTAAAAAAATGTCCGCTAATCGCCCATCTTACTGTATGAAGGATCAGTGGCGTCGAAATTTTTTCTTATCACTTGGCGTCAAGACGCCGCCACGTCGCTTTATTCGAGCTGAAATGCGCATAATTGTCAGCGGCGAAAAAGTTACTTAAGCGGTCTTCTCACTTTAGACGCTAAAAAGGGCCACCGTCATGAATTTTTTGATCGGTTTATATTATAAATATTGTTATAAAAGTTGTTACACTTAATAAATCCACTTTCGAAATGCATGAAAAAAGATTTTTATTTATTTATGTCACTATTTATCGACGAAAATGGTAGGTAAAAAAATGTCCTAAAAAATTGTAGGTTTGCGCTGTTGATGAAATCTCGGAGATGGATCATCCGAAACAAGAAATCAAACGGTTCTAGATTCAGTATGTTAATGGCGATAGCGCATATCATACGATTTTTGATAGATGCAAAAGTAACAAAATCGCGGACATTTTCGAAAAAACAAAAAAAAAAGGTGTTTTTTTCACCGTTTGTGGCCAAAAAATAGTAAATATCAAAATTTAAAAAAACCTTGAAATGGGCTCTAGCTATAGTCGTAAAGAATATGTGGTTAACATTTCATAAGGATTGGCTCAGTAGTTTCGAAGATTTTATCAACAAGCCGTCAAAAAACGTTGTTTCGAGAAAAACGCGTTTAAAGTTTGTTTGGGCTACATAAATGAAGAAAAAAAATTTAATGTATTTCGAAAGGGTACTTATTAAGTGTAACAACTTTTCTATCAATATCTATAATATAAACCTATCAAACCTATCAAAAATATAACCTATCAAAAAAAAAATCATGAAAAATAGCCTTTTTTAGTGTCTAAAGTGAGGTGACCCCTTAAGCCTTCGCATAATGCATACTGGATCATTTTGACTCCATTTTTTTTCAACCGAGTGTATCGCAAAACGGGGTAATTTATTCAGGCGTTACCCCCACTTGTAGCGCAAACAAAGGCCTTTTTCATGAATTTTTTTAAAGAAAACTACAAAACTTTTTTAATCGATCAATATACCATCTTAAAGAACACATCTTGAAGAACTTTCAGTAATTTTTTATTGAAAAATATTACATTGTTTAGTGGCAAATGGCCGTCAATGGAATAATGTTTTTATATACACGGTTTGCGGTGACCAACATTGCGGCGAAGTGGATCATCTGAAAAAAAATGCGGATGGATTTAGTCAAATATAAGTATAAACTAGTCTTTAATCGAAGGATTTTAAAAAATATTCATTTTTCACAAAATGACGGACAGTCAAGGTTAATGGTTCGATTTTAACGAAAAAAACGGCCGTTTTTTGGCTATAAAACGGCCTTTTTTTCGAAAAAAAAAATCGAACGATTAAAGACTACATTTTTATGTATTAAATAAGCCTGCAAAATTTTAAGAAGATCGGTTCATTAGTGTTCAAGTAATCTTGGTCACCGACTTCAGAAATGCCATTTTGAGAAAAACGCGTTTAAAGTTTCAATTTCAGTTCTTCAATTCACGGATTCTTCTCTTTCAACGCCCATATCTCAGTCAATTTTGTTCGGATCGACTTGAAATTTTCAGGACATATTCTCAGATACTTATACTTCAAAAAAATGCAATAAAAAATCGATTTTTTCAAAATCGCAAGTGGGGGTAACCCCTTCAGCCTCAGTGCGACGCTCGAATGTGCCCCAACTCCTACTCTATAGGTCGACACTCGGCCCCCATCCCGTGTACTGATGACAGCTGTCGAAAAAGGACCTGGGGTCGAATCGACCCCGTTCATGCCGCGGTGCGGTGGAAGTGAAAATGATTTTTTTGTGAAATTTGGTATTTTATTACTACATGTACGCGAGTTACGATAGAAAATGCTCATAGGTATTTTTTTATTATGTGCTACTATAGTATATTATGTATTTGGAATGCCGATTATAAAACTAAAAGCAAGTCTCCGTTATGCAGGAGGGCTATGTGAAACGGGCACCGAATGTACTTATGCGTCGATTGCGGTAAATGTGAATAATAATAAGTCATCGAAGTAAAAAAATGCGAAAAATATACGTTTTCAGCAATTAATCTGCCGAAAGAGTCGATTTTTTCCATTTTTCACCATCCCGAAAATGCTCAAATTCAAACCTCCGAATAAATATACTTTTTGGAAAGAAGGTCGACACTGTCTTTTTTTCGTACCTACAAACCTTCCTCTTGAAAAACCTTCTAGAACTTTTTTTATACATTCTGAAAAAAAATCTCATTTTCGCTCAGGTACGTATTTCTCAACGCATCTCCCTCTTTGAACGACTGCTTAGGAACTTAATTTTTGTTTTTCTTGAAAAATAAATGTTGGCCCATAAAATAAGGATCATTGACTAAAAAAACGTATCTACGAAATAAATGCATATTTACCGAAATACAACGATCCGAAAAACGTCTGGGGTCGAATCGACCCCATATGCAGTCAGAGGTTCGTGGCAGAAGTGTGCAGTCGAAGGGTCAAACTGTTTTTTAACGTTTTGGGAAAGGTTACGTATTGGGGTCGTTTGGATCTTGCAATGATGAAATTTTGATTACTGGACGCTGGTATTTTTTGTTTTTTTGTTTTCTAAGATCGGGATTTCGAGTTTCAAAAGATCGAGTTTAATTTGAGAAACTGCGAAGAATACGAAGATAACGCGCGTGGGAAAAAGGTTTCTTCTCGGGGTACTCACGCGCTCGCTCCAATTGAGCTATCAAGCAGAGATCGTTTCCTTTTTTGCTCGCGTGTTACTCATTTAATTATATCGAATTTGCATGTGTAACGCAGCGAGAAGCGCGTGCCCGGTTTTCTCACGGCTGCGAGACGAAACAATCGAGACATTCATTCGCGTTCCATCGACCGAATTATCCCATAAGTATGTGTATGGGGATACGTGACTTTGGAGACGTTCGACTTCGAGGACCCTTAAAACAGCCAGATGTGCTGGTAGTCATCGTTATATAAACATACCGGGGTCGAAAAATCTTTTTCTTTATATATATAAATAGAGAGTGAAAGAGGGAGAGAGAAAGAAAGAGAGAGAGAGCGCTAAAAATGCAACTTCCCAATACCAGCGAGGACCTGCACACTCGCCTTCCTCCTGGGTCTTAATCTGTCCCTGTCCTCAGGAATGTCCACGATCTTAGGGCAAACGAGCTGTGTTCCACGACCGGACATACAGAAGCTCACCTTCGAATTCAAATGCACCAATTTTCTTTTTTTTCCTCGATTTCTTCTCCTTTTTATTCCTCCCTTGTATTTTTTTCCTCCGGTACCGGGTCGCCGTTCGCATTTCAACGAGTTGAAAAAGTCTCCGGGATGGGCGCACCGTATCCGAGCCGTATTTTCAACCGCACGTAAAGAAAAATGTTTTTTGGACAATAGTCGCGATTTTTTATCTTCTCTCGATAAGGGATTTTTTTAGGCGTTGTCCGGAAGCGATTTAGGCTGAAAGGCAGTTTATTTGGCGTCTTTTTTTGCAAATTGAATTTTCAGCATCGAGTCTCTGCGTCGGCTCTCACGCCTGCTTCGAATTCCACATTTGACGTTGTTCTGGCGAGCGAGAGAAGCCCCACGAGATTTTCACGATACTTGGGTATGACGGTCGAGCCTGGTGTGCCGTACATGTAGCCGGACGCAAAACCGCACTTTGCTCAAGGGCGATCGCGTTCACGGGGTGCCACGAACGGGGACAGCACCAAGATCCGAGTGAACAATATAGATGACGCGTAGGCGCGGGTTGTACAGTCGCCTGGAAGGGTTCATGGAGGCAGAGAGAGAGAGAGAGAGAGGCAGAGATCGCGAGAGCTATATAGGACCCGTTACCCACTCTGTGTATGAAATATCAACCACCATGAAACTCGAACGTCCTGAGAAAATTACGTCGTTGGCGGGCCCATCCGTCCCCAGTCTCTTGCACTGCATCGACCACTACTTGCTATGCTGTTGCCTTGAATTGCAGAAAAAAGGAAACGAAAAGAATCAATATTTTTCGGCACGGAGACACGCCGAGACGCGACTCTTCGTGGCGAGTGCATTATTTGACCCAGAATTCCAAATACTTAAGGAAGCTTTCCAGTGTGACAGCCCGAAAAATCGCTGTTTTTCGCGATTTTTTTTTTTAAAGAAAAAATTATCTAATCGGTCTGGTTTTTTTTTTGTATATTAATTGGGTATTGAAGAATACAAAACAATTTTTTAAAGATCGATTTATTTATTAATTAATATCTATAAAAATGATGAAACAATTGTTGCAGAAAATGCACTTGGATGTGGTGTCCACGTTGGGGGTCACAATTTTGATCTGAAACAAAAAACACAAAAAGATTATTGATCGGTATATAATTGGCTTTCGTGCTATGGAGGCTTTTTTTTTTTTTTTTTTTTTGGAAAAATGGCGCCGGTTTGAACAAAAAGTATCGATTTTAGCATTTTTTTTGGCAGTTTTTTTTTACAAAAAAATAGGAAGATGTCAAAAAAAAAAAAAGCTTCCATAGCACGATAAACAATGACGTTAAGAATATTGTGTAAAAAATTCAACTCGATAGCTTTAAAACTCTGCCCTCCAAGTTGGACACCGTTTTGAAAAATGCTGTTTCGAGAAAAACGCGTTCAAAGTTTCGCTGTAGCTGTAGCGCTCCGTTGCCTTCTTCCAAGAAATGCTGTACAGTAACCGAAATAATCTGAATTTCGGCATGAAAATTTCAGGGAATATTCGGAAGAGTGTATACTATTCGATAAAGCAAAAAAAAAAAATCGATTTTTTGAAAATTTCACACTGGAAAGCTCCCTTAATTTTAGCTGCGGCTTGGACGGGCGAATGTCGAAAGGTTCTTCTGTATGTCTGGAATGGAGTTTAGGATCATAACTGGTCTGCATAAGTCTTGAAACCAGGTCGACGCGCAATATTTTTTTCTGTCGAAAGTATTTCGACGGTGAGGTCGGCATTTCACACAGAGCTGATACATAGTCTCGCCAAGTTTGAGGTTTTTTGTTAGCGGAAAAAATTGATAAACAATGGAGTTATTATTATTTAAAGAAATTGTTGGCTTTGCTGCATGGCCTATCGGTCTAGGTGATTCTGGCAACTATGGTCGTTGGGAAAGACAAATGAAAAAAATGTAGTTTTAGGATAATAATTTAACTTGGATATGCCCGGACGCTTTTTGGAAATTTTGAAAATTACAAAAATGGCAAAGTATGGCAAAAAAAATTCGATTTGCATGGAAAAAAATAACTTTAATCATTTGTCATTAACAAATGGATGAATATGTGAAAAAATCATTCGGTCATACGATAGAAAATGTTATGAACTATGCTCTGTCCGAATTTGAAGTGGACCTAGCGCGGTTTTGACTCTTCGCAAAAATCGTCAAAACTCGGTCACTTTTTAAATTCGGACAAAATCTTTGTTGCCACTGAAAGCAATAGCGAAAACCGTATGTTTGGATTTCTACGCGTGACGCCTACACACATACGTGATGACCCAAAACTGTCAATGGAATAGATACAGACGAATAGATGTCTCCAGCGATATACAAACTTGCGCATATCGGTCTTGTGGGGCATTGGATGACAGTATCTCACGGGGTGTAGCGAGCCGTATAACTCGCTGCAACCCAAGCCACTTGCACTCTCGTGTTTCAAGACTCTCTCGATCGCTTGGATGACGCGCGCTCCACCTCCGCACTTCCTCATGCAACACCCCGAATAGTCAAAGCGAAATCGTGTCGGTGTTTTCTTGATTCAAAGCAACGCGAGAACATAGGACGTGTTTTTCCGAATTTGCAGTCAAAATATTGAATCACTATCGCGTCGAGGGATTAGGAAGGGAATATCGTTTGAATTAATTGAGAGCAATGGAAAATCGATGTTCCAAGAGCTTCTCTGTGTATGCATCAGGTGGTATGCATATGAAACTATTCATTTTGGGTGAAAGAAAATATAGTGGTTTAGTAGCAAATCGATCGACTGGTCTATTCAAAATATTGCCGATCGGAATTGACAATCTTGAACCATATTTCGGCCAATAATCGGATTCCACGCGGGAAGAATTCGGGTTCTTTAAGGCGGGATTCTACTTTGAAACCATGAAAAAAACGCTATTTTCGTGAATTTTTTCTGAGAATAGTATTAAAGATATCGATATGGGGTTTAAACTGTTCAATAAATACACTCTTTAAGTACACAAAAAAAAAATTTTAATGTATTTTCTTCATTTTTTGTACACGTAAAATATGTTTAAAGCCAACGCCTCGAAAAGCAGGTACCGTTACCGTGGTCGTGAAATCTTCCCGACGGATGGTCTGAAACAAAAAAATCAAATAGTTTCATGTTCAGTATGTCTTCAGGAACCGACCTAACTAGAATATTTTATATACGTGCAAAATTAACAAAATGGCGGCTAAAATACGAAAAAAATGCGTTTTTTTGGGTCTTTTTTTGCAATAAAAAAATAGTTCTAATCAAAATTTTAAGTTGATTGTAGTTAGGTCGGTTGGTACACACATATAGAATATGTGTTCCAAATTTCATAAGGATCGGTTCAGTACTTTTTCAGTTATCACGACCACGGTACTTGAAAATGTCGTTTCGAGAAAAACGCGTTTAAAGTTTTGGTGAGTGATAAATCGTAGAAAAAATTATCTTACCCTCAATCAGCGATGCCTGGGCCATATAATATGCCTTCGACGTGTTCCAGGTGGGTGTTTTCATCCAATTTAGCCTTTTCAAAGTTTCAAAGTAGAATCCCGCCTTAAGTTCGGGTAAAGATACTTTTAGGAGAGGAAACTGCTGATTGCCATGGGTTTTTTAAATGGAAGATTACTTCACCATTTTTTGAGACTTGGGGTGTGTTTTATTTCTACTTCTAGCTGTTACATGGTATTTTTGTTTATTGATCTTTAAAAAGGGGGGAGGTATGGCCCGGTTTTTTAAACGGATTGCGACGGCGTGACACGAAGCGTCGGCGGGATTAATCTGAAAAACATTTAGGATCATGTTTTAGACAACAAGGTTAGAAAAATTTATACCAAATTTCATCACAATCGGTCGATTATTTTTTTAACTATAGTTTTTAGCTTCAGTTTTGAAAATGCAGTTTAGTAGACCATGTCATACCTGTGCCATTTTCAAAGATGAATGAATAAGAAAAACCACATAGCAGCCAAAAGTAGTAATAAAACCTACCCCAAGTTTCAAACATGGTGAAGATACTTTCCTCTTGAAAAACAATCAAGAAAATCGGTAGTTTTTTCCTGGCCTAACGGTATCTCGCCCGTCAAAGGCAATCCAGTCATCAAGCCATTTTCGACTCCTCCGTACGCGATGGGATGCTAAGTGGTAAGCGCTGACTGCATCAACTGGAACAAATGGTAATCGGAGGGAGCGATGTCAATGGAACAAAACGGGTGGGGTAGGGTTTCCCACTTCACTCCTAAGTACTTCTTAACCGGTTGAGTAAGATGCAGCCCGGCGTTGTCGTGCTGCAAAATCAACTTGTCATGGCGATTCTCCCATTCCGACTTCGTCTCGTGCAGAGCTCGCTTCAAACGCATCAGTGGCAGTCGACATCGATCCCCACTGGTGGTTTCCGACGGTTCCAGCAGCTCGTAATACACAACTCCCCTCTTGTGGGTAGTTTTACGAAGCCCTTGTTGCGCATAGAGAAATCACCACTTTGGAAGCGGCGAAAGCACTCTTTGCAGGTTGTCCTCGATGAAGCATGTCTGGCATACTCTCCTCCAGAAAACGATGCCTCTCCTCGGCCGAGTTCTTTGCCAGGAAATAGTAGAGCATATCGTTGGGCAAATGTGACTTGGTTGGAACGAATATTGCCATTGTAAACGCAGTCCAGTTAGCGACTCTATGGACGCATCAACATGTGCGTTGCCAACTTTTGATGCGAGAAAGTAGTTTACCTATCGCCACCTACCATCAGCAGGTAGCTTCATCTGCATTCTACTAGACATACATACACATTGAGACGTTGAAAAATTCACGCTGTTTTCTAACAGATGGCGTTACGCAATCCAATAGATGATAACGCGTCGTACAAATGTCACCTATGGCGTTTTAGCGATACTCTGTGGGCCCATCATCATGTGCATAGCCGACTTTTAGAAATAGTGTTTCTATCGCCACCTATCGCCAGCAGGTGGCTTCATATGAAACCTCCTAGCATACATACGTATTAGGATGTTGAATAAGTTCACGCTGTTTTTCACCAGAGGGCGTTGCGCAATCAAAATATATGATAACGCCTCGCACAAATGTCGCCTATGGCATTTTAGCGAGACTCTGTGGACCCATCATCATGTGCATTGCCAACTTTCGATGCGAGAAAATAGTTTACCTATCGCCATCCACCGCCAGCAGGTGGCTTCATATGCAACCTAGTAAACATACATACGTGTCAGGACGTTGAATAAATGCACGCTGTTTTCCAACAGATGGCGTTACCAGAACCACGCGCGTGTAGTTTAAGGGAGGATTGTCTTTTTTTCGCAAAATTTACCGCTTTTTGGGAATTTTTTTGTGAAGAAAGTATACAACGGAAAACTTGTGAAACTTGGCATATAGTTTTATTGATCTGTTTACTACATACAAAAAAATTTTTAAACAATTTCATCAAAAAATCCGCCTCCCACCCCCCTCGACGCGCGATGGTCCTTTTTTGATGGTGTGCACGATTACAGCCTTCACGTTCATCTTGCAACAAAAACCCAAAAAGCATTTTACTTTAGACACATATAGCTATCGTTCGATGAAGGGGAAAAAAAAAATTGACGATTCGGTGACGTTTTGAACTTGAAGTATCGATTTTTCGAAAAAAATTGATCGATTTTTTGTTATAAATAAAAAACTATTAAACGTATTGCTTTTTTGCTTCATCAAACGATAAAAGGATGTCAGCTGAGCATTCTGTCCAAATTTGAAGGCAATCGGTTGAATAGTTTTTGAGAAATCGTGCACACCATCAAAAAAGGACCATCGCGCGTCGAGGGGGGTGGGAGGCGGATTTTTTGATGAAATTGTTTAAAAATTTTTTTGTATCTAGTAAACAGATCAATAAAACTATATGCCAAGTTTCACAAGTTTTCCGTTGTATACTTTCTTCACAAAAAAATTCCCAAAAAGCGGTAAATTTTGCGAAAAAAAAAGACAATCCCCCCTTAAGGATGTTGAGTCCCAAATCGCAAATGATGATAAAATTCTGAAAATTTGGTATGTTTTTGTATGAAGTATTTCAGAGGTCGTGTAAAAATTTCACGACAATTAGGAAGCTCGTTATTGAACAATTAACATTCACAAATTAAATGTTGTTTTATGGAAACTGATGTAACTTTGCAATAAGTTTTTTTTTGACCTCTCAATTTTATAATATCTACAATATACTAAAAGCAACGGAAACAAAACGAAGTTTATTGATAAATTTTTTTTTATTTCTTTTAAAAATTGTTCTTAACAAAATGTTAATTTTTTAATAACGAGCTTCCTAATCGTCGTGAAATTTTAACACGACCTCTTAAATACTTCATACAAAAACATACCAAATTTTCAGAATTTTCTTATCATTTTGTATTTCAACCCTTAAGGAGGTTGAAGTAATGATGATAGAATTCTGAAAATTTGGTATGTTTTTACATGAAGTATTCAGGAGGTCGTGTAAAAATTTCATGACGATTAAGAAGCTATTTATTGAACAATTAACATTAAAATGTTTCATAGGGACTCAACATCTTTAAGATGGTAACGCATCTATAAAGAAGTACTAAAAGCAAGCTTGAAATTCAGTATATGTCATTTCGCCACAGTATAAACAACTTTTTATTTCATAGTGCCAACCATGTGAAATTTCGTACTAAAATATTGTATCTGCGAGGAATTTTACTGCACTACTTTATTTTTAAAAAATCTGCAGCTGAAGCACACATAAATCTTTTTGAGACTTCCGGCGACCGTGCTCTGTCCGAATAAACATGCAGGGATTGGTTAAGACGCTTGAAAAATAATGATTTTGACGTGTTGAATTGGAGGCATTGCTTCATGTCAGGCGCTAGCTGAACTTCCAGAATCCTTGGGAGTTGATCGCACAGTTTCGAAACGTTTGAAAGTATGAGTGATTTTGTAAAAAAAAAAAGTACAGACGTTCACGAAAAAACAGCGAGAACTTATTCAACATCCCAATACATAGAAACGGCGCTCGTGCAGGGTTGGTAGAAACACGGGAGCATATGCTCCCGGAGGGGCGACGTCGTGCTGTCACTGTATATCGTGGCGTGCGAGGATCTCGGATGAGAGAAGTCAAGAAGTCGCGCACGGGGGACAATAACGACAACGACGAAGTACGAGGACGCGAAACGCGAGTTCCAAGTCTCGATGAATAATTCAGGGTGTCCCGATCCGGCTGAACGTCCGATCGACGGGTATCCCTACTGCTCTCTCGGATGCGCTGCTCGCTTCGACGAATGGACGAGATGAGGAGAGAACGCACGACCGATGGCTGCAGATCGTCATCCTGCTATGTTCTCTCTCTCTCTCTCTCTCTCTCTCTCTTCTTTTCCTCTGCGAACTCAACATTTTCCCCTTTTCACCTTTTTTGTCATTTTTTTCGCGAGATGCACACACCGCCGTTTCTACTTGGACTCTCTCTCTCTTTCTCTCTCCTGCTCTCGCTCCGTTGGTCTTCCCTCTCGTCTTGAACGAACCGAGGGAACAAAACTGTCGCAGATTAAGATCTCGTGAAGAGGCTCGACTGTCAGCTGCCAGTCTGGGTCTCGCGCGGCTCGTATGTCCCGCGTGCCATGTACGGGCGTCGAGCTCTCTCTCTCTCTCTCTCTCTCTCTCTCCCTCTCTCTCTCCCTCTCTCTCTCTCTCTCTCTCTCCCTCTCTCGCTCTTCAGACTTACAGGGGCGCGGAATGCATATACCCTATTGAGAGAAATACAAGAGAGAGAGAGAGAGAGAGAGAGAGAGAGAGAGAGAGAGAGAGAGAGAGAGAGAGAGAGAGAGAGGGAGAGAGAGAGAAGTCTTTGCCATCCGGGCAAACTCGACAGAGCATCCCCGTCACTGATCCATCAGGAACACATCGCTAAATGTTTTTTCTTTTTTTTTCCACGACTCCATACTTTCTAGCTCGCTTTCTCTCTCTGTCCCTCCCTCTCTCTCTCTGTCTGTCTGTCTCTCTCTCTCTCTCCCTCTCTCTCTCTCTCTCTCTCTCTCTCTCTCTCTCTCATTCTTTCCCTCTCGTACACCGCGATATCCCATAATAGATATGTAAGTGCTACCCGTAGACAAGACGCGTGTAATTGAGACCTCACCAAAGATCGGTAGAAAAACAAAACGCGTCTCGGAGCTTCCGTTTCCTCCAACTTGCACTTTAATCGATCGCGCGTAAAAAAACTCATTCTTGACGATTTTTGTTGCATACAAATGAAGTCGCGTTCGGATTAATCGGATTCCCTTTTTTCTGTTTTGCTGTTGAAGCAAAAAAGTCAAACGACGTCGAGGGGTGTCGAGTCTAGTATTTTTTTTGGGAAAAAAAACATTCGAGTTGCCTTGTCGATAAACGATATAGGCTTAAGGATGTTGAGTCCCTATGAAACATGTTTATGTTAATTGTTCATTAATAGCTTCTTAATCGTCATGAAATTTTTACACGACCTCCTGAATACTTCATGTAAAAACATACCAAATTTTCAGAATTCTATCATCATTACTTCAACCTCCTTAAGGGTTGAAATAAAAAATGATAAGAAAATTCGGAAAATTTGGTATGTTTTTGTACGAAGTATTTAAGAGGTCGTGTTAAAATTTCACGACGATTAGGAAGCTCGTTATTAAAAAATTAACATTTTGTTGAGAACAATTTTTGAAAGAAATAAAAAAAAATTTATCTATAAACTTCGTTTTGTTTCCGTTGCTTTCAGTATATTGTATATATTACAAAATTGAGAGGTCAAAAAAAAACTTATTGCAAAGTTACATCAGTTTCCAAAAAACAACATTTAATTTGTGAATGTTAATTGTTCAATAACGAGCTTCCTAATTGTCGTGAAATTTTTACACGACCTCTGAAATACTTCATACAAAAACGTACCAAATTTTCAGAATCTTATTATCATTTGCGATTTGGGACTCAACATCCTTAATGACGTTTCATGTTCGTAGAGAATAATTGAGTCTCGTAAATGATAATCAAGTGCTGCAGATATATTTACAATTTATTGTTCATTAAAGAAAAGAATCGAGACTAATAAAAAAAAAACAGCAGAAACTCGTAAATATATATTTGTATTTAAACAATAAATTTATATTTCCGAATATATATTTGAATATCTTTCATTTAATGGTTAAATTTAACATTGTTTGATCAATTGTAAGTATATATTTACGATTTGCTGTTGATTTTCGATCTTTTTCTTAATTATTTTGTCCTGAATTTTTTTTTACTGAGCCAACCTTTTTTTCGAAAAACGAAGAATCCGTCTCTACTGCTATTATATAAAATAGAATATAAAAAAAAGCATAAATTCTAAGCATGTTTACTCCATTTCGATGGGACCAAAACTTGCGTCGTTGGAATGCAATGAAAACTAATCTTTCATATTTCTCCAGTTTCTTTTGACGCATTTGGCCCACATTCGTTCCTCAACCATTTATTAAGATAATTATTCATAGATCGACATGATAAATGTTCCAAAAGAGAGTTTGCACGGTAATAAAAATAAATTTAAAAACGATAATATAAAAAAGAACATTCGTTGCATTTCATTGCTGCAAACTTCGTCTTTTTATTGAATCGGTTGCATCCAGATGGACCAAAACACAGCAAGCACGGAAGATTATAATAGTGAAGGGGTATTGAAGGGGAACGCATTGAGGCTAGAATGTTGCTTTTCGGTGAACGTTCGAGATTTAGCGCGTCGGTTCCGATCACGAAATATCGTTCTGTTGATTCTCATGTGCTCTGCATATGTGCCTCTGTGCGTGTGGATATACATGGCTGTACGTGCGCATATGTTTATAGACATGTGTGCGTGGGCACGTGTACGATGGATGCGCGCGGGTTCCCGATCCAACCGGACCCGATAATTCACTTAGATCAGCGGCTCGTCATCGCGAGGTTTGCCAAGCACGAGCACGACCGTAAACCTCGTGTAATTTCCGATTATCGCGAAAATCACTATTAGCCTGCGGCCTCGCGATGCTCCGCCCTCAATGGTGGTCAAGTGTTTCGTTGATAGTTCTCGCTTCCTCTTTCTATCCCTCCATCCGTCTCTCTCCCTCTCTCGTTGATTTAGATTTTGATTTTGCTTATGATTTTCAATGTCTTTTTGGCGTTGAGTGGTTTTTTCGGCTATGATTGATTCAAAAGGAACATCACTCAAGTGCAAATATTCGATTTTGTCGAAACTCACATATGTGATAAAACTTTGAAAACTATAGGTCGTCTCAAAAATGACCAGACATTTTGATTTATTAATAAAACGCATTGTTTTTTTTGAGAAGTACGGATATTTTTATTTTAATATAGGGTACAAACATTATGTGTGAAACACAATATCCGATAAATGGCCACATCGTCCCTGTTGGCAAACGTGCATTCTTCTGACGAAACGGTACTTTTAAAATAAATAATACGTTTGATTAATCAGTGGACATTTTCAGTCATTTTAAGGCGTTACTCCCACTTGTAGCGCAAAAAAAGGCCTTTTTCATGAATTTTTTTAAAGAAAACTACAAAACTTTTTTAATCGATCAATATACCATCTTAAAGAACACATCTTGAAGAACTTTCAGTAATTTTTTTATTGAAAAATATTACATTGTTTAGTGGCAAATGGCCGTCAATGAAATAATGTTTTTATATACACGGTTTGCGGTGACCAACATTGCGGCGAAGTGGATCATCTGAAAAAAAAATGCGGATGGATTTAGTCAAATATAAGTATAAACTAGTCTTTAATCGAAGGATTTTAAAAAATATTCATTTTTCACAAAATGGCGGACAGTCAAAGTTAATGGTTCGATTTTAACGAAAAAAACGGCCGTTTTTTGGCTATAAAACAGCCATTTTCTTTCGAAAAAAAAAATCGAACGATTAAAGACTACATTTTTATGTATTAAATAAGCCTGCAAAATTTCAAGAAGATCGGTTCATTAGTGTTCGAGTAATCTTGGTCGCCGACTTCAGAAATGCCATTTTGAGAAAAACGCGTTTAAAGTTTCAATTTCAGTTTACACGAAGAACGGATTCTTCTCTTTCAACGCTCATATCTCAGTCAATTTTGTTCGGATCGACTTGAAATTTTCAGGACATATTCTCAGATACTTATACTTCAAAAAAATGCAATAAAAAAAACGATTTTTTCAAAATCGCAAGTGGGGGTAACCCCTTAAGACACCCTTTTTCAGATGCGTTTTTTATCGACGAAAAAACGGTTCCAAGGGAGGAAACCCCCTTTTAAGGAAGGGCGTGTCAGCCTGTAATATATATTTTTTTCATCGCTTTACATTACAAGAATTTTGGTTTTCGTTGCACTCAGGTCGATGGGCTGCTTGTGGGTGACACCGCAGAATCACCCCTAGATAGCCCTTTCTTCGAGGGGTGGTTTTCTCCATTAAAACCGTATTTCTTGCCGATAAAAAAAATACTTGTCTAATAGTTTTCAATGCTGCAACCCATATATCAGTTTCAACAAAATCGAAGGTGGATTAATTGTAAGTGTTGTTAAGTAGTGATGTTCCTCGTCAGTTCGGTCCGCGTAGATGCCTCCTGCTTTCTTGCGTTTTCAATCGATGTTGTTTTCCTTTATCCCAAACTTAGCTCATCATCTTCTTTTCTAGTTCTAACAGAACTGTATTCTTAGCCTAGTGTATTTAGTCTACTTAGTCTACTTATTCTAGTGTAATCAGATTATTTTTATTTATCCTGTTTATTCTGGTTGCTTCTCTTATACTTTTGGTTGATTCGCATACGTTTTATTCTTTTTACTATTTTAATACTTGGTTTTCCGTTTACAATCGTTGTTGTACGATTTTGGAGGACAACTGCGTGGTCGTAAGTTTTACACTTGCTTACGTTTGTCACGTTGGTTCTTTTTAATTCCACTTGCTGTCTGTTGTTACTGACTTTTTCATTTTTTAAATTGCATCCTCATAATCATTATTATGTAGTATGCTCGCGTTTGCTGCGTTGTTACCTTTTACTTCTTCTGATCGTATTACTCCTGATGCAAGCATCAGAATGTCAAATCCTTGTCATTATTATTTTGTATTTGATTATTACTCCTGTTGTTCAAGATTTACACTATTTATATTGTATCTTTATTTACCCGAAAGTTTTGTCTGGTGCATGATAAATTTTATTAATCAATCAATCAATCTCTCTCTCTCTCCCTCCCTCCCTCTCGGTACACCATGCAAATATAGACGCATACGCATATCCTTAGTCGCAATCAAAAAGGCAAAGCGAAAGAAAAAAGATACCGCGCTCTGCAGTGAAGAACAAATATAAAAAAATTCTGCCGCGTCCAAAATTTTGCAAATGTACAACGACGTGGCGTGACGTAACGAATCCCGCGAAGCTCTGTTTTTTTTCGACTCGTAAACGGTCACCGAAAAAACACCGCGGAATCGAGCAGATTTTTCGCGAAGGTCGGAGAGGCAGCGATGAGCGGGAAGATTAGAGAGGGGGCGGGGGCTGAAGAATACCCACAGGTGAAACGAGCAGCGTGATGATAAACTTGACGAGAGGGGGAGTTTCCGATTCCACGGTGTGACACATGGGCACGCACACGTATATCATATATATACATATATGAATGAAAAAAACGAGCGTGCATAGGAATCAGGCACGAGCCTCACCGCGCACGACCGGTTCGGGAGGATTAGTTCCGACAAAGTCGGAAAGTCGCTGAAAACGAGCCGGCACAGGCATCACGAAACTGCAGCATTGAGCGGAGAACCGCAAAGAACAGTCGTTATTCAAACAGAGACCGAGTGCCATGTGTGTGTGTGGGTGTGCGTGTCCGATCCACACGCACCCACCCACACACACACACACACACATAATATATATATATATATATATATATATATATATATATATATATATATAATATATATTGTTATTTTTATATATTATAATTATATATTGTTATATTATATATATTAGATATATATATATATATTGTATTATATATGTATATAATATATATATATTGGGAGGGAGAGAGAAAGGGAGAGTGAGCGAAAGATAGCTTTCTTAGTGCTACTAGTACCGAAAGCATCCTCTGGCACACAATCCTCCTTGCAATACAGAAAAATCATACAAGCAAGAGGAAGACTCAATAAAAAAAAAACGAAGAAACAAACATGACTCTAACCGAAGTACAATAAAGGGAATCATGTAAATTAAAAATGCAAACAAAACTTCATCCTGTGATCTCCATGTAATACACAGAAAAATAGTAACGAATTGAAGAAACTTTATACAAAAACAAAGAAAAAATGGTTAGACAAACGACAAATGCAGTTGAATGTTTCGTTACCATTTAAAAGAAAAACCATTCCTTGGATGAGGTTTCGATAACGCCAGACCTCTGATCGAACTGAAATTTTGCACAAAGCTTCCTTTTAATATTTTCAGACAACCCCTAAAAGGATTTTTAGCGACTCGCAATAGGTTTCGGGATATTGAACAAAAAATTTTTTTTTAGAGTAAGGATCCGATCCTCGTCCCCCCCCCCTACGATTGAGCTGAAATTTCGCAGAAACCTTTCTTTTAATATTTTAACTCAACCTCTAAAGGCATTATGGAATTTTGACGTTTCTTTTTAACGCGCACCTGCTGTATCTATATCTACTGCGTCTCCGTTCTTACCTATATATGTTATCGCGCTCTCTGCTTTGTCCAACCAAACCCAAACAAACCCAAAACCTATTGCGCGTCGTCAAAAGTCATGTCAGAAGTTGTCTTAAAATATTAAGAGGTGGGTCTGTGGAAAGTTTCAACTCGATCGAAAGTTGGGGGTTTTCGGAACCTTGCCCCATTCATTTCTAAAACTGAACTTAAGGCGTTACCCCCACTTGTAGCGCAAAAAAAGGCCTTTTTCATGAATTTTTTTAAAGAAAACTACAAAACTTTTTTAATCGATCAATATACCATCTTAAAGAACACATCTTGAAGAACTTTCAGTAATTTTTTTATTGAAAAATATTACATTGTTCAGTGGCAAATGGCCGTCAATGAAATAATGTTTTTATATACACGGTTTGCGGTGACCAACATTGCGGCGAAGTGGATCATCTGAAAAAAAAAATGCGGATGGATTTAGTCAAATATAAGTATAAACTAGTCTTTAGTCGAAGGATTTTAAAAAATATTCATTTTTCACAAAATGGCGGACAGTCAAAGTTAATGGTTCGATTTTAACGAAAAAAACGGCCGTTTTTTGGCTATAAAACGAGCATTTTTTTTCGAAAAAAAAAATCGAACGATTAAATACTATATTTTTATGTATTAAATAAGCCTGCAAAATTTCAAGAAGATCGGTTCATTAGTGTTCGAGTAATCTTGGTCACCGACTTCAGAAATGCCATTTTGAGAAAAACGCGTTTAAAGTTTCAATTTTAGTTCTTCAATTCACGGATTCTTCTCTTTCAACGCTCATATCTCAGTCAATTTTGTTCGGATCAACTTGAAATTTTCAGGACATATTCTCAGGTACTTATACTTCAAAAAAATGCAATAAAAAAACGATTTTTTCAAAATCGCAAGTGGGGGTAACCCCTTAAAGTACTGGCATATATTTATTTACCGAGCGATTCAGCAGAGATCAATTGACATTTCAAAAAATAAGAAATAACTATTTCCACGTTCCTGTCATGGTATTGAACGTTGCTCCCTTAGGCGCTAAAATACTTCGCGATTGTAACCATCAAAATAGATCGCGTTTTTCGTCGATGCAAAATATCCACTGCAATGAGTCTCGATATCTTGCATTAAAAAACTCCACGAAATGACTCCGGTACGAATTTTTTCGCTCTCCAAATCTATATACAGTGGTAATCGTGCGAATTTCTCGGTTGGACTGTTCTCCCGGCGTAATGCATTTTCCACAAATTTCCACGCGATAGTGAAGACGTGACGGTGATGGAGGGGAAGGTGCGCGCCAATGTTCTCCGGACATGCCGGGTATAGAGTAAGCCGCTCTTTGACTTACCGGCAATATTTTCTTAATTTGACGGCTGTGTTCACTCGGGGCGGCGAGCTTAAAAAATTCGATGCTCCTCGACATTACGCGGGAGATGGAGGATGAAAGGGATGAATTTTTAGAGGTAATTGATGCTATATATGTAGCATCAATTACCTCTAAAAATGTGTGTATGTGTATATATATATATATATGGGGTTTTCCAGCTCAACTTGGACAACCTCCGCATCGTTTATTATAGATTTCCATAGTGGAAAACCTCACACCTGGTTTCAAAACGACACCTAATTTTTTTTCAAAACTTCTACGGCTGCGAAAAATCGAAAATTCGGCCGTTTTTCAATTCTGAAAAAATGTTGTTATGCGTCAAACCTCTTTTCTGCATTTTTCACCGACGCTCAACTTGTGTTTCCGATGTCTGCTATTTTTGCGGAATTTCGATTTTGGGGACGATTATTGGACAGTTTTGAATTCGTAAGAGTACTTCTTCGGTCATGTAGGAAAAAAAAACTTCAAAAATGTGGTTCCAGATGAAATTCAATACGGGTGGGATGTATAGGGTGTCTTAAATTGACCGGACATTTAAATTTATTAATAAAACGTATTTTTTATTTGGAGAGCACGAATATTTTTATTTTGATACAAGGTACGAACGTGGAGGTTATGTGTGGAACACAATATCCGATGAATGGCCGCCTCGTCCCTGTTTGCAAACGTTCACTCTTCGGACGAAATTTTCAATAACGTTTTGGCATAATTGCGGAGTAATTTCGTTAATGGTGCATCCAATTGCTTCCTTGAGCTCCGGAATGGTCTGTGGATTATTGGCGTACACTTTTTCTTTCAGAAAAGCCCATAAAAAGAAGTCCAATGGCGTCAAATCGCACGATCTTAGTGGCTAATTCACATCGCCGCGGCGCGAGATAACACGTCCATGAAACTTCGTCTGCAATAACTGCATTGTTTCGCCTGCATTGTTTGCAAATAAATAATACGTTTTATCAATAAATAAAAATGTCAGGCTATTTTGAGACACGCTTTATATCTATTATAGACAATAAAGTTCATTTCTGACTTCCAAACTGTCAAATAATCAACCCCAATATCGAAATTTCACCAACAAAAAACAGTAAATATTGTAAGCACAAGCGGAGCTTTGGTGAAAGATGCACAAAAGAGGTCTAAAACGTGTCTACATTTTTCAGAATTTAAAAAACCTCCTAAGTAGACTTTTCGATTTTTCGCAGCCGCTGAAGGGCGTGGGGAAAAAAGTTAGGTATTTTTTTTACCGCAGGAGTGAGGTTTTCCACTATGGAAGTGTACTATGTAATCAACGATGGTGTAGGAAATAGTTGTCCGAGGTGAGATGGAATACCCCATATATATATACGAGACATTCCACGCAGTTTCACCTAGCCCCTTTTTGGTTTTCCTGACGTGTTTTTTTGTAAAATTGTACCCGCTGAAAGGACTTTGTGATTTCAAATTCGGCTTCGACCGGCCAGAAATGATTTAACTTTAATTCCTTTTACTTTTTAATTACCTTTAATTAATAATTAATAATTAAGAAAATAAACCCTTTCAGGCCTGTCGAAGCCGAATTGAAAATCACAAAATCATTAATATCATTATTGGAGATTAAAATGATAAAAATTTTCTCAAAAAAAGATGTTTAATTCGAAAAAAAATAGAAGGAAAAATGGACCCACGATGAGACTAGTCTCAAAAATCATAGAATGGATTACTCTATTTTAGAGAATTTTTCGAAAAAAATTTAAAAAGTCAATCATCTTTAACAAAAATATTTTTCACTTTACACGCAAAAAAACGTTTAAATTGATAATTGATAATTTTTTTCATATTTTTGAACGAAAGTATGCTTCAAAATGGAAAGAAAAAATATATAGCGACATTTGTCGATACGTCAATTATTTAAGGAAGCTTTCCAGTGTGACAGCCCGAAAAATCGCTGTTTTTCGCGATTTTTTTTTTAAAGAAAAAATAATCTAACCGGTCTGGTTTTTTTTTTGTATATTAATTGGGTATTGAAGAATACAAAACAATTTTTTAAAGATCGATTTATTTATTAATTAATATCTATGAAAATGATGAAACAATTGTTGCAGAAAATGCACTTGGATGTGGTGTCCACGTTGGGGGTCACAATTTTGATCTGAAACAAAAAACACAAAAAGATTATTGATCGGTATATAATTGGCTTTCGTGCTATGGAGGCTTTTTTTTTTTTGCAAAAATGGCGCCGGTTTGAACAAAAAGTATCGATTTTAGCATTTTTTTTGGCAGTTTTTTTTACAAAAAAATAGGAAGATGTCAAAAAAAAAAAAAAACTTCCATAGCACGATAAACAATGACGTTAAGAATATTGTGTAAAAAATTCAACTCGATAGCTTTAAAACTCTGCCTTCCAAGTTGGACACCGTTTTGAAGAATGCTGTTTCGAGAAAAACGCGTTCAAAGTTTCGCTGTAGCTGTAGCGCTCCGTTGCCTTCTTCCAAGAAATGCTGTACAGTAACCGAAATAATCTGAATTTCGGCATGAAAATTTCAGGGAATATTCGGAAGAGTGTATACTATTCGATAAAGCAAAAAAAAAAAATCGATTTTTTGAAAATTTCACACTGGAAAGCTCCCTTAAGGACCTATCAGCGTTTGAAAGTTTCCAAAACTTTCGAAATCGACATTTTTTGGAACATGATAGCTCCTGAAAGAGAAGAGATAAAAATCTAAAAATTGGTGTGAATATTCCTTTCATGGCGTACAGTGTGACAACAAAAAATGAGGAAAACCAAAAATGGTCGGGGTCACGGGCTAGGTGAAATGACGTAGAATGCCCCATAGATATACGTATACGTATATGTATATGGGTAAGTATATCAAAGCGAGCAGAAGTGAGAGGGGGACACCCGTTAGATCAGGATGTATAGGATCGTGAAGAGATATCCCGGACCCCTCCGGTCGCGCATCGTTTGAGGTTCTTTTCGCCGCCTAATTGTATCGGGTGTCTTAATCAGCGTGTAAGCTACCAAGCCAAAGGGCAAGCCGCGTAAGGGAGAGAAGGAGATAGAGCAAGATCGGGATGCAGAGAGAGAGAGAGAGAGAGAGAGAGAGAGAGAGAGAGAGAGAGCGAGAGCGAGGATTCTACCTTCCCTCAACGTGTCCGTAGCTCCTTTCTGCCTTCTTCTTCTTCCTCCTCCTCCTCCCTCTTCTCCTTCACCGTTCAATTCCCCGCGCACTTCGTCTTCTTCCTCGGCTACCTTTATACGCCCGGTGCTCTGCATCTCAAAGGCGCAATTTAAAGAATAAAAATTAAAAAAAAGTGGCTCTTAAGCTGCCAGCATTATGCCGCTGCACGATACGCCTCGCGTTTCAGGCCCCTCCGCGGGGTGTTCGTTCCGGGGAAGGTTTTCCGTACGAATTCGTACGTATGGTCAGTCCTAGTGAGATTTTTTTTTTTCATTTTTTTTTCAAGTAGTCCCGATCCGTTTACCGACGCATGTTTGAGGATAAAGATTTCACGGACGTATGCACGTTCAATTAAGGGGTAAGGCCACTGTAACGGCCCAAAAAAAAAGGTTTTTTCACTAATTTTTTGCTCCCGAAATTGAAGGTATTTGAAAAAAAACTTTTAATGGTGTTATCGGGCATACATTAAACTTTATTATAAAATTTTTTTACAGTAAAAAAAAAACAAAATGGCGGTTCCACAGCTATCTTCCCGGGACATGTTTTGCTTCCAGGGCTCCGCGGCACGCAGCACCACTGGTGCACTTTTGAATCTAGAACAAAAAAAAAAAAAAAACCATTAATCTAGAGGGCTATAGCTAGAGAATGTCGATCGGATTTTAAAAAGTATCAATTTTTGTGGATTTGGCGTGCGTTTGAAAAAAAAAATTGATTTTTGACGAAAAAAACGGCAAGTTTTTTGTTAATAAAAAATCAATAAATAAAGTTCTTGAAAATTCCGATCGACATTCTCAAGATAATGTAAATGTTCACATCTGGTTAAAATTTCAAGTAAAAAAAATGAAAATTGTTCGAGTTATGCTGCGTGCCATTTTGAAAAACCATGTTTCGAGAAAAACGCGTTTAAAGTTTTGCGAATAGTTTTTTATAGCCAATAAAAAAAAATCGATTTTTCAAAAAATTTACAGTGGCCTTACCCCTTAAACTGCAACCATGGAGCTTCGCTCGATTATTCCAAGGGCAAAAAATGTATCAACGTCAATATACGAAAAAAGTAACTTGCAGATTGTGCCAATCGATACAAAAGTAGTAGATTACGATGGAGTGAGTATTAGAATTTAAAAACCATTGATTTTGATATTGACCTTCATTTTGTTTTTTTATAGTATTTCATTGTTGGGGTTCGTATTATGAAGTCGTAATGAAATGAATATTCGTAAGCGAATTTGGATAAGGCTCCGAACTCTCCCCCTACCCTCCGTTCGAGCTGAAATTTTGCACAAACTCTCCTTTTAATATTTTACGTCAACCCCTATAGGGATTTTGGGCGACTCGCAAAAGTTTTCGAGACATTGAATTCTAAAGTTTTTTTTGCTACGTCTCTGTTCATCCCTGTATATGTTATACAGGGTGGACGATTTAACGTGACCAGCCCCCAACCTCCGTTGTCTTTAGAGTGACGAAAAAAATGTCAGGAGGTATTTTGATTGATTGCGAAGGGCTGATACAGTGGTGGAAAATTCATTTTTTCCAAGGTCACAGTTTTTGCGTTCTCAAGGTCATCAATGCATTTTCAAATGGGAACATGTTATTTTTTTTATTAAGACGTTGTAGCTAATATTGAGACAGATTCAACCACCTATGATATCATAAGCTTAAAATGATTTCTTCACCAAAATATTTTGGGTTTGTTGGGTTCGTTTGGGTTTGTTTTCGTCACTCAAAAGCAACGAAGATATTTAGGGTGGTCACGTCAAATGGTTCACCCTGTATATAACGAAACAAACCCAAACCAAAACCAGTAAATTATTGCGCGTTGCCAAAAATTCCTTTAGAAATTAAAATATGTAAATGAAGGTTTGTGCAAAATTTCAGTCCGATCGGCGGGGGGGTTTCGGAACCTTACCGTCGAATTTCAGTGAATTAATGGGTAGGCGAGGAAAATTCGATATTTCATGAAATCGAATATGCAGCGCATCGCGTCGTAATAATTATTTCGCAAAATTCAAGTGAATAGGCGGACGCTATTGGATTTCCTTCTGAAATGATGATGGGAGAGCGTTTGTAGAGCGGGCAGCATCGAAGCAAAGAGAGGAAGGGAAACAGGCAGGCAAGAAAATTATTATTATGGAATAATAATATCATACATTATTATGGAATAATAATATTATGGATTATTATGGAATAACAATATTATGGAATATTATGGAATAATAATTATTATAATTACTATTACTATTGCAATAACAGATTATCGTATTATGACATAATAATATTAAGAGACTAGGATTGGAAGTATGGAAAAGAGCCGCAAGGTATCTACCTGAAATAATGAAGATGGAGATGGTAGGTAGCCAAAAAATAGCCTGAGGAAAGAAGTAAAAGCAATTATCAATGGTAACCCATCAAAATAGGGGGGGGGGGGGGGAGAAAGCAATGATTAGTGTAGGCGAGGGGGCGATCCGGCAAGCCGTATGGAAATGTAAGGGAGCTGGAATGAAAAAATAGAAAGACTTAAAAATGAAAATTGAACGAGAAATTCAATACGTTTGGAGCAAAAAGTAGACGCCAAAGAAACAATACGCAAGCGGGCCATTGACTATTTAAGACATATCCACGAGTGTACGGAAGCGATGGGAGAATCAATCCAAGAGATAGTACAAGAACTCGAGCAATGGATAGGGAATAGCAGGGAAAATGCAACCGGCAAAGCAAGTATGCAAGTACATCGGATAATTTAAGAAACCAGCAACTAGGATAGATATAAGAAAAATAATGTAAAATAATTGATGCAGTGAGAAGGCAGGGGCATTTATGTAAGCACCCTTAAAGAGGTATACGAGGAATGAAAAGTTACTACTACTACATAATCATATTATTATTGTGATGATAGATTAATAGATTATCATATTATTACATATTATAATTCTTATTATATCCATGCGTGTGTGTGTGTGTGTGTGTGTGTGTGTGTGTGTGTGTGTTTGCGTGTGTGTGAGTTGCAATTTACTAATAATAACAACAAGATTATGAACAATATTATTTTTATGTTCTAGTAAACTGTCAGACGACGTTAGATAGTTCTTAAGCAAAATTGCACCTCTTTCTCACACAATACAAATCGGAAAAGTAAAAAATGAAGAAAATAACAGATAATACAAAAAATTATATTGTTTTTTCAATAATATTACGATGAAAAATCGTCATGAAGCCATGGCATAATAATTATTATAATGATAAGAAAGGTGGAGCGGGGGAGAGAGACAAATAGAGAGGCAGTGTGAGAGAGGGAGAGGGAGAGAGAGAGAGAGAGAGAGAGAGAGAGAGAGAGAGAGAGAGAGCGTCGTTGCTGGCACGTGCCAACTGTACACTAAAAAGCAATAAACCTCGATGTAGTACACGAGCACGTGTACGAATAGGTACACATAATGACAGAGTGCAACAGCGCCCGGCCGATACCCAAAGTGGATCATAATAAAGCACGGGGGCATCGCTCGGCTCTCCACGCAGTGCGCAACCCCCTGGTGTTTCGTCTCTATACATATACTATATATATATATATATATATATATATATATATATATATATATGTATGTATGTATGTATGTATATATATATATATATATAGTCACACGTGAGGGTGTGTAACGCAGTGGCAAGCGCCAGTGTCGGCTCTCCGCGATCAAACGAGAGGGTCGAACGACGATTATCAAAGCGATTATCTTTCTCGAGAAGCCCAAAGTCCTCCGAGCAAACGATAATAGCTCCTCGAATATTTGCCCAAAATCACTTCGGTAGTTGAATTAATTATTGCACACAGCGAGTAAATATCGAAATCGATCGACGTAGGGAGAGGGTCGATCACTTTTTATTAATCGCATTTTTACACTGTGAAAAGGGTGACCCCCAATGAAAGGAAATGAAAAAAATGCAAAATACGAATTGCATCGCAAACGCCCGAAAGCGCACATGTAGAAACATGGCTATAATAATGCTGTGCAATGTCAGGTCGATGTTGTTCGAGTAGTGAATTATTGCACAGAGAAGTTGAAGTAAATTGGAATACTCAGTAAATTAGGATACTCTCTTAATGTGTCTTGTTTTGATCCTAGAACTCTGGTGACCAATTTCGATGACGAATTTTGAAAAATAACCTGTTATTTTGGGTTTTGTCTAAAAACTGCTCGTTGGCAAGTAAAGTTCACTTTGCGAAAAAAAAGAGCTAATTCACGTATCTGTGAGCCCCTCAGGAACGATCTTGCCAGCGAGATAAGCACGGGGTCCATATTCACCCCAATTGTGTGTTGGGGGAGGGTTACATTTTTTTTTAAAGAGCAGGGGTCACGAGTTCTAGGATCAATGAGACGATAGACGCGTAACGAGTCAAGATATATGACAATGACTGAGAAAGGATTGTTGTGTGGGTGATTCTAGTGGGGCCGGTGTTCGGGGGGAGATGCGGCGCGGAGGCGCTCGGTCTGGGGTTGGGGCTGTCGCTGAGCCCGACCTACAGGTTCGCTCTGCCCCCGCGACTCGCTGCCAAGACCACTCGATGCCTTGTTTTCGACCAAGGTAGGCCCTCATCAGCCATCTGTTTGTCTTCTTTTATTTTTCATTTTTATCGATACTATTATTATTATTATTATTATTATTATTATTATTATTATTATTCTCGTTATTATTGATTTGTTGTTGTTTTTTTTTAATTGAGCATTTTTTAATCGAGCTCGTCACCGAGGCCGGTCGAAGGATGCCGTTGTTTTTTGTTCAGACGTTCAATGATAGTTTCATTTCGACAATTTTGTCATTTCCACTTTCGTTTCGGGACAAAAATTGAGTCCAGACAATTTGTGGCAAATAAAACTGCGCCAAATTGGTGAGATTTGAAAAAAAAAAATTCTCGAAATTGATTGACTGGAAGGTTTCGAAGTTGAACTGTCATTGGACGTATCTGTGTCGATAAAAAAAGAGCAGGGCTTTTTAACACTCATCGGCTATAATTCGCTGAGACGATCATTGTGTTTGATTTTGAATTTGTGTTCGTGCTAATACGTAACAATCCTAACGAGTATGTCGAAAATGTCCTAACCCAATCTAATCTGTCAAAAAACAAAATGAATGAGACCATCTCGTATAAACTGCCCATCGGAGGAGAACGCCAAAAAAATGTCGAATGGTTGACTCCCTTTCTTCGCAGATTAGAAATAAATTGACAACAGCTAAAGAAGTAAAAAGTATCTTCGTATGTGATATTGAAGTTTGCATCGTTGGAATGCAAGGAAAATGATTTTTTTCTCATTACCAAACTTCTTTGGCAGTACAAAGACACGGAAAACTTTTTCTGGGATTGTCATTGGAGACCTAGGACCTGCCTCCGTCGAGAAGGATCCTTGATAACGATAAAAATTGAAAGTAAAAGGGGAATAAAAAAATTTAGTTTATTTCAACGAGTATGTCGAAACAATAAAAATTAAGAAAAAAGAGAATTAATGAAAAAATTCGTTACATTCCAACAATGCAAACTTCAACGAGATCCTTGTATCAAGTCGACGAGATCCCAAAAAATTCTGTCCAAGCGTTTGAACAGCCATTGAGCTGAAAAATTGGCCTCGCACAATGAGCGATGGAAAAAAATCTATCGAAATTCAATAAAGTTCGTTCTCGCGCCGATTGTTTTTTTCCCCACACCAGCCGTCAATTTCGTACGACCAGGAAACTTCGATGGGGCAAAACGTTCTCTGCGTATTGCGCGATAACGCGTTGGATAGGAGGAGGGCCGTATATTGTGTAGAGGAAAACTTAGGATTGTTATATCCGCGCAAATCGATCAGTTATCAGCGGGAGAGAGAGGCAGAGAGACAGAAAGAAGAGGGCCTACGAAACAGGTGTATATCAGAATGGTGCCTAGGCCAAGGACCTCAGTTGGCCACGGGATAACTTTAATTTATTACCAGTAAATCGATAAGCAGATAAAAAAAGTTCGCTCATACGCTGGAAAATGTTAAAAACCATGCTCTGTCCAAAATTTGAAATGAATCGAACCAAGAGATTTCGAGACACAGCTTCTACCCTTTCGTGAAACATACAGGGTGTTAGGAAGGTCGATGCAAAGCCTTGAGGGGATGATAGGTCACCTCGTTAGAAACATATCTAACCAAGGTTGCCTTAGTCCAAAGTCTAAGGACTTCGAGTTATCATGGTAAGTGTGATTTTTGGAAAATTTCCCAAAATCAGGTACTAACTCGTTCATAATGTTCAAACAGACAATAAATGGTAACTAAAAACTTATTTGCGTCTTAGCTTAATGTGTATTCAATCGACAAACACCAATACAATCATCTGCATCCACATAACTAACTAAATGGGACGTGTCGAATAATTAAAAACTAGTCAAAAAACAAAAATACCTTTTATGTTAATGCTATTTTTAAAAGACATGACGGGTAAACGAGTTAGAACTTAGTTTTCGGAAATTTTCCAAAAATCATACTTACCATGATAACTCAAAATCCTTAGACTTTGGACTAAGGTAACCTAGGCTAGATATTTTCCTAACGAGGTGACCTATTATCCCCTTAAGGCTTTGCAATGACCTTCCTAACACACTGTGTATATATATATATGAGGTATTTCACGTGAATCCGGTGGAATTTTTCCCTGACCCCCGCCGATTCGATTTATTTTCTTTTATCTGATTCCATTGACTCTAAAAGACACTCTGAATTTTTTTACATTTTTCGAAACAACCCTTAGACAAAAAAAAATTCCGAAAAACAAAACGCCCCGATTGAAAAATCCGAAAAAAATCCCAAAAATGCGTGATTATATGTAAACATTTTCAAGCTATCACCCGCAGTGGGAGTATGATTGTTCTATGCTTTCTGAGCAATTACCGCTATAAAAAGTCCGAAAAATTCAAGAACCGCTTACCTCGGGCGGATACTCAAATATTTTGATACCCACAATGAATTTTTTTGACCACTCTTGAATAACCAAATCACAATCATGGTCCTTGAGCAGGCAGCAGTCAAAAAGTTCTGGTATTAATTTCCATTGAAGTCGTCTCCAGCACAGAAAAATTCATACTCCCACTGCGGGTGATACCTTGAAAATTTTTACATATAATCACGCATTTTTCGGAATTTTTTCAGATTTTTAAATAGGGGGGTTTTTTTCGGAAATTTTTTTTTTCGTAAGGGGTGTTTTGAAAAATGTAAAAAAAATGTAGGGCGTCTTTTAGAGTCAATGGAATCTGATTAAAAAAAAAATAAATCGAATTGGCGGAGGTCAGGGAAAAAGTCCACCGGATTCCCGTGGAATACCTCATATATATATATATATATATGTATATATTACACACCCATATATATATGCTTGTTCCGCTGAAGAGCTGACAGGATCGGCATTGGCCCGTGTTTATTTCGCGGTGTGTTTAGTTAAGTACACCTTTCTCTCTCTCTCTCTCTCTCTCTCTCTCTCTCTCTCTCTCTTTGGTACCCTCAGTTACGGATGTATACACACAAAACCGCGATGTGCATATAGTGTGTGTAATCAGATAGCATTGCTCGTATTGTTGCAACCGCTCTCGTTTATAGTCAAGAATTTATGTCTCCCGCGATCCACGGGGCGGCGCTGCGACGTGAACGCGTGCGAGAACAAGGGAAAATCAAAATCGCGACAGAGAGGGCGAGAGAGAGAGAGAGAGAGAGAGAGAGAGAGAGAGAGAGAGAGAGAGAGAGAGAGAGAGAGAGAGAGAGAGAGAGAGAGAGAGAGAGAGGGAGAGAGAGGGAGAGAGAGAGAGAGAGAGAGAGAGAGAGAGCGAGAGAGGTGCTTCGGTAGCCCGATACCGTAGAGATCACTCGATCGTCAATCTCGCAACCGCGTATACCGGAAATCTTTCATTCGCGACTCATCGCGTTACCTCTCGTGCTACTCCTGCAACTGTCAAACGCCCCGGCTGCGCTCCATACCCACGGGTATTGGTGCCGAACAAATTCTAGAATACGATCATTTCCACGGACGTACAAATTTATGGTTGCCAAATTATGAATGGCAGGCAGCCGTTTTTTACTTCTATTTCTAGCCACCAAAGAAAAGAAGAGGCACAAAAACAATGCATTTTTAATTTTTGCTATACCTAGTTCGACAATTTTGTCGATGTGTATTATTTCTTGTCAATGGATAAACGGACATAATTAAATTTGTTAACAAAAGTGTACACGAAGTTTTTGTTTTTCTTGTTTATTTTTTATTTATCTTCTCTGTTTTATTGTGTCATTATATTTGTCCACTACATTATTTATGAATATATTGAATTTTATCAATTTTATTTTTTTTCCCTATTCATACATTTTGTTTCATTTTCTCTATTCATGAATTTTATTTATTTTCCGTATTTAAAAAAAATTGATTTCATGTTTCCATTTTGGACACACGCTTACACTTATGTGCGCATCGATAAGGCGGTATTATTTTCGCTTTGCATTTTTCGGCCGGAAACGTAACGCTTTTCGATCGCCGGACAAACTCGAAAGTTTCACGATATTTATATACATATATATATATATATATATATATATATATATATATATATATATATATATATATATTTATATATTTATATATATTTATATTACATACATACACACTGCTTGTCAAAAAAAGGCCTCTTCAATATCTGCACGCGGTTCCGCGATATCTTTTCCGGCCGTACGCAAAATGCACGTGCGTATTTGTATATTTATTTCCGGTCCATCCGTACAGTTTTTCGTACGCCGTACTCCCGTCCCGCCCTCACGATTTCCCGCTGTATATGACGATATCGTAAATGTTGGCGTCTACTTCGCCCGCGCCACGGACATATATGGTATCCCCGTGATATCGATAAAACATAAAATGACGTTAACATCGTCGGAATATAAAAGCACGGTGAGACTATTTAGAATTTTTTTGCTCTCACTTCGTCACAATGTTCGATTGGTCGTCGACATTTTCGGGAATATCCTTAGTGTACAAGCATCGTGTCACAATCGTATCGTTTATTGGATTTCACTTTTTTATGACATTCGTAAGTGCTCACGGCCTTTCGTCAAGTCACTTTTGTAAATAATAAAAATACCATAATAATAATAATAATAATAATAATAATAATAATAATAATAATAATAATAATAAGTAATATTATTACAATAATAACAGATACTTTTATTATTACAATGATTATTATTATTATTATTATCGCCATAGTTACCATTATTTTGATTGTTAACAATAATAAATAAATATACGTACAACAATAATAGTATCTATAATAGTAACAATAACAGTACCGTTTATTATTATTGTTGTTGTTGTTAAGAAGGTGATTATTGTCTTTTATTCATTTATTTTTATTATCATTATTTTGTTGTTAATTACGGTTTATTCATTAATCATTTATTAATTTACTATTTCATTATTTATTATTTATTCGACTAATATTTATTAATTTTATTATTAATTTATCTATTGCTTTTGTTGTTGTTGTTGTTGTTGTTGTTGTTATCTAATTAATTATTATTAATTTTATTAAGTTAATTTTATTATTTTAATTAAGTTAATTTTATTAAGTTTAATATTAATTAACTTAATTAAGTTTAATATTGATTTTATTATTGTTTTTTAATAATTTATTTTTATTATCATTATTTTGTTGTTAATTACTATTTATTCATTAATCATTTATTAATTTACTAATTCATAATTTATTATTTATTCGACTATTATTTATTAATTTTATTATTATTTGATTAATTTATTGCTATTATTATTGCTTCATTAGTACTATTGTTGTTGTTGTTGTTGTTAGTTCTAAATAATATACCTTTAATAATAATCGTATCAATGTGTTCAAGATGCACTTGAAAAGTGCCTATATTACAAAAAGTATGAATCGGATAAATTCACAAGGGAATATTACGATCATAGAGCGTTCCTTTATCAGCATATGAAGCGACGGGAAATTGGTACTTCTCCCCGAATTAGGGGAAAAAGTCAAGCTGCTATGCTCCTTTATCCCTTCGAACTCGTATACGCTCCGAAATAAAAGCCGAATGCTCGTTCTACCTTCCTCCCCCGCTCGGCCGCGACCGCCGCCTCTACATCACGAATTTTTCGATATTTTAATAAAGAATATTACCGGGCGCGTTCGCTCACTTAGTCACACCGAGCGATTACGACGGATTAACAGCTCGCGAAAACTCGAAGCTTATTTTCCTTTTTTTTTCTTCTTTCCTCCTTTCTCTCCTATCGTTTTTCGTGCTACTTATTGCTCAAGTTCAAGATGATGAGACGCGGAATCTTCAATTTTTTCTCCTTCTTTTTTATATCCGATGAGCTCTGCCATTCTCTCTCTCTCTCTCTCTCTCTCTCTCTCTCTCTCTCTCTCTCTCTCTCTCTCTCTCTCTCTCTCTCCCCTCTCTCCGTCTGTCTCTTTCTCGCTGAACATACGCCTGGTTGAGTTTTTCTTCTTTGTTACTTTAATTACTCCCTTACAATTAACTCACCAACCAGCCGCGCCAATTAAGTTGTTATCAGAAATTGTCCGGTTAATCGAACGGCGGACGAGATGAACAATACGAGATATTATTTCCATATCGGTCGATTATTTTAATCTAATAGTATTTTAATATCTTTTTTTGTAATATTTAAATATCTCATGTCAGTCGATTATTTTGATATCTAATATTTTTTTTCATATTTGTTCATTTTAACTTTTATATTATTATTATTATTTCAATACCTAATAACTTTCAGTTATCCTTTATCCACATATTAATATTAAATTATTTTAGAATGTTCATTATTATTTTAATATCTAATACTACATCGATACTAGATTATTTTTATATTCGTTACATAATTTTAATACTTAATACCTGTTTTCTTTGTGTACGTATCATTGATATGAAATTATTTTCAAATATTTTAAATAATTTTATCACCCAATATCGGTTGGTTATTGTAATATCTGATATTATTTTGATATTACTTTTTTTAACATATTTTTTTATTATTTCGAGGAAGGAGATGCCTTTAGGCGAGGAAAAAAAAGCTTATCTTCATGATTTTTTTATGGAAAGATTTTTTTACCAATTTTCAGACTTAGGACAAGTTTTATTGCTACTTTTTGCTGTTACATGATATTTTTTTTTTATTAATCGTGACACGTAGCTTCGGTAAGATTGATCTGAGAAAAACCAACGAAGATTTTCCGTTCATTAACGCTCATACGCAGAATATGAGCCAAAAGAGAAGTGAAAAATATTGAAAATCGATAAAATCGTACACTTTGAAACACAAAGATCGAATGTTCCGAAAAGCGACTACATTTAAAAAAAAACTTTTATTTTCATTTTCACGAAAATTTAGGGTCATGTTTTAGACAATATCGTTGGAAAGATTTATACCAAATTTCATCAGAATCAGTCGATGAGTTTTCGAGCTATACGTCACGCCAGTTTTGTAAATGCAGCTTAGAAAACCGTGCCATATAACCGCCATTTTAAAAGGTTAATAAAAAGCAATACCATGTAACAGCCAAAAGTAGTAATAAAACATACCCCGAGTCTCCAAAATGGCAATAAATTCTTTCCTATTAAAAAACATAATGAAAATCAGCACATTTTTTCCTCGCTCGAAGGTATCTTCCCCCTTAATACCTGATCCCCTTTATTTCAGTATTTATACATGAATGTTGCATTATTTTCTACTTCGGTATATTTTTGTTCGTAAAAATTCATCTGGTTAATGGACCCCCTTAAACTCGTCCTAACAAACCAAGACCTACAGCCCTCCCCCCCCCCCCCCTCCCCGCTGCATCACAATTCTCGTCCTATTGTGAAGAGAAAATTACAAATATATAACCCTCGGTCGTATACTACAGCACAGCTAAGTGTAGCCACGTGTGCAACATCGCGAGCCTTCGTGCAAAACGGACAATTGATTTGTTTACTCGCGGCCAATTTTTTTTATGCGCGAATAAATCGCGGCTGAAATAGTGGTCCAAATTAGCACCAAGTGCCAACTTCGTGCCGTTAAATCTCCGAATACGGGCTCGTACCACAAAATTTTCATTGCTTACCGCAGCATGAAGAGAATTCCATACGGTGAGCTCTTTTTCTCCGTCCTGCGTGATACACGCTACATATATATTTTTATGTCCGGAAAGGATTTTTTGAAGCCATCGGATCTTGGTAATATCGGCTATCGGGCTACTGGCGGTTTCGAGGACGGTCCTTGAAATCCTCCCCCCCCCTCTCTTGCTCTCACACTGCGCGTCACCCTTATTTCGTCGTCATTACGATCTTGCCGAAGATCGCGCTACTAGGAAAGACACTATAAAAGTGGAGGACCAAACCCGGTCAGTACCGCGGTACAGCGAGGTCATTAAAAATCGTTGTATGGTCGTCATTAAAATATCCGCTTTGTACGGGGTCGCTGAGCGAGAGGGAGATGAATTTTACGGACCCTTGGGCGCGCGAAATGGCTTGACCCGAGGGATAAATATGGCCAGAAGAATGAGAGAGAGAGTCTGAGAGAAAATCACCAATAGCCAGCACAAAAGTTTCATTTCATTTTTCAACCTCGTTGCAACAAATTACATTTTAGTTACTGATGGGAAGAAACGGAATAAAGAACCAGCTATGTAGCAGAAAAAGATAATTTTCTGACCATTATTCGTGAATAATTGATTGATTTTTTAAATCACTGACACTTTCGCAGCATTGCCGATTAAAGGATCTAATGCGAGTTGGAAAATCGATCAAATTGTTGCATATCGATTGGATGGTCCATCTAATCACCTAATATCGAGTGGATCATAGATCCGATGACATAATACCGATTGGACAATCGATTACTTTATTCCATACTGATTAGATCGTCGATTTAATGATCCGATACCGATGGGATCATTAAGGGGCTACATCTACCCGAAACAAGGGCCAAATTTCAAATTCTTTTTTTGGGAAACGGTTGGTGAAAAAGAAACGCTGTTTTTAACAAAAAGGTACGTACATTGAGAGCCTTTAAAGAAATCACCAAAAAATACAGAAAAACAACAAAAACACGCCCCCGCCGGAAGATAATGACATGTTTTTCGCGACGCTCGGCGGTGGACGCTCTCCAGCTCAAACGGTCCATCAGAAATCGAAAAATCAAATGGGTTATTCAAGTTAACAATAAATACAAGTCTTTGACGATCGTCGATTTTTAAAATCATTTTTTCCAACAACGTGGCGACATAGTGAAAGTCGAGCATACAAAATCTGCGAAAAAAAGTCGTCATTCTAACATGACTATTAAAAAATAATGATCGATTTAAACAAAAGTGAGATCGTCAACGACCTGCGAATGTTTCTCGTCGTGTTTCATGAAAATTTGGAAACAATCCATCAAGTGGTTGTCGAGATATCATGTCCACCGACTTTGAAAACAGTGTTTCGAGAAATCGCGTTTGAAGTTTGATGTATGGTGCTGCTACCGCTTGCCCGGCCGACTGTTAGAAGCTGTAGCTCATTCAATTTTACGAATATTTCAATAAAATTTTCAGGGAATATAGCTGAGAGGTGATACTGTCAAATAAAAATATTTTTTGAAAATGCGACATTCTGACCCAGCCTAGATATACGTAGCCCGTTAAATCATACTGCGCTAACAGCCCCATCAAATCACCAATTAAATCAAACTACACGTAGAGTGCTAACAGATCATCGATTAAATTAAACCGCACTAATAGTACTGCCAGATCATGCATCGAATGATGTAATAATATTAAATAATAATTAAATTATCCTATAGGAGGTACTCATAATTGCGAATTGATGAATGATCCAACAGTACTTATGATTCTAAATGCAATCCTTCAATAGCACCCATGATTATCAATTAAATGATCTAATTATACCTATGATCATTAATTTAATGATCCAATAGTGCTTATGATCACAAACAATGTATTGATTTTTTTCAAAACGTGCAAAACTTCGAGAATGATGCTAATGACATCCTTGAGGTGCCATAACTGTCTTGGGCACGTACCACGAAGCATAGTTCTTTTCTCTTTATCGTAAGCGATACATACGTGATAGCGATTAAGGCCTTAGGCCACAGTAACGGGTATAAAATTATGTGCGAATTAAATAATTTTTCTCCGTATGAAAAAGAGATTCACTCATAAAATTAATTACACATCTATTTAGTATGAATATCAAGGTGTTCGAAATTTGTTTTTTTTTATGTACAAAATGGCCGACTACTAGTATTTTCTTTTGTTATCTTTTTTTAGGCGCTCCGCGGCGTGACATTTAGCATCCACAATTTTTGGTCTAGAACAAAAAAAAAAAAAATTCTCGTCAATCTAAATTATAATGCCTAGAGAAGTACGTACGGAATTTGAAAAATATTGTTTTATTCAACAGTTGTAGGTATTAGAACTTAAGAAATGAATTTTCAGTAAAAAATTCCGTTATAATATAAAATGAAAAGTTTTCGATTAATCATAAATTCCGTACGTACTTCTCTGCGAAATGCAATTAGGAACGTAACTTTTAAATTTGAAGTAAGTCGAGTGAAAATTTTTCAAGTTATTTGTCACGACAATTGGACAAAAGCTGTTTCGAGAAGTTTCGAGTAGTCGGTCATTTTGTACACCGAAAAAAATATATATATATATTTTCTAATAGCTTGATACTCATACTAAATAGGTGTGTAATTAATATTATGAGTCAATCACTTTTTCATACGAAAAAAAATTGTTAAATTCGCACATGATTTTATACCCGTTACTGTGGCCTAAGGCCTTAAGGATGTTGAGTCCCTATGAAACATGTTAATGTTAATTGTTCAATAAATAGTTTCTTAATCATCATAAAATTTTTACACGACCTCCTGAATACTTCACGTAAAAACATACAAAATTTTCAAAATTCTATCATCATTACTTCAACGTCCTTAAGGGTTGAAATAAAAGATGATAAGAAAATTCTGAAAATTTAGTATGTTTGTGTATGAAGTATTTAAGAGGTCGTGTTAAAATTTCACGACGATTAGGAAGCTCGTTATTAAAAAATTAACATTTTGTTAAGAACCATTTTTAAAAGAAATAAAAGAAAATTTATTAATAAACTTCGTTTTGTTTCCGTTGCTTTCAGTATATTGTAGATATTACAAAATTGAGAGGTCAAAAAAAAACCTTATTGCAAAGTTACATCAGTTTCCATAAGACAGCATTTAATTTGTGAATGTTAATTGTTCAATAACGAGCTTCCTAATTGTCGTGAAATTTTTACACGACCTCTGAAATACTTCGTATCAAAAACATACCAAATTTTCAGCATTTTATCATCATTTGCGATTTGGGACTCAACATCCTTAAATGCAACTCTTTCTTTCCCTCTGTATATATAAAAATACACATTGCCTCCGAGTTTCTTTAACTTCTTATCGGTCGGGCGATGAAAGTCAAAGAGTCCGCTATAAGTGCGCCAGGGTGGAGGATGGGCGGTGAGGGACGAGGAGGATGGAGAATATATCCTGTTTCCCGGCTTGTCGCCTTCGTTGGAATATTTAATTAGTTTTTCCAGAAGTGGGCAACGGGAGTTTTAGCAGCCATAAATGTTAATTGCAGATGAAGAGGTAGAAAACTAAGAGAGAAGGAGCTTGGGGGTTTTTGCCCGAGTACGGTAGAATCACGAGGAAGTCACCAAAGGGAGAAATATCCGCCTTAATTCCCAAGCTGGCGCGAGCCAGGCCTCTTAATTTCTACCGCGCTCTTAACGAACGACCGCCTTGGAGACGCGCCTTGTTATCCAGGCTATCGCCTCCCTCTTTCGGTACCCAATGAAGACACCTTATTCCGCCAGTCATGACGATTTTTCATTGCTCCCTTTTCCATTATTCGTTGCCCCGATTCCTCGCAAACAGAGCCCAAGCAAACCTAAACAAACCCAAACGAGATGGATCAAAATCGCGAGGATGATTGTCCCCATGCAGTCGCCATCTTCGCTCGCTCCTCGCGATCACCCACCTACGGACTAGGGGAACTCGGGGCTATATGAGAACGCTAAGATCATGTTTACATCAAACTATACATATGAATGAGACAACTTTAATTATTCTTCTGAACTAATCCGTAATAATTAATCTCTCAATTCAGCAAACAAAAAATCAGTCTTATTTTAGTTTTAAAGCTTTCACGGCTCTTTATGTAATTCGAAAAGTATGTGGCTTCCGGATGGAGGCCGTGTTGAGAATCAGCACGGCCTCCATCCGGAAGCCACATACTTTTCGAAAAAATCAGTCTTTTTGATTGTCAGTATAGAATATATACTTTTAGAAGAGTATGTGGCTTCCGGATGGAGGCCGCGCTGAGGCACAACGCTTATCCTCAACACGGCCTCCATCCGGAAGCCACGCACTCTTGTAACTACTTAAGGACGGGGTAAAGTTAATTCGGCGAAAAAAGGCATGTTTTTAAGATTTTTTTTTGGCGTAACGAATAGTGTTCGTTTATTGAAAAATTTACATATAATAAAGTAACATTTGAACAACATTCTCCTAAATTTGCATTGCAAAATATTCAAAATTGAGCGAGTGAAAATTAAACCCCGGAGGCGCCTCGAAAAAAAGTTGGTTTGCGGTGTGCACCATAACTCGCAACAGAATCATCTGAAACAAAAAAATCAAAATGCATTTGTTAAAGGAGATGTTTCTCGAGGTAATGACGGGAGGATTTTTTTTTTTCGATTTTTCGATTTTTCGTAGCACTTGGGAGCCGAAAACCCGATTTTCGTTAAAAAAAATCGGCTAATTTGTTGTTGAAAAATTAGTAATTATTAAAAAAAACAAAAAAGCTCTCGACAATACGTGGTGAATTATGTGAAGAAGTACTGTGCAAAATTTCAAAGCGATTGGTCCAGTAGATTTTGAGTTATCGTGCACACGGACTTCAAATATGACAAGTCTCAGAAAAACGGTTTGAAAAACGCAGAAGAGTTTGGTCGCTTAGCGCTCATTGCACATAAGTTTGAGAACACTTCTCGATTGCATAAAAATCTGAGAAAATTCATGCATATTAAAGGTACTCAAAAGATTAATTTTGCATAATAATAATTCCAAAATGTTATTAACAAAATGATGAAAAAAAAAATGTCTATTGCTCCATGCCCGGCATGGAGCAATAGACGCTCAAATACTCATAACTTCGTCAATTTTATTCCGATCGACTTGAAATTTTAACACAATATTCTTGATATACTATGCATTCATTTAAAACATTTAAAAAAAATGAAAAAAAAAAGTTTTAATACTTTACCCCGCCCTTAAAAGTCGCGAAAGCCTTAAAACTAAGTATAGATTTTTAATTCAAACCATTATTTTTCCCATCTCACCCCATATGTGGGGCAAGATGAAACCGCACTTGGAGCATGTTTGGACACTAATTAATGCCGTCTTCCGCATACGAAATTGGTTTCATTTTCAATACAAACAATTTCATAAGCCAGTCGTCTGAGTTCTGTAGTATTAAAAGTCCGAATAATCTTGTTTCCATGCCTTTTCAATCATTCGTTAGTTCCTCCTCCTCTGTTAGGAAGACCGGTTGAAGAAGAGCCAAAGGTCCTACTGGTTTCATTTCACCCTTTCTAACGTAGATAGAATGGATAGATGGCACGTTGTACAATCTTGCGGCACTGCGATAACTTTTATTCATCCACCCCATTAGACGGTTAACGAATCAACAAAAAGTCACGCTATAGCCTTGAAAATTCCTGACCACCGTTCTCATTATATTAACAATTAGTACTATCATTGTGTTTACTATTATATTGATGTAAACTGCTATTGATTTACATATAGCTGATATTGATTACCTATCTCTAATCAATATCGGCAACTCAAATCAACCGAGACGATGGTAAACTCAACCAAAATTAGATAGTTTTGTCAAAAAATCGATATTGTTTTCTCACTCCAGACGTGTGCTTCCGCCACAGTTGATACTTATTTCACACTCATTCGCCTCCCCGCCAACCCTTCAAACTCCAACGGAAGCACTGTGCTCGCCCACACTGTTTATTAGCTAGGCTAGATTCATCCTACTCCGCGCCTTCATATTGCTCCGAGTTCCTAACCGTGACATCACAGGGCATACGAAAAAAAACGTCATTGGCATCCATCCCAAAGCTCAGGGAAAGCCTCTTCCTTCGGGTTTGCCTTTCCTCGTAGGACGAAGGAAAGGCAAGTGTCTTCAATGATCAGGAGACTGACAAAGAGTGAAAAAGAGAGCGAGAGAAGCGGCAGGGGTGTCTTTGGACAGGGAAGGGTCCAAGCGCAGCAAAGGCAGAAAGAACGGAATTTAATTAAGTAAAATTACTGTCTCTGGAAAGCAGAGGCGACGAAAAGCGAATATCGCCGTTTAGCGGGGTCGTACGGCAAGTGATCTCGCGTTGGGCTCCGATACAGCACTTGTTCCGTACCCCCCGCGATGATACTATATATATAGGTTTATATAATAATAATAATAATAAAACAAAATACGTTTTGCATTATCCTATAGCTGTCCCATAGCTGCGGGGCGATTAAAAAAGCGCGGGCGGAGGTTGAGGTAGTATCAGATGGTGAGGGTGGTAATGACCTCATCCCCCTCTTCCCTTCCCCTTGATAAAACGCAGTCAGAGTGAAGTATCCCAGCGAGGTAAAGGGCGGGGGGTCACAGACGCAGTTCGGCGATTCTTGGGAAAATTGTTTTTTTTTTATTCCATCCCCCTAAGAATAATCTTACGCTCCTGCCGAAAAGTGAAACACACAGAATTTCCCTCTTCTGCCTGAGGGAAATTCTTTTTTGAGAAGACTCGTATAAAGATGCAAGGGTTTTAAAAATTGAGACAATCGACGTTTTTTGGTGCAAATTCGTTACAAGTAATCCGCCCCTATTTTTGCCAGCATCGTGGATATGTAGGGAACAAAGAGGAAAATGTTTGAAGGATTTCTGCGATCTCCGGCGTGGAAATGTTGGGTTCGTGCAATAATGTGAAGGTCATCCAACAGTTCTTCGCGGTTAGGAACCAACAAAAATGTTCGGTTTAAGGGAAGATATCCATTTAGGCAGCAAAATATAAGCATATTGTCAAGGTTCTTTTTATTGAAACTATTCATTCTATATGATTGAAATTTTACGTACATATTATTACATATTTTAATTGTGCAAAGATTTTTTTTTAATATTAAAAAATGACAGCTGTACGACACTTGCTTCGGAGACGGTTGCCGCCTGGGTTGTTCCACGGCGTACAACCTTGCGTCCGGTGCATTCATTTGAAACATCAGAGCCAAGAAGTTTTAGATATCTAAGACCCATACGCTCTATGTGAAGCTAAAAAATCCAAAGAAAATTAAATTTTTGGACAATGGCACGTGTTTAAAAAAATGTTCCGTTTCAGCATTGAAAACGCTTTTAAAACTGTATATGTTTGTTGAGGTAGGCTGGGTATAGGAGGCTGAGTTAGCTGGATGTCACACGAAACTAACGCTACCCCCACTCCACCGCCACTGTGTTGCAGTAGAGTGGGGGGACATGCTGAATGTATGTGATTGGTCGAAAGATGCCCTTTCTCCATCCAATTCTAATCTTGTTCCCAAACAAAACGATCCCAAACAAATCCGATTATATACCTCAATGTATCAATATTCTTTGACAAACAATAAAAACCAACGCATATCATTTAAATGCACCAATTTTTATTGCCCGAAAAGTCTGATTACATTTTCGATGCCAAGAAGTTGCTGCACGTTGTGTAATATCTGTAGATTTTTCATGACATTTTTAATATTGTATTCGTTAATGAAAAAGTAGATTTCAGAAATAATTTTCAACGAAGTTTGCGTTCACGTAGACGGCGAGTATGTTGTCTAAACGTGTGCAAAATTTTAAAATGATCGATCAGATAGGGTTTCAGTTATCTTGTTGGAAGTTCACGAAAAAGTGGTCATTAGGAAAATTTTGTTGTCTTTTTAGTCCGCTTTTATGATGGATATGTTAATATGATTATTACGAAGATTACTACCGAGTCATTGATAATCCAATTCTTCAGTTTTTATTCGTTCACGTGCAATAAATTCATCATTCACCACTACATTTGGCACACTGTAATCGATAATACGAATAATCAACATAAGTAACCATCAATCAGAGCAACTGTGGGTAAAATAAATTTAGACTCTTTTTTGACCCCGTGGAAGTGATCGTACCGCCTTAAAAAAAAGCAACCAACCAAGAAAAAGTGAATTTTCGTTGCATTCTTCAGACCATGCAAACTCCAACACCATTTCCCAACCTTCTAGGGTTGAGAAAGGCCAGTCTCGTATCACCCTCCAACTTCAAGTAGTCCCAAGCACACCTCCATTCCGGTGATTCGCACACATCGTCATTTACCGTCTTATAAGGCATTTGTTTTCCCCGGCCGTTCGCTTAGCCGCGGAAAATTGTCAAGTGGCTCATCGTCCGTCGGTGGCTCTCGAGCCCCAAGTCTATGATATCACCAGCATACGGTCATACACGCAGCCGCAAACACAAATTATCCGCGTTACGACCCCAGGTGCAATCTCCTGCAAACGATGCTTCCGTTTTTTTGTCCCTTCTTCCTCTTCTGCTCTCTCTCTCTCTCTCTTTCTTTCCATCCCGAAGCGACACTTGCCGCGCGCATATCCACTTATAAAGAATCATGATACGGCGGAAGAGGATAGGCCCGTCGCGACGAAAATGGTCCATTTGGACCATTCTCTGGGAGCGTATGAACCATGAGAATAAGCCAAGCACGAGCGGACGTTGAGATGTACGTGTAAGGATGAGGCAGAGGCCAATAATAGCGTGCGGTAAAAGTCAAATCGAGTCAAATACCGCAAGCTCTTGTACATGTATGACCATACGCCTAGGGGCGTGAAAAAGCGGGAGGGGTTGCTTTAGGAAGGTGCTGAAATTGGAATATAGATGTACACGTCCACCCACGCATAGTTGTATATGGATATGTGTGTGTGTGTATATAAACAGGGTGTTAGGAAGGTCGATGCATAGCGTTAAGGGGGTGATAGGTCTTTTCGTTAGGAATGGTGGATACAATACAACTCGGCCTCCATCCGGAAGCCACATACTCTTCAACTTTAATTATTGTTTTAAACTAATCAACATTTCAACATTGATCAACAATTATTGTTTTAAACTAATCAACATTTCAACATTTCAACATTGATCAACAATCAATCAGTGATTTATTAATCTTATAATTTTGGAAAAAAGCAGTCTCTGATTGTCAGCATACAATATCAATTTTAGAGTACACCTTTATTTTTCCTATCATACCGCATATGTGGGGTAACAAACAGCGCTGGGAGCATGATGGGACAAGAATTATTGGCATCTTTCGCATATAAGAATGGTTTTATTCTCAACACCAGCAATTTAATAAGCCAATCCTCTAAATTCTGTAGTTAGTCCGAATAATCTTGCTTCCATATATTTTTAATCATTTGTTCGCTCTTCTTTTCCTCTGGTAGAAACATCGGTTGAAGAGGACCCAAAGGTCCTACTAGTTTCATTTCACCCTTTCTTATAGCTTTGACACATCTGTCTAACGTAGATAGTGGTACATTGTAAAATATTATCGCTTTGCTAATAGCTTGTACTCATCTTGTCCCATTAAACGATTAATGACTGAACAAAAAAACACGCAATAACCTTGAAAATGTCTGACAAATCGTTCTTATTATATTAATAATTAGTACTTTTATTGTGTTTACTTACCTACCTCCCATCGATATCAGCAACTCGAATGAATCGAAATGGTGGTAAACTTTACCAAAAATAAGATCGTTTTCTCAAAAAATCGATGTTGATAATCTCATTGATTGATTGACGATTGATACACACACTGTTCAGTAGCAAAAGATCAATGACCAATTGAACAGTAACGCCGATACAAAAAATACCGGGGAGATCCAATTGGATTTCCATTCAATTGTTCATCGCATTAAATCCACAACCAGAACGCCACGCTCGTACATTGGATTCTAATTGGAATTCCCTATTGGAATCCAATGTGAATCCTAAAGGATTCCCACCATCTCGAACAGACTCCCGTACGATTCTTGATCACTCCCGTCGCATTCCCTGCGTTAAGTTTTCTAAACAAAATATATAGATAAACAGCATCAGTGGCTCTTGAAAACGTATAAATATTAACTAGAAAAAGTTTGGAACGCTTAAAAATATATCTTCCAAACCGATTTGAATCACATGACTGAAAATCCACAGTAAACATCGTTTGTTATCTATTTTACTGCACTTTGACATAATATCACCAACCACCACAACACACACGTCCACGCTCACGAAGCGTTTTTCTCGTGACTTATCACATATTTTTTACCCGAACGTGGTAAGAATTGTCAAACCGCGTTCATCGGAGAATAGTGCAGAATCCAATTGCATCCCAACGAAGACTCCCTATGTGCGCTGTCCCTAACGAATCCATCTCAATGGTGGACACATCTTGGGACTCCCCAACAAAGTTGTGCACGGGATCACGAGAGAATATTTTTTTCGAAGATCCAACAAATTTCGGTTGCGAATTCCAGATAACACATTCTCAAACGATGTCAACCGAAAAAAAGCGCAGAATCCACTTGGGTTCCAATGTGGCCTCCCTACATACTATACGACGTCCCTATCGAATCCTCATAAGGATGTGGTAGTAATCTAGGGATTTCCCCTTAAATTTCTGCTCGGGCGTTGATGCCTCAGATTTGCATCAGAAGTTAAAAAATGGGCTTCAGAGGATCAGTCACTAAAGTTCAGATGATAAAATACGTATACTACTCTAGCTGACTGCCAATTGCTGTTAAGGAAGCTTTCCAGTGTGACAGCCCGAAAAATCGCTGTTTTTCGCGATTTTTTTTTTTAAAGAAAAAATAATCTAATCGGTCCGGTTTTTTTTTTGTATATTAATTGGGTATTGAAGAATACAAAACAATTTTTTAAAGATCGATTTATTTATTAATTAATATCTATAAAAATGATGAAACAATTGTTGCAGAAAATGCACTTGGATGTGGTGTCCACGTTGGGGGTCACAATTTTGATCTGAAACAAAAAACACAAAAAGATTATTGATCGGTATATAATTGGCTTTCGTGCTATGGAGGCTTTTTTTTTTTTTTTTTTTTTTTTTTTTGCAAAAATGGCGCCGGTTTGAACAAAAAGTATCGATTTTAGCATTTTTTTTGGCAGTTTTTTTTACAAAAAAATAGGAAGATGTCAAAAAAAAAAGCTTCCATAGCACGATAAACAATGACGTTAAGAATATTGTGTAAAAAATTCAACTCGATAGCTTTAAAACTCTGCCCTCCAAGTTGGACACCGTTTTGAAAAATGCTGTTTCGAGAAAAACGCGTTCAAAGTTTCGCTGTAGCTGTAGCGCTCCGTTGCCTTCTTCCAAGAAATGCTGTACAGTAACCGAAATGATCTGAATTTCGGCATGAAAATTTCAGGGAATATTCGGAAGAGTGTATACTATTCGATAAAGCAAAAAAAAAAAAATCGATTTTTTGAAAATTTCACACTGGAAAGCTCCCTTAAAACTTCTAGTAGGAAAGTACATGCACAAAGGGGGAAAAAATACAAAAACATATGCTATAGACGAGATACAAGAACATCAATGGGGATGATTTGGATAGGTATTGATACAAGTCATCTAGTTTTGTGGACGTCACTTTTCGGGTCACCCCGTCTATATATACAATAAAAAGAGGTCATGGTAACTTCCATAATTGGACGCGTCGCGGACGCGTTACGGTACCATTTGTCGGTTGAGGGGTGATCGTAAGGGAAACGGTTCATGTTGGCATAGAGCAAGAGGGAGAAAGCAAGTGGATG
>OX632358.1:41085059-41162559 GCA_951751655.1 Ophion costatus
AGGACCTTTTGCCTCACTGCATTTCTACCATTGATCCCCTGCACAACACCCTACACACACCCCAGGGACGTATAGATACGAGAGCCCTTCACAATCGGACGTTTGACACTTTCGAAATAGAAATTCTTATCCGCCGTAATTTTCCGCACTCCGGAATTCTATTTACGTATTACGTGTCGCGGTACCACGCGAGCGTGCCGCATTTTTAATCACGCGAGCAGGTAATATTTTATTCAAGTGGAGGAGTGATAGACATTTTCGGGATTCGTGAATTTTGGAACAAACTTTGAAAACATTTGTCGATGGGAGAAAATGAAACGAGGGAACGCGATATATGGTGGGAAAAAACACAACTGGGTGTCTGGATTTAAAAAACCAATTGAATCTGAAATAATAATAAATTATATTTTATGAAAATTGACGATAAACCGGATATTCGATTTTGCCAAATTATCTTGAATATTTGGCAAATACAAAATCGACTTAGGAACACGATTTTCGATGTCTAATTGGAGGAATAATAATAGTTGTGATTTCGTGGGGATTCGCGATAAACCGAATATTCGATTTTGCAAGACAATCTTGTATTTTGGCTAACTACCGATTCGGTCCATTCACAAATTGTACGGACGTTTTCAAAAATATTCGCCTTTTGTTCAAAAGAAGGAGAAAAAGAAACAACCAAACCCGAAGCATCAAGTATTTCATCATTTTAATTTTCTTACCAGCGAAAATCATGAACGCAGAAAGTACCCAATTTTTTTCAAAATAAAACATCTTATAATATTGGAATTTGCATCGTTGGAATGCAACGATGGTATTTTTTTCTTCGTCTTCCCGTATTTTTTTAGCACATTTAGGCTACAAAAGTCACCGAAACATCTTTGAAAAAGGTCATAAAAAATTGTAACCATAATGTGTGAAAAATGATTGTACATTAAAATGAAAATGAACAATTGAAATAAATCAAGGGGAATTTTCGTTCCAACGATGAAAACTTCAACGCCATAAAATATTTCCCTCCTGAAGTAAATACCTCATTATATTATCCCGAATGCCAACGAACTCATTTCCACTATTGATTTTTTTTTTCAACAACCATCAGTAAATTCCTAAAATATCCTCGAAATCTGAGCTGAATTTACATCGTCATTTTTTCCATTACTAATATATATCCACGAATGAGATCGATGCTGCGTTACGATTCCCTTCAAAAGTGAAAACCGTGCGCGTGCACGCGGACAGGGATATCGTTGTGACGCGTCCGCAAAGCCGTGCGTATTATTACAAATTAATGCAACACTGCAACGCAACGTTAAACACACGGCGAACGTGTAACGATTCATGGGAAATTGTTAAAAGGTGGACATCATCGTATCACATATCCCGGATAACGCAAATATGTTGATCATTTCCGCGGCTAGCGCGAAAACGAAAATTCGTGTAAATGGAACACAATGATATATATATATATATATATATATATATATATATATATATATATATACCGTATAGATATATTCAATTCCATATGGAATTGAAGCCTCGCTCCCTATAACACAGACCTATCGGATTTAATATTTCAACGCGTAGAGTTTGGTTGGCGTTCGCGATGATTCTCGTACACATCATTCAAATACATATATGGAGGGTGGCTGGAAATTATGGTATTGAAGTTTGCATCGTTGGAATGCAACGAAAATGAATTCTTCTTCATTGATGAAATTTTTTCGGCCGGTTTAGGTTATATGAAGCATTCAAACGGATTTGCGTATTTTTATAACTGATTTACGACCCCGAAGTTGCAGGAAAAATGTTTCGGATAATAATAAAAATGGCTTAATGAGTCATCACTGCATTCCAACGATGCAAGCTTCAACGTCATCTGGAAATTCGACCGATTCCTTGAAAGGGATTATTCTAGAGGTAATTTGCAACAATTAACTCCTATTAATTTGCAACAATTAACTCCTATTAATTTGCAACAATTAACCCCTATTAACTAAGAGTCGAAAATTAGTGCTTTCTGAGTGTTATAGTGGTTTTAAGATTTTTTAGACATTTTCAAATTTGTTACCAACAACAAATAGTTATAGAAAACTACTCCAATTTGGGTGCTGAATGATGCTCTTCAGAAAAGTGATACATGAATGATCACTTGAAAAAAATTCCCAAAATTCGCATAACCTTGGCAATAAAAGATCGTGACGTGCCCATAAAAGTAGTCTTTTCCGATTTTTTTTGTCTACTAGATTATTTATTTGGAATTTGGGAAAAATGTATGTTATAGAGCATACATTGAACTTATTTCGTGTGAATTTTTGTTGGAAATGTTTATTTCATTTAAATATTAAAAATGAACAACGTTATTAAAGTATAATAGAGCCTCTGTATAAAAAATGTGGTCAACGGCCAGATCGATAACTTGACACTGCTTGGTCGGAAAAATGAAAATAAAAACGTTTAATAATGCATGTAAGTGTAGTTCACGTCTTACATAGGCGCTTTTAAAAAAAAACATTCCCCGAAGGGGCGGCTGTTGAAAAAAAGTGTAATTTTGGCGAAATATTTATTTATATTCGGGGATTTGAAAAATACTACATTTCAAGAAATAAAACCAAAATGGTTGCGTAAAATGCTACTGCATTGATAGGAATTTTGTTTGTTTTTTTTGTCAAGTTGAAAATCGGACAATTGTTGCTCTAGTTATGATTCCGGCGAGGTCGAGAAAAGTCGTTTCGAGAAAAACGCGATTGATATTTGTAGAATACGCAAATCGTTGTACTACCTGGTCTCACTAAATCGTCTGTAGCTTGGACAATTTTCAATATTTTTACTCGAACGATTTTTCACATATTCTTGAATGTGTATGCTTTGAGGAAATGCATAAAAAACTATTTTTTGTAACTCGTTTTAATAGTGTCCCTTGCCTTAAGTGGCAAGAATTTTTTTTGTCAAACTTAAGTAATTCGACGAAAATTACTCGAAAGAAAATGGACAACACTTGGCGTACAAATTACGGAAATAATGAGGAAAAAAGTTCCTCAAAACATGAGCTTTCTAAAAAGGTACAAATGTAAGATTCTTATTATGACTTCGGATCTTTTATTTCTGAAATTATAAGATATTTCTGCATGCATTTTTTCTCCAATGATCATACATTTATAAGCTCTGAGAAAAGTATCTCTTGAGTGCTCGGAGTGAAGTCGTTGTTTTTACAATTATTTATCTTTGGTGAAAAATCTGAAAATTTCTTTGAAAAATCTTAAAACCACCCTAATTCGTAACCCACTCATTTCCTACCCCTAGTTGACAGAGGTTAACTTCCAGCAAATTACCTCTAGAATAACCGCATTCAAGAAAAAAGTCGAATTTCCAGCCACCCTGTATATGCGGATCTGGTGATGAACATCGAACGAGAGGCACAGAGCGCGTCATATCCGGGTCCGGCCTAGAGTCCGAAGTAAAGAGCTGCCGAGAATTCAAACTACTATTGCCCTTTTAAAAACGGAAAAAAAATTATTTCCCGTTTTTTCAAAGGCCAAAATAGACTATGGGAATAGGGGGAATTAATCGCCACGTGTTATCCTCCCTGCGTTGCGAAGCAATCCAGTCGCGCGCGTGTGTGCTGGTACAAAAAAAAAATACCGACGCGCTATTTTTTTACGCCCATGATGTTTATAATTTTTTTTTTTTTTTTGCTGTTGTAACACTCAGACTGGGCGAATTTTTTTTCTCGTGCAACCGAAAGGTTTTTTTTAATATCACGAACAATTGTGTGACGTATGTAATCCTTCGGATGCTGCGGGATCAAAGGTTTTTTGTCCTCTCTCTCACGCTCTATCTCTCTCTCTTTTGATTCCTCTCACTTGAACCGCCATTTTCTCCGAACGTTTCAATATTGTTGGGGGTTCTCGACAATTTTTCGCGAAAAATACCGACTGCATAGCCACTCGAATTGGAATATATATATATACACGGTGTTACGGAGGTCGACGCAAAGCCTTAAGGAGGTACGATCACCTCCACAGGGTCAAAAAAGAGTACATATATATATGTGCATAAAATAAAATAAAAATATAAACCGGATGTATAAATATATACAGATTTCCCTCGACGAGTACATAATTACTCGATAATTGCAAAATTCTATTATAATATAAAGTGTAATATAATTCATTTTATTGCTTATTTTATGAAGATAGTATATGGCTCGATAAATTAAATTATATTATTCTAATATAATGTCCCCATCATCCACAATCGTCGAAAAGTTTTGACGGGTACTGTGCATGAGATAAAATAAATGAACAAACTGGCGGTCTAATTGTAGATGAATTTAGAATAATTATTATCATCATTATTACCGATAATTTAATTAATTATTTCATTCGAACCACGCAATGTTTAAATTTTATTAACAATAAGACAATATTTGTCTATAAAACTATCATTTGGACACCGATTTCAAATACCTAATAATAATGATCATCGTATCTATTATAAAATTCACATAGAATAGAATGACAATTAACCGACAATTAAATTTTTAAATCTAATCTATATTTTATCGAACACACATTTTCGATCGTTTGGTATGTTTAATACTTTACTTTTTAATACTACAATAATCGGTTAACAAGTTAACCGATTATTATTTTATTCGAAACAGACAATGGAAAATATGTGTTAAAAAATGTATACAATTAAATTTTAAAACTTAATTATAAGATATTTCGAATTTAATTTTATTCGAACGTTATTGTTGTTGATACGACGATCATTATTACTATTTAAAATCAGACTTTTATTCCATTTTCCCAAACTTTTCGACCCAAGAAATTTTCCGTTGTCTTCTTTGAATAAACCGATTAACAAATTAACCAATTAACATCTTACTCAACCCAGAGCAACAAGAGGTGCCAAAAAAAAATTTGCAAACAAAATTCACCTCCGTGTAAAATCAGCAAAAAAAGTGATAATTGACTACGATTTATTCGGACGAAAAAGGTGAAAAAATGCAAAAATGACGAGAGTTGAGAAAAAATGGAAAGAACTCGATTTATATCGTTGATTATGCCTCACGTCGTCGTCGCTGCGTCATGCATTCACGACTTTTTTTTCCTCTTTTTTTTTCGTGTGCTTGAGTGTGCAAAATTATTCTGGCCAAGCTCGTGGCGAAGAGCATTACCAATTCAAAGGAGGCCTGCCGCTGGTGGTGTAGCGACGAAACTATGGCGGTGTTGAGATTTGTCTCGGTTTTGTACAGATGAGGAAATCGAGACCACCGCGTGCGTGGTCTCGATTTGCAGAGCAAAGAGCCGGGTTCTTTTCGTTAATTACTAATAATATTCAGACGGCGAAATTCGTGAGCGTGAAAATTGTGGATACGAGAAGAAGGCCGGACGTTTCGGTTGCTCACGGAAAAACGTGCACGCCACTATGATTTCCCGCTGTGGATGTCGAAAACTCGAGAGTTTGGATTACCATACGCAAACGAAGAGAAACGAAGGATCGACGACCCCCCCCCCCTCTCAGTCTTTACTCACCCTCGTTTTTCGCCAAGAAAAATGAATAAAATTATGCGCGAGGCACGAAAGTTTTCGAGCGTCGACGCGTTTCATGCCCTTTTTTTAAATCCGACCCCCTTAAAATTCCACAGTAGATGAGAAACCCGTTTGCTCGAACCCTCGTTTTCGAATATCATGACACAAGAAGCCTCAATTTTGCATGTGTAATAATGGACAATTGTCGATGAAAAAAGTCGTCACAGGCGTTTACACTTTCGCGATATTTTTTTCAGGCTCGAGGCAGAGATTCATCACGTGACATGTGTCAGAGAGAACTGAAAATCCGTTTCGTATCTTCATCATTTTCGTTTCTGGAAAAAAAAGAAAAGTCGTAGTGATGGATGTGGAAGTGATTTTTTAGCATTGAAAATTTAACATTGAAAATGCTTTTGAACCTACACTGCATAAACTAGGCGTGTTTGACGTGTGTTCAAAGTATGTAGACGTAACGCAACATTAAGGCGAGACACGCGTTGCCATATTGATTGTGCACATTTATGCATTTGGTAACACTTAATGCGTTAAAACAACACACTTAATGCGTTAAAGTTATACACTTAAGGATGTTGAGTTTCTATGAAACATGTTAATGTTAATTGTTCAATAAATAGCTTCTCCATCGTCATGAAATTTTTACACGACCTCGTGAATACTTCATGTAAAAACATACCAAATGTTCAGAATTCTATCATCATTACTTCAACCTCCTTAAGGGTTGAAATAAAAAATGATAAGAAAATTCTGAAAATTTGGTATGTTTTTGTATGAAGTATTTAAGAGGTCGTGTTAAAATTTCACGACGATTAGGAAGCTCGTTATTAAAAAATTAACATTTTGTTAAGAACAATTTTTAAAAGAAATAAAAAAAAATGTATTAATAAACTTCGTTTTGTTTCCGTTGCTTTCAGTATATTGTAGATATTATAAAATTGAGAGGTCAAAAAAAAAACTTATTGCAAAGTTACATCAGTTTCCATAAAACAACATTTAATTTGTGAATGTTAATTGTTCAATAACGAGCTTCCTAATTGTCGTGAAATTTTTACACGACCTCTGAAATACTTCATACAAAAACATACGAAATTTTCAGAATTTTATCATCATTTGCGATTTGGGACTCAACATCCTTAATGTGTTAAAATTGCACGTGTGAATGTGCAATTTTTACCCATTAGATTATTACACGCCACAGTAGCTGTCCCCATAAACAAGACGCTTATTGGAACACACATAAAGTGTGTAGAATCAACATACAAGACGCATATTTACACACATTGAACTAAACAATACACGTTGATGGCAACACACGGGAAAAAGCAACACGGTTTACGTGTTTTAATTGCGAGTTATTGATCACATGTTTTAAAAATTACCTTGGTTACGCTATCACGTGAAATTCGTCAGTTGACATTTATTGATTAAGGGAGCTTTCCAGTGTGACAGCCCGAAAAATCGCTGTTTTTCGCGATTTTTTTTTTTAAAGAAAAAATAATCTAATCGGTCTGGTTTTTTTTGTATATTAATTGGGTATCGAAGAATACAAAACAATTTTTTAAAGATCGATTTATTTATTAATTAATATCTATAAAAATGATGAAACAATTGTTGCAGAAAATGCACTTGGATGTGGTGTCCACGTTGGGGGTCACAATTTTGATCTGAAACAAAAAACACAAAAAGATTATTGATCGGTATATAATTGGCTTTCGTGCTATGGAGGCTTTTTTTTTTTTTTTGCAAAAATGGCGCCGGCTTGAACAAAAAGTATCGATTTTAGCATTTTTTTTGGCAGTTTTTTTTACAAAAAAATAGGAAGATGTCAAAAAAAAAAAAGCTTCCATAGCACGATAAACAATGACGTTAAGAATATTGTGTAAAAAATTCAACTCGATAGCTTTAAAACTCTGCCCTCCAAGTTGGACACCGTTTTGAAAAATGCTGTTTCGAGAAAAACGCGTTCAAAGTTTCGCTGTAGCTGTAGCGCTCCGTTGCCTTGTTCCAAGAAATGCTGTACACTAACCGAAATAATCTGAATTTCGGCATGAAAATTTCAGGGAATATTCGGAAGAGTGTATACTATTCGATAAAGCAAAAAAAAAAAAATCGATTTTTTGAAAATTTCACACTGGAAAGCTCCCTTAACCGGTTAACAAGACCACATTTGATCTTCAATTAACCGGTTAACGGATTCAATTAACATCTTAGTATATACAGACAAACTCTACAATAAAAAGTGTGGTAGCAGATCGCAACATACGGGTTAAAATACTCGCATCATACTACATCATCATAATGTATTTAGAAAAGACAACTATCAAAACTGTCAATATATAATTACCTTTATAATGAATATAATTAATACAATCAACACAGCGTAATGGATAAGTAATCTCCAATAAATACATATATTTTGACGATGAGAAGCTTTGTCATTGAATTAATTTTTCCGACGCATCTCGTGTGTATGCAGTACTGCAAAAATAAGTGTGTTGTTTCTACACACTTTGAGTGTGCAAATGGCTGCAGAAGCTTTTTACTCATTTTAACGTTTGTAAGAAAATAAAACACGTGTGTTGTTTGAACGCATATATCCGTGTTATTTTAACACCGTCATTTTTTTTACACACGCTAAAACGTGTAAAAAGTGTCTACAGCCATTTACACACGTAAAGTGCATAAAAACAACACACTTGTTTTTGCAGTGATATTTCGCGGCCGGATAAAAGAGGCGTTTTCGTGAATTTTTTTTTTGGAAAATGGGTGCACGTTTTTAACTTTTTTTCATAGTAAAGGGTATCATTTCAAGTATCTTTGACAATTTTTTTATTGGGTAATATTGATAAACGACGGAGATACAGTAAATTGGACAGTCCGCTTTGCAAAGAAGGTCCTTCGCGGTGACCACTCCTGCTTGGGAACAAATCATCTGAAATCAAAAAACCAAATGAATTTCGTTTTTGTACCGAATTATCGTCAATCGAAGGATTTAATAAAATAATGATTTTTTAAAAAGAGGTCGCCGATCGAAAGTGATCGTCGAAATTTCGGTGAAAAAAAAACACTGTATTTTCCTTAATATAAAAAAAGTATGCATTGAAAAAAATAATACCTTCGATTAACGACTGCCTTTTGATTTTGAGCTATTTTGGTCACCGATTCTGAAAAAGTAATTCCGAGAGAAACGCGTTTAATACGCGTTTATACTTTTTGTATACTAGATTATTCATTTGGGATTTAGACAAAAATGTTTGTTACTAAGCATACATTCGACCTATTTCGTTTACATTTTTATTTGAAAAAAAAAATTAACATTATTGAGGTACAATAGAGCCTCTGTACAAGAAGTGTGGTTCCAACGGCCGGATCGGCAACTTGACGATGGTTGGACTAAAAAATAAAAAAAAGTTTTACATTCTATATAAATGTAGTTCTCCTTGTACGTAGCCGTTCTTCGAAAACGAAATTCACAAAATGACAAGTGTTTAAAAAAGTGTATTAGTGATGAAATTTTTGCTTACATTTGGGGGCTAAAAAAACTAAATTAAAAAAAGGCGGGTCCATACGGCGGGTACAACTATTGCAATGACGAAAATGTTGGGTTTTTGCCAGTTGGAGAAAAGTCGTTTTGAGAAAAACGCGATTGAAAGTTTTAGCATGCGTAATTCGTTGCGCTGCTTGGTCTCACTAAATGGTCCGTAACATGGTCAATTTTCAATATTCAAACCAGATTTTTTTCACACATTCTCGAATATTTGTACATCAAGAAACTGCAAAAAAAATCTCTTAACCGTAACAGCAGTGCCCCGTCTTGATAAAAGTTCATCTTAGCTTCGAGTCGAAAAAAAATGCACTGCATTCACAGATTTCAGTATCGTAATTCCGCAACGTTGTTTTTACCGACCGAGTGACATTGCGCTCGGCTCAGCTCTCAGACAAGATGACAATGTCGCAGTCCCGTGGAAAACGTGTTTAATCGTAAAAAGAAACGAAAAAAAAAAAAACAGCACCGAATATTTCCCTCAAAGTCCGACAACTCACTTTATAAATCTATTTGCGTTTCCCTAATGCGAAAAAGGTTTAAAGACGTGTTTCCAACCATAAGGCAACTCGTTGACGGTTCCTGGCGTTTGAGCACTGAAAAATGTTCCCGTGCTTTACGCGCCCCGGCTGTGGCCTGGTACTATATGGATCGGGTTGAGAAACCGAAAGGGGAGTCATGAGCAAGGCAGAGAGCGAAAGAGCGAGAGAGAGAGAGAGAGAGAGAGGGAGAGGAAGGCAAAGGATCCCGTGGTCGTCGTCGGGGTTGAACGATGCCCGGGTATAAGTCAGAATACGGACAGGCGCGGTTTCCGGGGATGAGAAGTTTAAATGGCCCGTCCGTATGGTGCTCTCACCTAACCGTGTTCGTCTCTCATCCCTCAACCTATTTACTCTCCCTCTCTCTGTCTGTCTCTCTCTCTCTCTCTCTCTCTCTCTCTCTCTCTCTCTCTCTCTCTCCCTCTCTCTATTTATGCCCAAACTCGTCAAACGTCCCTTTCCGGGCACCCATCTTTGCCCGTTCCCCCACCAACCCCTTCCCCCACTCCGCCCACTCTCGGGCGTTTCGATCGCTTGCCGCGTGACACGTCGACACCCGATGCGGTTTCGATTCCTCACATCCTGCTCTCTCGTCACTCGATCTCCCTGGAAAAAAGTGACATGTCTTCAACGTGTCTCCACTTAGTCAACTTTGAGAATGGACAACATTGGAATATCCTCCAATGTGGTACTTCACGTAGAGTACTTTGCCATTGTACAATCGTACCGTGTTTCTGTACACTCGCTTATTTCGGGCTGAAATCAAGCTGGTACTGGTTGGGATGTGATGCTGAGCGACAGCTATCACTTTGGGAAAGTTTGGATGTCTGTGGAAACGGAGCTGGCGCGAATACGATTGGAGGTTTTTCCCAAAGACTTGGTAGCTGAGGATAAACACTTCCAGAATGTTTCACTTTTCATCTGGACCCGAGTAGAAACTCAGAAGTTACGATCTTCATTTGAACGAAATTTCGAGGGGGGAGATACCTTTAGGCGAAGAAAAAATTCCTCATTTTTATGATTTTTTTTAAAGGAAATATTTAATCACCATTTTTGAGACTTACGATTAGGGTATATTCTATTACTACTTTTGACTGTTATGCGGAATTAAATGAAAATTCATGTTTAAAAATGGCGGAGGTATGGCACGGTTTTCTAAACGGGTTGCGGTGGATGTTGTGAGACTGCGTGACACGTGTATCATCGACCGGATTAATCTGAAAAAATAACCAACGAAGATTTTTCTTTCATTGACACTCATACGCAGAATGTGATCCAAGAAAAAGTGAGATATGTTGAAAATCAATGAAGTGGTAGGCTTCGAAACAAAAAGTAGAATTTTCTGAAAAAAGTGGCTACATTTTAGAAATAAAAAATGTTGTTGCTGTTTTCGAAAACATTTAGGGTCATGTTTTAGACAATAAAGTTAGAAACATTTATACCAAATTTCATCACAATCGGTAAACTAGTTTTGCCATAAGTCCGCCATTTTTAATGATTAATTTTAAAAAATACCATGTAAGTGCCAGAAGTAGTAATAAAACCTACCGCAAATTTAAAAAATAATGAACAATTTTTTTCTTTAAAGAAAACATAAAAGTCAGCAAATTTTTTCTTCGTCTAAAGATATCTCTTCCCTTGAAGGACAGATATATGCAATGAAGGAAAGTCCAAGGTAAACCGGAAGTTCCTCAACCGCGAGAGTAACCTAGGTCCGCGGTTTGCCCGCTTCGAGCAAATTTCCGCCAAGGTAACGTTGGAAAAATCCCTCCTGAATACCGTAGATCAATTATTATTAATACCGACCACCAGAACCGCCGTGTTCTTGAATTACGGTCATATTTGCGGCGGAGAAGCACGAATTCTAAATTTGCACAAATCCGTTGCCTTCGCCATACGCAGGATCTTCGTTCCTACATCAAGACCAACCCAGATTGATCGATCGCAGTTCACCTGTAATTTTTCTTGCTTTCCATAGCTGTGACACTTTCACATGTAAATTTTATCGAATTTTTTGCTCGCTGTAAAAACAAGCGAGCAAAAATAAAAATTGAAGAAATTGGCGGAAATTCAAACCTCTCGGTGGTCCTTGTCTACACATAGAGACTTCTAACGCGGATAGATCGCTCGCAGATCGCCTGAATTTTTCTTACTTTTCGTAGTTGCAGCATTTGGAAATGTAAATTTGGTTAAAAAACGGTTGTTTTTCTTGAAAAATTAATTTAAAAAATTAATTGATTATCCACTCAGAACAGGACTGTATATATATATCTATAAATGCAAATAGAATATAAATTAATTAATTAAATATATATATATATATATATATATATATATATATATGTGTGTATATGTATATGTATATATATATATTTTTTTATTTATTTACATTCCAACTCAGATGAATTGCTCGCTAACAACCTGCATTTTTTTCTTGCTTTTTTGTAACTTTTACCCTTTAAAATGTAAATTGTAATCAAAAACTTCTTTTTTCTTCATTAAAATGATTTTTTAAAATCGTTCTGAACCTCGATGGGAGGTTGTCTAGTGCGAATTACTGCCTATAATTCTGATTTCGAATACGCTGGTATTGGCGAAAATTCAAATATATATATATATATATATAATAAAATATAGGATAAACGTAACATTGGGGGATAACTGCCGATGGTTAAACCAAAGTTGCAGCTTGATGAGACTCGCACGCGTATATATAGTGACGCGTAAAGGAGGAAAGAGCAAGACGGTAAGGAGGATGAGGCGATGGCGGTGGAGATCGAGTGATGGCGGTTCGGCACACGGGTTCCCCGTGTATACCGCCTCTTACGATCCTCCAGAACTTGTGTCGATTTGTCGCATCTGTGCACCCGACGCCAACTTACTGCGTTAAGGCGAAGGGCTTAAATCACTCTCGAAGGGCCGTGCACGGCGCGAAGGGTGTCGTCGCCGAAGTGAGCTCGTCACACGCGCGCACACTGCTGTGTGGCGTTCTCTTTCGTGGCTCTTGGCTCTCTCTCTCTTTCTCTTGGTTTTGGACCTTACTCTGACGCGGGCTCGCCACGGGAGTTTCGTCAAAATCGCCTCGAAATTAGAACGATACAAAAAAATACCCACAGAGCCAGCAGAAGACCAACGAGATTTTTTTTGTTTTTTCTTTTCGTCCAAAATAATTGAGTATTGAGATGAAAGTTGGGGGAAATTGATGTAACGGCTGGTGAAATGATTTTACCGATTAGACGAGATGCTGGGAAAAAACCAAGTATAATTTCCCCTTGTGCATGTTATGAATGACGATGCAAAAACATTGCGTGTACGCGTGTACGTATATGTATAGTGTGTATAACATGAATTATATATACAGGGAGATTCAAAACTATTAGGGTGCGTTTTGGGAGCATGTGGGGTCTGGATAAAGTTCCGAAAAGCCCATACCTCTGATTAATTTAGAACTTCCTGTACCTACGCATTTGGACTCGCTGATCACGAGAATCATATTGAAAATACCCGCAAATTTGATTTTCAAGGTCAACACTCACGAAAACTGATTTTTTAACAGCTTTTCTGTTTTATTTTAGTAAATGTTCATTTTAGAGAAATATGTTTCGTACAAACGGTGTAGCCTACGAAAATATTGATCTTTTATGTTCCATACATTTTTTGTCTGAAAGCATTCCACTTCGAAATAAATGAGATAATGGTCCAGTAATTGAAAATTGCTTAGCTTCATTAGGTTTGATATGATCTACCTATGTATGATAACGGATCGGTAACAGCAAGGATACAGATAATGTTCATTAGCCTACACAAACCCAGAGAAAAAAAACCAAATTCAAACTGAAAGAAAACCAACAAAAAAATCTAAACAAAAAAGCCCAAACAACCCAAAGTAAAAAAAAACAAAATTATACAAAAAGCCCAAGCAAGCCCAACAAAAAATGCAAAAATAGTATATAATACAAAAAGAAACTAAAATAAAACATAAAACAAAAAAGCAAAAAAAAACATGCACTTTAAAATTGACTGAATCACAAAAAATGCAAAACTAGTATATAATACAAAAAGAAACTAAAATAAAAGAAAAAAAAATCAGAGAAAACATGCACTTTAAAGACTAAACTCCAACCTTCGCGCGGTAAAGTGCGTGCTTAGATAATATCGAAACTAATGGAGCTAAGCAATTTTAACTTATTGGACCATTATCCCATTTTTCTCGAAACGGAATCGTTTTAGATAAGAACTGTATGGAACATAAAATATCAATATTTCTATAGGCTATAACTTTTATAGGAAACATTTTTCTCTAAAATGAATAGTTACTAAAATAAAACAGAAAAACTATTAAAAATTCAGTTTTCGTAAGTGTTGACCTTGAAAATAAAATTTGCGGGTATTCACACTATGATATTCGTAATCAGCGAGTCAAAATTCATGGGTACGCGAAATTCCAAATTAATCAGAGGTATTAGCTTTTCGGAACTACACCCTAGGGTATGTTATAGCAAGCAAAACGCTTCTTTTCAAAATGTCGTGCGAGAAAAATTAGTCGAGATATTCGCGTTCAAATTCCAAATGGTGAACACAGTGGTAAAGCACAGTCGTTGCTCAGGCGCGGAAAGTACGAGCCGGATCGAGCGCTACTTCGAATTCACCGTTGGACTAATGAATCTCTTTTTCTCAAGGGGCTACGTCTACCTAAGGAGTCGAAAAAATGGCCAAATTTAGTTTTTTTTCCTGGTAAACGGTTGTTGAAAAAAAACGCATTTTTTTAACACATATTTGAGAGCCTTTTAAAAAAGATCAAAAATAGAGAAAACCAACAAACCATGGCCGCCGACAGACGATCAACTTTTTTCGCGCCGTTTGGCGGTGGACGCGCTTCAGCTTAAACTGTTTATCAGAGTCCAAAAACCAAACGGGTTAGTCAAGTTGACGCTAAAAACGAGTCGTTGACGATCGTCGATTTTTTTTAAATCATTTTTTTAACAACGTGGCGATGACTTGAAACTCGAGCATACAAAATCTATGAAAAATGTCGTCATTTTTACGTAAGTATTAAAAAATGCAGATCGATTCTTTATAAGTGAGATCGTCAACGACCTTTGAATGTTTCTCATCGTATCTCTTGTAAATTTGGAAAGAATTCATCAAGTGGTTCTCGAGATACTATGTCCACCGATTTTGAAAACAGTGCTTCGAGAAAAAAACATTTAAAGTTTGAAGTACGGCGCTGCTCCCGTTCCCCCAGCCCGACTGTTAGACGCTGTAGCTCGTTCAATTTTAGGAATATTCCAATTAAATTTTTCGGGAATATAACTAAAGCATGATACTATTGAATAAAAATACTTTTGGAAAATCCCATTTTTTTAGCAAGGTAGGTAGAGGTAGCCCGTTAATATGGTTTTTGCAGTAAAAAATAAATGCTGTTGAAGTTTGCATCGTTGGAATGCACCGAAAATTCTTTTTTATTTCCCATTCCTCCATTTTTATCGTTATCCAAAATTTCCGTACAGTTAGGTTGTAGGTCTTTAATGAGGATCTTGAAAAAAGTTTATCGTAGCTTTGATCTAGCACAAAAACGATCTGAGGAAGAAAAATTTCGTTGAATTCTAATGTTCGAACCTCGATACCGTAAGTGTAATGAACAGGGTGACTCGCTTTGCAGATCAATAATATGATTCTGTCATTTTCGTTTATTTTTTAATATCCGAAGAAAAAAAATTGCGGGTGAACAACTAATGCACCGTTGTTGACACAGCATCGGACATTGAGCACGACTATACGGCCTGTATATAGTCGCGAAGAAAATCCCAAAAGTTGTGAATCACCCTGTACATAGTATGCACGCCCTGTAAAAGTAGACAAGAAAAACCGCTCTGACTCTCGCGGTAATTAGTGAGCATTAAAATCACCCCGTTGGTTCTCACTAATCTCATCGACACAGCAATTTATCCGAGCCACTTTTCCTTTTTTTTCATCATTTATAACCCGTCCAGAAATTTTTGTAAGAATCCAGTTCGATTCCCATATGTGGCCCACTTCCTGATAGGATCCAATGGGCCATCGCATTGGATCCTTGTACTAAAGTGTCACGCTTGTACTATACATTGGATATTACTACTATTGGATTGGATATACTACCATATATAGGATTCTAATCTAGACTCCCCATTGAAATCAAATGTACGACTCCAATTTTAATCTCCAAGGATTCCTACTCTATCGAATACAGTCCAATACGATCCTTGATGCATCCCATCGCATTCTGTACGGTGAATTTTCTAAAGAACGTGAATCGATACACAAAGTGGGTGGATCTTTAAAAAGGTATAAATATTATATTGAAAAAGTATAAATCGCTTAAGGGGGTCATCCCATGTGACAGCTATTATTTTTTGCAAATTTCTCAATATCGACTTGCACGAATAATTAGAATTTGCGATAGAATTCTTCATCGTCCCTTCGTGGCCTAAAAACATGATTACAAAAATTCGAATGTTCAATAATCCTAAGAGCGCAAGGACAGGCGTGGAATTAACGACTCGCTATATTTGCGGGTCAATTGTCTTTCTCGATTCGAGTGACTTGAATCGAAGGAGCCACTTTGAGATTCGTGATGTGGGTCCAACAAGTATGTACACGAGAGTGGAAGGGAAAATAAAAAGACGGCAGGAGATTTGCTCTTGCTCGGCCTGCCACAAAAAACGAATTAACGTAACTCTGTTAGCTCAATTGATCGCCTTTAGGCAGGCCATTCCACTGATTGTCTTTCCGCACGAGGGTCCGTGTGAGCAAGAATAGGGGACACGGAAAAATGCGGACATACGCCCGTGATGCCAGAAATCAGTGGGAAATCTCGTACAAATTTTATGTCGACTGACCCGGGCAACATTTCGGGGGTGAGAAGGAAATGTATTCTTGATGTAGTGAACATATATATATATATATATATATTTTTTTTTTTCTGGACATCGTACCGAAAAAAAGATAAGCGTACAATTATTACCTTCTTTTCTAAATATCGCATCGAAAAATTTTTTGCGCTTGGTTTTCACCATTCTTTTTTCGAAATATCGTATCGAAAAATAATATACATGTAATTTTCAATTTTATTTCTAGATAGCGTACCGATAAATTCCACGCGTTTCAATTATTCCATTAAAAAAATATATATCGTTTCAAAAAAATGTACGCGTATAATTATCGGCATTTTTTCTTATAATATCGTTTATATCATTTTTAGCGTTTTTCTCGAAATATCGTATAGGAAAAATATACGCGTATAACTATCACTTTTTTCTTCTTAAAATATCGTTCATTGTCTTTTTGGGGTTTTTCTTCAGAATATCGTTTATTTATTTATAAGTTACAGATAATATTTACAGACTTTTATTCTCGAAATATATGGAAAAAATGTACGCGTATAATAAACACTTTTTTTTCTTAAAACCTCGTTCCCATCCTTTTGAGTTTCTTTTTTCTCAAAATATCGTTTATATCATTTTCAGCTTTTCCCCCCAAAATATCGTACGGAAAAAATGTATGCGCCTAATTATCATCTTCTTTCCTATAAAAAAAAATACCGTTCATATAATTTCCAGTTGTTTTTCCCCGAAATATCATATATAAAAATTGTACACCCACAATAATAATCTTTTCTTCTCAAAATATCGTTTATATAATTGTCACTTTTTTCTACTCGAAATATCTCCTGAAAAAAAATGTATACCTATTGATTCCAGCATTTTTATTTTCCACTCAAAATATGCCATGAAAACTCCAAATTAATTCAAGAGCCTTTCCAAAGGTATGACGAATTTCGGGAAAAAATATTGTTAAAATGGAGCCTGTCGAAACGGATAAAATGATCCGTGGTATGTTTATATGTAACGTAGATGAGAGCGGTTTTGAGCGAAGCACTTTTCGAGAGTTTATCGTGTGCATGACGAAGCAGACACACATATCACACACGCTCCAATATATATATATATATATATATATATATATATTGGAGCACTGCGCCGTTCTTGCAGAATCGTCGCGACGTTAAACGAAACGGAAGTGCCTCCAGGTTCGTTCTCGCGAGAACTCGAGGAGGAAAAGCGTGGGGGTTGGGGAGAGATTTGGTCGCAGGGTTGTTTCGTATATAGTAAAAGACGAAGATGGGAGGAACCGGAGCGAGGCTTAAAAATACGCAATCTCGAGAAGCCGTCAAGCCGAAGAATTGAAATACCCAAGCTTTCCACCGGAGCATCCTTCCCCTTTGATATCGTTTACCCATAATCATTTAATTTAGCTCGGGTGAACGAGAGAAATGTCGAAGCCTATTCGGAGGACCTTCTGTCTCTCTCTCTCTCTGCTGCCTCTCTCTATCTCCCTCTCTCTATCTGCTTTCGGTATAGCTTTTTACCTGTCGTACACTGTAACTTACCGCCTCGAGCACTCGACTCTCCGGAATATCCAACTTCTTAAAAAGTCCTCTCTTCCCTCCACCTTGTCCCAAAATCTCTTTATTCGCCCCCTCCCAATTTTATTGGCAAAGCTTGTCCACGTCTTTGGATCTTGTATACCCATTTTTTCCCCTCGCAAATCAATGACACTTTGCCACTATATAAAAATTCGAGGAAATTGATGGTGACAGCGGTAAGATCATTTTCAAAAAATCGTTTCGAATTAGGACGATCAAAGGAACTCGAGCGGTTTTTCATATCCGGTAAGATATTCTTCAAGAGGTGAAGAAGGAGGCTGACGAAATTTACTCGAGATTAACCGTCGAGAGGAAAATTCTCCACATCCATTTTACACACACACACACACACACACACACACACATATATATATATATATATATATATATATATATATATATATATATATATATATAGTCAGAAAGGAGCATATATATATATGTATACATATATGGATATGCTTCTCTCTAACTAGGGATACCGAAACCAGGAAGTTGAGACCGACGGCGAATAAAAAATAAAAAATAAAAGTAAAAGGACACAATATTGTCTCGAAGAAGACTGAGAGCTCGCGGATGTGCGAACAAAAGAGGCAAAATGCAGATTGTTGTGCCTGGGATGAACGCACACCGGGGCTTTATGGGTAAAAATGGCGAATGAAGAGAGGAGAAAAAAAAGAAAAAGCGGATCTGGCAAGACGGGGAGACTGAAATTTCACTATTTCTTACAGTCGCGTTGTGTTTCTCTGTCTGTCTCTCTCTCTCGCTCTCTCTCTCTGTCTCCGTCTCTCTCTCACTCATTCTCTCGATCGCTGCCACTGGTGTTTGTAGCTCTCAGCTTTCGCTAGTGAGACGACAATAATATGCCCCGTCGAAGACACTTTCCATGCAAAGTATACGGTTGTATATATATACATATATATATATATATATATATATATCGTTGCAAAAGTCAACGACGGGGTGATCCGATCGGTTATTGAATCGTTAAGCCCTCGTCCGAATAAAAGGATATCTGCATAAGCGACACCCTCCCGCGTACGCCACCAGCAGGAACACCAAATCCTGCATTACACTTTTCGCCTCCTCTCTCTCTCTCTCTGTCATCTTTTCTTCTCATTCCTTTCCACCAAGGGCCTGCCCAAGTGTCAACCTACACAAAGGCTTTGTGTATTCTCAGGAAATGTGACAAGAAAATCCACTCCACACTTAATGTATATCTATATATACACACATGTGCAAATAAACACCCTGTTTCGTATGAGTTCCAATCTTTTTCGATGTACCATCCAGACTTGATAACTCGAATGAATTATCAAATTTTTATTACAGTGGCGAGTGCTCTCGATAAAGATCGAGCCAAATTGTTACGAGGGAACGAAAAATACGAAATTGTAGGAACAATCGTTTCTTCGATGAAAGAAGAGAATATTAAGAAAATTATTTTCACATAATATCAAAATACACACAACGATTTTTTTTTGTTATATCCGATATGGAAATATTTTATTTTATGATATTTATGTTTTCTAGATTAGTGAAGTAATAGAGTCGAACCTCGATATAACGAAACTCTAGGGAAGTTTGTTATAGCGAGTTTTCGTTATATTGAGGTTTCGTTGTATCGAAGTCATATTCCTTAAAATGCTCTTTCAAAGGAATATATTAGTACTATAAGCATAGGGATATTAAAAAAAAAAAAGAAAGGTTTAAATTAGAGCGATTTCTACAAGCAGCTGACAATTAGAGCATAATGTGTATTATTATGTCATTGTATCGAAGTTTCGGGTGCCTTTGGAAGGGAATGGACAAATTTTCACTTGAGGTTCATTGTATAGAGGTTCGACTTTAGTGGACAAACTGGAGCAGGGGGTAGGGAATAGTAAGGGGGTGGAATTATAGCCCAAAATTGAAGCACAACAAAAAGGGCAACCTGCAAAGAAACTATGCAATTATATACGACAATTTGGAAAACTAGGATCTTAGAATAGACATAAGAAAACTGATGTAAAAGTAGTATTGTAAAGGGGAAGGGAAAGGCACTCATGTAAACACCCTCAAAAGGGCATACTCGGAATAAATACTACTACCAGCACTACTATTATATTGCTACTATTATGTATTATGTTACTACTATTATATTACTACTACTATGTATTGTGTTGCTACTATTACTATTATGGTACTACTATGTTACTACTATTATGTTTATGTTTTTTTAATGTTATTAATCCAATTTAATTAATGTAATTTCGTTGAAAAATTGATTTTTCTATTTATTAAAATAATGGCATTAATTGAATTAATTCAATCTAATCAAACATTTCTTTTTATCAATTTTATTCTATTTCATTTTCCACTTTAATAGTCGGGAAAAAAAATTGCGAGAAATCGTTAGTTTTTGTATATTTCCATATGACGTGAAATTCTTTTTTATACGCAGGGCGTGTACAGTCACAAGTACCAGCGACAAGAAAATAAGGGTACTACTATTATATTACTACTGCTATGTATTATGTTACTGCTACTACTAAATACTATTATGTATTATGTTACTACTATTATGTTTATGTTTTTTTTTTAATGTTATTAATCCAATTTAATTAATTTAATTTCGTTGAAAAATTGTTTTTTGCTATTTATTAAAATAATGGTATTAATTGAATAAATTCAATCTAATCAAACATTGGTGTTTATCAATTTTATTTTATTTCATTTTCTATTTTAATAATCTGGAAAAAAAATTGCGAGAAATGGTTATTTTTTGTATATTTTCATATGACGTGAAATTCTTTTTTATACGCACGGCGTGTACAGTGACAAGTACCAGCGACAAGAAAATAAGGGGCGCGCGATGTTCGGCGGTCTAGACACAACGAGGGGTGAAATATTCTTCGGCGGCCCTCGGTGCAAATAATATTTTGAGACGCTAAAATGTGTCAAGCGGCTGATCCCAGCTGACATTTGAATATCCGCGTGTTTTGCGGAGGGGCCGAAAGGGTCCCGCGCGCCTCAAACGAAGGTCTCGCGAGCGGGGGTGGGTCGGTGGGCTGGGAGAAAAGCCGGTGGGGTGTGAGAAGAAGCTTTCCCTATCTATTTTCTCTGTTCGTCAGGCATAACCCTCGATTTTGGCGACCGAGTAAAAAATATTCATGAAGCTTTCGAGCTGCCGAGATCCGCGTCAATCCATTTTTCAACAATAGATAGATCGCGGGAGCCTCAACCTACGCACGCTTTTCTCATTTTACCAAAGAACAATCCCGTCTTCGACAATAATAGAAAAGGGACAAAAGGAAAGCCTGTGAAAGTCGAACGGAAAAAAAATCTTCAATAAAACTTCGAACCTCGAATTCAGAGTTATCTTTCGTTTCTTATTTATTTTTTCTCATAGTAGTAGCCTTTATGGGAATACAATTATACGAAGCAGACTGTCGTTTTTTCTCATAGTCATCCCAGTCAGCTTTGGAAAATTGTACTTATATATATTTATGTACAGGGTTGTTCACAACGAATAGGGTTTCACTTGTGAACGCAGAGGCGTCGTTGCAAACGAAACCTTATTTTTTTAAAGGGCTACTTTTACCTGGAGGCCCGAAAAAAATGGCCACGTTCCGATTTTTCTCTGGGAAACGCTCGGTGAAAAATAAACGTATTTTTGTAAACTTGAAGATACGTATATTTAAAAAAAGTTAAAGTTTAAAGGTTTTTAAAAAAGTTAAAAAAAAAGTTAAAGTTTAAAAGTTTAAAAAAAAATCACAGAAAAACAACAAAAACATGGCCGCCGGCAGATGGTGAAATTTTTTTCGCGACGTTTTGGCGGTGGACACTCTCCCGCTTTAAGGAAGCTTTCCAGTGTGACAGCCCGAAAAATCGCTGTTTTTCGCGATTTTTTTTTTTAAAGAAAAAATAATCTAATCGGTCTGGTTTTTTTTTGTATATTAATTGGGTATTGAAGAATACAAAACAATTTTTTAAAGATCGATTTATTTATTAATTAATATCTATAAAAATGATGAAACAATTGTTGCAGAAAATGCACTTGGATGTGGTGTCCACGTTGGGGGTCACAATTTTGATCTGAAACAAAAAACACAAAAAGATTATTGATCGGTATATAATTGGCTTTCGTGCTATGGAGGCTTTTTTTTTTTTTTTTTGCAAAAATGGCGCCGGTTTGAACAAAAAGTATCGATTTTAGCATTTTTTTTGGCAGTTTTTTTTACAAAAAAATAGGAAGATGTCAAAAAAAAAAAAGCTTCCATAGCACGATAAACAATGACGTTAAGAATATTGTGTAAAAAATTCAACTCGATAGCTTTAAAACTCTGCCCTCCAAGTTGGACACCGTTTTGAAAAATGTTGTTTCGAGAAAAACGCGTTCAAAGTTTCGCTGTAGCTGTAGCGCTCCGTTGCCTTCTTCCAAGAAATGCTGTACAGTAACCGAAATAATCTGAATTTCGGCATGAAAATTTCAGGGAATATTCGGAAGAGTGTATACTATTCGATAAAGCAAAAAAAAAATCGATTTTTTGAAAATTTCACACTGGAAAGCTCCCTTAACGGCCCATCCGGAATCGAAAAACCAAAAGGGCTATTCAAGTTAACGATAAAAACTCGCCGTTGACGATTATCGATTTTTTTTATTATTTTTTTTACCAACGTGGCGACGTATTGAATATCGAGCATACAAAATCTATTAAAAACGTCGTCAGTTTTAGGTAACTATTGAAAAATGAAGATCGATTTTTAAAAAAGTGAGATCGTCAACGACCTTTAAATGTTTCTCATCGTAACTCCAGTAAATTTGGAAACAATCCATCAAGTGGTTCTCGAGATATCACGTCCACCGACTTTGAAAACTGGGTTTCGAGAAAAACGCATTTTGAGTTTGAAGTATGTCGTTGTATGGTGCTGCTACCGCTCGCCCGACCGACTGTTAGAAGCTGTAGCTCATTCAATTTTCGGAATATTTCTATGAAATTTTCAGGAAATTTAGCTAGAAGGTGGGATGAAGTTCCGAAAAGCCTACACCGCCGATTAATTTGGAATTTCGTGAACCCGTGTATTTTGACTCGCTGATCACGAATACGATAGTGAAAATACCCTCGAATTTGATTTTCAACGTCAAATCTCACCAAAAATGATTTTTTAAAAGTTTTTCTATTTTATTTTAATAAATGTTGATCTTAGAGATAAATGTTTTCTGCAAAGGTTGTAGCCTATAAAAAGATTGATCTTTTATGTTCTACGCACGTTTTGTCTAAAACTATTCTGTTTCGAGAAAAATGGAATTATGCTGCAATAAGCACATGTTGCTAAACTCCATCAGTTTCGATATTATCCTCTTACTCACTTCAACAAGGGAAGGTTGTAGTTTAGTCTTTGAAGTGCAGTTCTGTATTCAAACCCATACAAACCCTAACGTTCTGAAACAAAAAAAAACAAATTGTATGATGAAAAATAAAAAATTTTCTTAATAAAATGAAATATAAAAAACGAACAAAATTGACAGGTACTTTAAGCTCCAACCTAGCCGCGGTAACGTGCGCAAGTAGATTATATCGAAACTAATGGAGTTTAGCCAAATGTACGTATTGGAGCATTATCCCATTTTTCTCGAAACAGAATGGTTTTAGACGAACTCTGTATAGAATATAAAGGATCAATATTTTTATAGGCTACAACTTTTGTATGAAAAATTTTCCATTAAGATCAACATTTATTAAATTAAAACAGAAGAACTTTATAAAAAATCAGTTTTTGTTAGTTTTGACCTTGAAAATCGAATTCGGGGGTATTTTCACTGTCATATTCGCGATCAGCGAGTCAAAATACTTGGGTACACGAAATTCCAAATTAATCGGCGGTATGGTATTTTCGGAACTACACCTAAACGGTTTTCACGATGAATTCAAATAGGTCTGTAAAATGAATAAAACAAAAGTAACAAAGAAACGATGCTTTCCAATTTCCAGACAACAATACTACGTTACAAATGTTTTCGCGCTAAAAAAATGAACACGGCGACTCGCTTTGCAAATCGTTAATACGATTGAATAATTTCTCTCTATTATTTAAGGCCTTAGGTCACAGTAACGGGTATAAAATGATGTACGAATTTAACAATTTTTTTTTGTATGCAAAAGTGATTCACTCACAAAATGAATTACACATCTATTTAGTATGAATATCAAGCTGTTAGAAAATATATATATATTTTTTTCGATGTAGAAAAATGGCCGACTACTAATATTTTCTTTTGTTATCTTTTTTTTTAAGCGCTCCGCGGCCCAACATTTAGCATTCACAATTTTTTACCTAGAACAAAAAACAAAAATTCTCGTCAATCTACATTAAAATACCTAGAGAAGTACGTATGGAATTTAAAAAATATTGTTTTTTTCAAAAGTTGTAGGTATTTGAACTTAAGGAAGCTTTCCAGTGTGACAGCCCGAAAAATCGCTGTTTTTCGCGATTTTTTTTTTTAAAGAAAAAATAATCTAATCGGTCTGGTTTTTTTTTTGTATATTAATTGGGTATTGAAGAATACAAAACAATTTTTTAAAGATCGATTTATTTATTAATTAATATCTATAAAAATGATGAAACAATTGTTGCAGAAAATGCACTTGGATGTGGTGTCCACGTTGGGGGTCACAATTTTGATCTGAAACAAAAAACACAAAAAGATTATTGATCGGTATATAATTGGCTTTCGTGCAATGGAGGCTTTTTTTTTTTTTTTTTTTTGCAAAAATGGCGCCGGTTTGAACAAAAAGTATCGATTTTAGCATTTTTTTTGGCAGTTTTTTTACAAAAAAATAGGAAGATGTCAAAAAAAAAAAAGCTTCCATAGCACGATAAACAATGACGTTAAGAATATTGTGTAAAAAATTCAACTCGATAGCTTTAAAACTCTGCCCTCCAAGTTGGACACCGTTTTGAAAAATGCTGTTTCGAGAAAAACGCGTTCAAAGTTTCGCTGTAGCTGTAGCGCTCCGTTGCCTTCTTCCAAGAAATGCTGTACAGTAACCGAAATAATCTGAATTTCGGCATGAAAATTTCAGGGAATATTCGGAAGAGTGTATACTATTCGATAAAGCAAAAAAAAAAAAAAAAATTTTTTTGAAAATTCCACACTGGAAAGCTCCCTTAAGAAATGAATTTTCAGTGAAAAATTTCGTTATAACTGCTCATAAACTGCGCATAAAATGAAAAGTTTTCGATTAATCAGAAATTCCGTACGTACTACTCTGCGAAATGCAATTAGGAACATAACTCTTAAGTTTGAAGTATTCGTAGTGTGAATCACCCTGTATGTTTAATGTTGGTACCTATTCATGTATGTGTGCATAAATTATATTTGCGCCGGCCACACGCGTATACTCATCCAGCCATTAACCTCCACTTTCCAAAGGAAGACCTAAAAAAAATATCACCCAACCAAATAAAAACAAAGTCATCGTTTTACACGAGCTTTGACCGAAAAATTTGTAAGACTCTCCTCTCTATGGCTCGCGGTATATAAGTTTTACAGCGCGCGGGAGAGTTCGCCGTTGCGGCTCGTCGCGGATACGACGATTAAGTGCGAGATTTAACGATCGATGAAACTTACGAGCGACTGAAAAATAAAAGTAAAATGAAAAATAAAAATAAAAAACGAAAAAACAAAAAAGAAAGAAAACTGAGACGAGACCAAACGTGGCCGCAGTTAATGGCGAAGGGAGAGCGAACTCTTGGCCGCCTTCGCTCGCGAGAAGCACATGCGAGGAAGGAAGGAAGGATTTGTGCAACCATGTAGGTCTCTCTTTCTCTCTCCTTCCCCCCTCTCTGTCTCTCTCTTCCTCTGTTCCGCTATATATATTTTGGAACTATACGTATCGAACTTCCGTCCTCTGACAGCACCGCCACACAACACAACACACAACAACACACAACATACACAAATATATACATATAACACATACATGGAAAAAAGCAGTTTTGAGGGGCCAGTCCACTTTGGAGCCACGAAAAAAGGGCTATTTTCGCGATTTTTTTAAAAAAGATTTTATAAAAGATAGGATTATAAAAGTTGTTGGGCTTGATAAATAAAGTGTTGAAATACAGTTAAAAAAAATTTTTATTCATTTTTAACTACAAAAACTGTAGTTTAAGGTAACGCCTCAAAAATAGGTGGGCTAGGTAGCTCCATCACAACTCGGCAACGGCTCGTCTGAAACAAAAAAATCAAATTCCATTAGATTCAGTATGACACCAGCTACAAAATGATTCTCGGATATAAAGTTTTATCAAAAAATAAAAAAATGGCAGATGAAAAACGAAAAAAGTAAAAAAAACGCGTTTTTTGGCAGTTTTTCGCAAAAAAAGAGTAAAAATCAAAACTTCGAAACCATCGAGGGTCATCTTGTTGCGAATCATGCTTACAATATGTGGTTCAAATTTCAAGAGAATCGGTTTATTAGTTTTAGAGATACGATGGAGCTAGATTTTGAAAACGTTGTTTCGAGAAAAACGCGTTTGAAGTTTATACTATGAAAAACTCTTACCTAAACTTAATCGGCAACTCCTGCACCGTACAAAATCCCTTCTGATTGCTCATCATCGTCGATTTCTTCAAGTGAAATGTTCACATTGGAAATTTGAAATTTTCAAAGTGGACTGGCCCCTTAAAGATATTCAACTTCGAGGACCATTCTCATAGTAGCCAATTTTTGTCAAACTCCGCATTATGTAAACGCCAATATATTTAACATTATCTTCAGATAAACGTAAGCATATTTTTGACGTCGAAGTTTGCATCGTTAGAACGCAACGATTTTTTTTTTTTTTAATTGCACAAATTTTATTGGGCCTCCCATATGTACATGGGAAAAAGCAGTTTCATGACATTCAACCTCGAGGACCGTCCTCATAGTAGCCAATTCTTGCCAAACTCAGGATTATGTAAACGCTAAAATCTTTAATATAATTTTCAGATAAACGTACCTAAGCATATTTATGACGTGGAACTTTGCGTCGTTGTAACGCAACGAATTTTTTTTTTTTGATTGCGCTACTTATATTTTGCGATAAAATACATACACATGGGAAAAAGCAGTTTTAGAGTCATTCAACTTCGAGGACCGTCCTCTTAGTAGCCAGTTTTTGTTAAAGTCAGCATTACGTAAACGCCATGTCTTAAATATCATCTCCAGATAAACGTAAGCATATTTATCACGTCGATGTTTGCATCGTTGTAACGCAACGAATTTTTTTTTTTAGTTGCACTAATTTCATTTTATCGATTTAGGTTGCGAAAAGCACTCAAACGTTTTTACGTATTCTTATTAGAGATTTACGACCTTAATTCGCAGAAAAGACTTTGGATAATGATAAAAACGGAGAAATGAAAAATGAAGAGGAAAATCGTTGCATTTCAACGGTGCAAGCTTCAACGTTGTGCATATTTATACAAAGGTAACTTTAAAGATCGTCTTTAAAACATCGTTTCCCCATATACGGGATGGCCCGAAAAGTGACGTGTAAAAAGACAATCTAGATGCCGCGTATCAATACCTATCCTAATCACCCTCACGTATATTCGACGATCTTTTTTAACTTTCGAGAAAAAACCATTTTTCAATTTGTCTTTCTCGTGTCTTTCCTCGCCTTTTTTCTTACTTGTCTTGTCGCTATGAAAGACACTGCTGAGCAATAGATGAATGACCACCTGAGCACTAACGGTGATTCCTCAAATTTTTATCAAAAGTGGAAGAAATCGTTTTGAGAGCATTGTCACTAAAGTTCAAATGATTTAAAAAATACTTGTACTAGTCTACATAACTCCCAATTGTTTTTAAAAACTTCTAAGAGGAAAGTACATACCCAAAAGAGAAAAGTAAATGAAAACCTATGCTACAGGAAGACCTATTTTATCTAAGATCTATTTTATCTAAGATAAAATAGATTATCTATAGATACTGATCTCAGATAATAGATAGGAGATCTCATAATATAATTATATTACCCTATGTATAGATGATTATCTTAGATAATAGATAGATATATCTATAGAGGGATCTATAGATAATCTCGGATAGGTATTGATACTAGGCATCTCGATTTTCCTTTTTGATCCGATTTTTGGGCCACCCTGTTTGTACTATCTATATATTCTATCTACAGATCTATTAAACCAGTATCTAAGATAATATAGATTATTTATAGATAATTATCTTATATTATCTACAGACATTATCTATTATCTACTATATTGCTTACAGATACAAATATTAATATTATATTATCTTATCTATAGATAATTATCTTAGATAAAAGATACATCTATAGATAGCCTGAGATATTCGGATAGGTATCGACACGAAGCATCAAGATTTACCTTTTGGACGTCACTTTTTTGACCACCCTGTATATTTATAAATGTGCGTGTGTACGTATGCCTGTGTATGTCAAACGTCCCTCCCTAACCTCCGATTTATCTCGAGGTGTAATCTCGAACTGTTGATGGTTAATGGACTCGACTACGAACGAAGCTACGACTTGGGAACATTTACGACTTGATTTTATAAAACCATTCTTCAAGTCATGTAAGAAAGCCGTGTTTATACGGGCTTGAGCAGACGTTGTCCGGAGGCGGAAATGGCGCAGTCTGCCTACGCTTTTTACTCTCTAACTAAATTGCACAAACATACACACACGACAGTGCGCGCGCAATTTATGTATACACATATAATTTATTTATGTATGCGTTTTGCGGAACCATAAAGAGAAATGACTCGAATCTGCACAGCGTGTATTAAAATTTAACACGAGGATCGATTCCCGTACCTGCGCTGCCCTGGAGGTGAATAAGTGAATACATTTCGAGGGAATTGTGAGACCGCGCGTATGAAACACCTACCGATCAACGTTGCTTTTTTTAAGGAAGCTTTCCAGTGTGACAGCCCGAAAAATCGCTGTTTTTCGCTATTTTTTTTTTTAAAGAAAAAAGAATTTAATCGGTCTGGTTTTTTTTTTTGTATATTAATTGAGTATTGAAGAATACAAAACAATTTTTTAAAGATCGATTTATTTATTAATTAATATCTATAAAAATGATGAAACAATTGTTGCAGAAAATGCACTTGGATGTGGTGTCCACGTTGGGGGTCACAATTTTGATCTGAAACAAAAAACACAAAAAGATTATTGATCGGTATATAATTGGCTTTCGTGCTATGGAGGCTTTTTTTTTTTTTTTTGCAAAAATGGCGCCGGTTTGAACAAAAAGTATCGATTTTAGCATTTTTTTTGGCAGTTTTTTTTACAAAAAAATAGGAAGATGTCAAAAAAAAAAAAAAGCTTCCATAGCACGATAAACAATGACGTTAAGAATATTGTGTAAAAAATTCAACTCGATAGCTTTAAAACTCTGCCCTCCAAGTTGGACACCGTTTTGAAAAATGCTGTTTCGAGAAAAACGCGTTCAAAGTTTCGCTGTAGCTGTAGCGCTCCGTTGCCTTCTTCCAAGAAATGCTGTACAGTAACTGAAATAATCTGAATTTCGGCATGAAAATTTCAGGGAATATTCGGAAGAGTGTATACCATTCGATAAAGCAAAAAAAAATCGATTTTTTGAAAATTTCACACTGGAAAGCTCCCTTAAGTCGATGCGCGAGAAGAGACTCGATCGGTAAAAGAGATTAATCGGCGAGTTTGCCGGTTGTACGGATCTAGCCAATATGAACTCCTGGACAGGCGAATAGACAGACAAACAAGGAGAAAAAAATCACTTGGACCGTCGAAATTGTTCACTCGGCCAACGAAATGTTGAGATGAACCACTAAAATAGTTGATTATCAATACTAAATTAGTAGAACTAAATAGTTAGTAAAACCAAATAATTATCAGAAGTCAATAATTATTAAAAATGAGACATTAAAATGGTTGATTATCAAAACTAAATTATTAAAACAAAATTAGTATAACCAAATAATGATTGAAACTAAACTATTTAAACTAAAATAGTAAGAATAAATCATTATTGACACTAAATGATTAATAAATCTAAATAATTATTAAAACTAAATGATGATTGAAACTAAACTATTAAAACTAAATTTTCCGATCTAAATTGTTAAAAAGAAATGATTCTAATAAAATTATTGCCAATCAATGATTATTGACCATAGAATGACACTCATATTTTTTGCTACTTAAACACTTATATGTTTTGCTACTTATACACACTGGGTCTGCGAGGCCCGGCCAACTTTCGAATGCGGTAAACTGTTTCCTTGAAATTACATCCGTTCAGACGACTTTTTTATAATGGAAGAGCAGCCTGTTAGGAAAGTGCCTGTGTAGAGAAATTCTATGCTCGGTCCATATTTTGTCGATAAAAGCTGTTCGAGCAAATGAAAAAGTTTTGCGAAAGCGAAAAAACGCGAATTTTGCCCCTTTTGGTCGTGTCCGTGAGACCCATGGGTGTCATCCTAGGGTTGAAACACTGAATTTTTTCATTATTCCAAGGTTCATTGAATTTATTGGTTGAGTTGAATAAATAATTCTTGGAATACCCTAACAATTAATTTTTTCAATAAATACTTCGTTGGCATCCCCCAATGGCCGATTTAGGCAGCCCAAGTCATTTATCTTTCCAAACACGTTGGGGGTCCCCATGTTACAGCTGTGCATCCTATACTTCAGCTACTGCCATACGTTGATGCAAATTTGAGAAGATGATAAAAATAAGTGGTATAAAGTGTGGGTGAGACGAACGAGGAGCCATTGACGCGTAATTTCCGCTGTTCGCGGTTGGTGACAGTGCAGGCTGCAAAATGGCTGCAAAATAACGAGACGGCGAGCGTGAGCGAAAGTGGGTCATCGGCTAGTTACGATGATGCTTAATTGCAATGCTCGAATCATTGACAAATCGCTCCGCGCGTACGTGGCCACTGGCGGTGCTCGAGGCTCATTAAGGGTCGAGGGAAAAGGCAGGTGTAGCGAGATCGAACGAGTCCAGGGGCAATCTGAGGCCGTTTTAGTAGCAGCTGTTGGCCCGAGTCAACACTAGGATGGGTGACCGCTAAGCCTGGCTTGCGCTCCGACTACTCATGCGGTAATCGTCGTAGGGACCCAATTGGATTACCATCCTTGTTCCTACGTTCTGATAGCAATCCAATGGTGGCATTGGATCCCTATACTGGAACGTCATACTTATCTTTGTTTGGATTCTCTTCGGAATTGCCCATTGGAATGTCCGAATCCAATGTGAATCCTAATTGATTCCCGCATTCTAGAACAGGCACCGATACGATTCTTGATGGATCCCATCGCATACTGTACGTCGAATTTTCTAAACAGAATATTTACTATATAGATATCCAAAACGAGTGGATCTTTAAAAAGTATAAATCTTATTTATTTATTTTTTAGTTGGGATCTTTACCCGAGTGGAAAACATAACTCATCACCGCCTAGCCACAAGCTAGTAAAGTTATGTTTCGAATCGCCATTAGCTAGCCGTTTTAGCTATTGACTACCCAGCCTTGTAAGGCTATAGTTCTCTAGTAACTAAATACAAAAAAATATATGCTGACTAGATAGAAAGAAATATCTCACGGCTGCATAATATTTCTGACCTAGCCATGACCTACTTTTCTTCAGCTAGTGACTGGGAATAAAAAAATCGGTGACGACTAGATACAAAAATTGAATTTTTGTATTAAGTCACTATCACGCTGAAAGCGTTAAAAGCTGTGCCATATCTAGGTCAAACGGCTAGCTAGTAGTGATTAGGAATATTTACTTCCGGCTGGAAGGTGATGAGTTTTGCTTTTCGTTCAAAAAAAATATAAAATTGTATCCTTGCTACTACCCAGCTGGAGTTAGAGAACGGCTAGATATAGCTAGAATTTTTTTCATACGTTGTTTACATCACTGCCCAGTATATCGATGAACTTCGTGATTTACTAATTACGAATACCGTATTTTTGCTGTAAATAAATTTAAAATAATAATTTTGCATTATATTAATAACGCTTACGTGTGAAGTGGTTTCGATCCCGGGACTCTGGATTGGGGGATTGCGACGTTGTCCACTGAGCCAATCCTACTTTGTCAATTATGATATTTCGCATCGCGTACATATGTGGCAATGCACAAAGTTGGGTTATTAAGAAGTAGGCGTAGTGAATAATGTATGCAAATAACATTATCGAATTAACATGATCATTTCTTTCTTATTGAAAGCGATATGCGTGTGCAGTTACATAACCTCAAATTGAACGTGTGTACTTATTTTGGCTAGTGGCAAATTAATAGTTTTGACATTATATAAGCTATAATGCTAAAACGATGTAAATGTATCGTCAGTAAGGTAGTGAAAAAAATTGTAGTGGTCGCGAGCGCGTGCTCTTCTTTTATTTTTTTATTTCTAACGCTATAAAAATAATTTGAAATAAATTTCAAGAATTCAATATCACTGGAATTCAACGATTCAAACTTCAGGCCCATCACAAATCTCTATAATCGAAGTGAAAAAAATTGTAGTGGTCGCGAGCGCGTGCTGTTTTTTTATTTATTTATTCCTAACGCTATAAAAATAATTTGAAATAAATTTCAAGAATTCAATATCACTGGAATTCAACGATTCAAACTTCAGGCCCATCACAAATCCCTATAGAGATGTGGATGCATCTTGGGACTCCCCAACAAATTTGGCCACGGGATCACGAAAGGATATTATTTTTGAGATCCGACAAATTCCTGTTGAGAATTTCAGATGAAAAATTCTTAAAAGACATCTTGGATTGTGGACTCCCAACATAGGTATAGGGATAGGGAAACCTCTGGGGAATTCGCAACAAATTTCTGCACTGGTACCGGAGGTTCGCTAATTAGGTAAATTAGACCATAATTATAATTGAAAAATGAATTCATATGAATACCCATATTTCATACTTACATTAAGTTAGATAGAAATCCATATATATATATACACATGGATAATTACGAATGAAACATTCGTAATTATTGTATTATTACTTTTATTATTATTAGTCATTAATATTTTATTATTATTATTATTACTAATTACTTTTATTATTATTAGTAATATTCGTATTATCGTATTGTGAAACATTTCGATAATTACGAATGAAACATTCGTAATTAGTGAGAAAGGACGTTACTGAGGACATTGCAGTAGGTGAATCAGTCCGAGCCAGGGGGTCGTGCGTACACATTGTATATAGAATATTACTTATCAGCGTTAAACTCCGAAGGAGTTAAGGGGGGATTGTCTTTTTTTTCGCAAAATTTACTGCTTTTTGGGAATTTTTTTGTGAAGAAAGTATACAACGGAAAACTTGTGAAACTTGGCATATAGTTTTATTGATCTGTTTACTACATACAAAAAAATTTTTAAACAATTTCATCAAAAAATCCGCCTCCCACCCCCCTCGACGCGCGATGGTCCTTTTTTGATGGTGTGCACGATTACAGCCTTCACGTTCATCCTGCAACAAAAACCCAAAAAGCATTTTACTTTAGACACATATAGCTATCGTTTGATGAAGCAAAAAAGCAATACGTTTAATAGTTTTTTATTTATAACAAAAAATCGATCAATTTTTTTCGAAAAATCGATACTTCAAGTTCAAAACGTCACCAAATCGTCAATTTTTTTTTTTTCCCTTCATCGAACGATAACTATATGTGTCTAAAGTAAAATGCTTTTTGGGTTTTTGGTGCAGGATGAACGTGAAGGCTGTAATCGTGCACACCATCAAAAAAGGACCATCGCGCGTCGAGGCGTAGTGGGAGGCGGATTTTTTGATGAAATTGTTTAAAAATTTTTTTGTACGTAGTAAACAGATCAATAAAACTATATGCCAAGTTTCACAAGTTTTCCGTTGTATACTTTCTTCACAAAAAAATTCCCAAAAAGCGGTAAATTTTGCGAAAAAAAAAGACAATCCCCCCTTAAGAGGAGCATAGCCGCTGGAAGGGGGCGGCGAGGGTGAAGCGCCATTACGATTTTACAGCACTGGTTTGACACAGCGATTAAGCGGGAGATTTAAACAAGGACGTAGAGAGATGCCGGAACGAACAAACTCTTACCCAAGAATTCTTTTCCCCCTTCTTTTTCGTTTCGTTCTCCTTTTCTGCGTGCGTATGCTCGTACATGGTGCATTTTGGTTGCGTGTGAAGCTTTCCCGGAATATGATAAATAATTTAAAGTCCTTACGCCTGCGGGACGGTACACATTTTATCACTGTGCTTCTTTGTCTCTTCTCCTTGCTTTCGCTCTCCCTTTCTCTCTCTCTCTGTCTCGCTTTCCGGTGTTTTGCAGTGCCAGTGTCGTAAAATCTTTTTTGGCTGCCATTACTGATGCGGCCTCACGGCGAAATTTCTCTTGCACCATCCTTTCGTTATTTTTTTCTATAGCGAACCGCGATCCCCTAGGAAATCGCTCCTCTCTCTCCCTCTCTCCTTTCCAATAATTTATTCAATTTGATACCATATTCTCTTTATTATCAAAGTATCTATTCTCATTTTATTTATCATTGATCATTTATTTTTAAATATTTTTATGATGACATTCGATGACGTTATTATCTTAATTTTTACCGTGTTTTTTTATTACTCACTCAATTGTATTTATTAATATTTATTAGCATTTCTATTGTACATATTTTTATTATTATCGTTGGGATCGTTTTGTTTCCTTCTTTTAAAATATTATCATGATTAGTGTTTAGTTCAGATATAAACCGAAACAAATCCAAAGAAACTTGTCATGGTCCTCCGTATTATAAACTCTCCGGTGTTCTTTCGTTATTTAAATCGTTTGTTTGCGTCTAAATCTGAACTTCATATTGATCGTAATGACATTTTAACAACGAAAAAAAAAACAAAAGTAACGATAATAATAAAAATAAATAATTGAAATGATACATTTTGTGAAAAACTTGTTAAAACGGTTTTGTGCAAGTGAAACTCGATCCGATTGATGATTAAAATGACACTGAATATTAATAAATATTAGAAAGTGAATAATAAAATAATAAGTTACTACTAACGTCATTTACTTCACCAAAATATTTCAGAAGAAAATATCAATATTTAATATAATGAAAATATATTTGTTAATTATGAAAAGAATACGATAAATCATTGAATAATGGATTAGCCAAGTATTAGGTAATAAATTATCAACCAAAACAAACCCTTCATAATCGGAGGAAAAGAAGTCCAAACGGTTTTTCGGCAAAGCTCGTAATCTGACGATTTACCATCATTACTGTTAGCACCGTTATGATATTATTGATAGTGACTTAGTAATATTTCTTTGCATTGCCTGACAGCACAATAAACCCAAACAAAACCAATTTCTCTCTTTTCCTCCCGTTCGCCTTCACTTGCCCTCTGCCTCTTTTCGCCCATTCCGTCTCTCGCTCCTTCGCGCGATACTTTGTTTTATCCCCGAGCAATAACCGATCGTGTACCGAAGCACACACGCATACGAGCAATAAAACGCGTGAGAAAGACTTTGACACGGTTACAAGAGTTTTGCGCATCGTGAAGAGAGCTCGACAGACACGTACGGACGCTCGACGCGCCTACTATCTCCCTCTCTCGTTCTCTCCCTCAAGAGTGTACGCTATCGATTCAGTTACCGATCACCCTGAGCCCACATCTGGCGAACGAAAGGTCCTGCACCGGACTAACCTTACGTGACAAGTCTCACGAGTTGGGACCTTTCGTTTTTGTGCGAAAAACGACCTATAACGATACCTAGTGAAATCGAGATGGAGAACCTGAGTCCGAAGTAATCGAGGGAGAGACGTAGCCGAAGAATCGATCGTCGACAATTAACGTCAAGCTCGTATGCGAGGGAGATTCTTACATCGGAGACGGGAGATAAGCGTCTCTCTCTCTCCTTCTCTCTCTCTCTCATTTGGGAATTCTTTTGGTCTTGCAGCAATATATTTCTGGCACTCTCTTCCGCTTGCAGTTAAATCGTCACCAAACCTGGCTATTTTCAAAAATAGGCTTTTCTCACATCTGTTCGAAAACGATGTATCGAGTTTCTAAGCTACTATTTTCGTTGTTGCGTGTGCATGTCAGTTATATAGTAGATCAACATCTCATTCAATTTATTACATAGAAGCTAGCACAGCGCCTGAACACTATCTCTTTGTTCTGTTCACCTAGCGTTTAATTTTTCTGAAACTTGTGCTGTGTTAAATTGGGTACTTTCAGTATGATTTTAATTTAAACACTATCTCATTTCTGTTCACCTAGCGTTTAAATTTTGGTAAAACGTATGCGGTGTTAAATTGTGTGCGTTTCAGTACGATTTTAATTTTAGGAGTGCGTTTTTTTTTTATATTTTATGTTCGATTTTAAGGAGAGAAAAAACTTATATGCGATGTAATATGAAATTAATTTCAAGATTTTCATTTAATTCTTATTTAAGTTAAATTGTATACTTATGTATTATTATGTCAACAAAACTGTAGATCCTTGCCTAAAGGTACCAACCAAGGCATAAATAAATCAATCATCATCATCATCTCACTCTCTCCCCCCTTCCTCTCTGGCTCTTTTTCCCCTATCTCTCTTCCTGTCTCGCTCTCCCTCCCCCCCTCTCTCTCTAACCATTCGTCCCGCTACGGAACGCGAAAACTCGTATCCCCGAATCTATAGGATACTCCGATAACTGTCATAGCCTTTTTTTATTTGTTGCTATTGTAACGAGAAACTAACGCGAAACCTGCGAGGAAGGAAATAAAAAGTTCAAAAACTTCGGACGACGTTTTTCTTCAACGCTAGACAGGTTTCTTGTTGTTCGGAACTGTTCGGAACAAGTTCGGCGAGTAACGTCGATACTCTTAGGGTAGGTAATAACGTTCGAGCTTTCCGGCTACGTGTATCTTTTTCTTCCATGAACGATTCGGAGATTGATTTTTGAATTCAGTGCAACCAGCTATCAAGGATCAGTGCAACCAACTATCAACGATCTTGAGCGCCCACGTCGAGAGAGAGAGAGAGAGAGAGAGAGAGAGAGAGAGAGAGAGAGAAGAGAGAGATGGAGAATTATGAGCAGAGACAAGTCGAAAACGATACGCTACTCCTCGATCCTATCTTGATCGGCGACTATCTAACATCAACTCGCCAATATCGATGTACAGGCTCATATGAGTTTTCCCATGCTGAATAGTCAGGTATCCGCTCACCAAAACATTTTCCGCACGTGTCGTTATAACGGGAATATTCCGATATTGATTTTAAACCAGTAATGCACCAATATAGCGAAAATGTTATCCGGCTTAACCGGAAATAATGAAGCCCACAAGACACTAGGACGAAATAAATTATTATTTATCAACCCCTCGACAACGAACCCGTTCGAATCGTAAAATTAGCCAAAAAAATCGTTGCGCAATCCCAAGTCCGAGCCGTTTCATAAATCCCACTTGGACTCGATACAGGTTTGCGGTAATTCAAAAAGTAGCCAGGATCAACCCTCGAGATCGGGAGAATAAAAAAACGAGGATTGCGCGTGGAATATCTCATGTATGCAAAGCTGCGCGGTGAAATGTATTCACTCGATGAATGATAATAATCCTTATCCCCGGAGTTCGAGTCACCCGTTATAATGCTCATCAGGCTGGTAGGAAAGATCCTTAAGGGGCTGTATATCGGTAATTCTCCGGACCCTCTCTCTCTCTCTCTCTCTCTCACTCTCTCTCTTCCTCTCGGTCTTTTCTCGTCGTTCAGCGTGGGCATGCAAATTTTAGCAACTTTGTTGCTACAATCGTATATGAGGTAGGAAGAGTCAACGACAGAGAGAGAGAGAGAGAGAGAGAGAGAGAGAGAGAGAGAGAGAGAGAGAGAGAGAGAGAGAGAGAGAGACAGAGTGAGAGAGGGGTAGAGAGAGAGAGAGAGAGAGAGAGAGAGAGAGAGAGAGAGAGAGAGAGAGAGAGAGAGAGAGAGAGAGAGAGAGAGAGAATAAGACTCTCACGGGCTTGTCGTTGGTGCGGCGTGAGATGTGGTCCGTCAAAAGATCGTAAAACGCAAGGCCACGTAGTTCGCATTCGCCTTTCTTCGACCCCCGCGCCCGCGCGCGAACCAAAAGAGACAGAGAGACCAAGAGCGAGAGAAAGAGGAATGAAAAAAGGCCGGTCAAGCTTGAGAGATGACGATGCCAGGAGTCTCTGGATCACCTTTTCTCCGGACGAAAGTACTTTTTGCATGATGCAGAAGCAACGATTTTATGCGACCCTCTCTCTCCCTCCCTCTCTCTTTCTCTCTCCTTGTCTCTATCCCTTCCCCTTTAGTTATTTTTTTATACCGGCTGCGATTGCTCTCGTGGCACGAAAAAAAGAACTCCACAAATGCATATAAGCATCAGATGCATACATATAATATATATATATATATATTAGGGAGTTCCGTGACCGGAAAATAATAAAGTTTCGAGGCCCTCTATAATAGCGCCGCTGCATAACTCGGGAGCGTCGGGCAACGTTCAATTAAGAATCGAGCTTCTCTCGAACTCGAATCGAGGATGTCTTTTCGCGTCCCGCGTTCCCGCCCGTCGCATTCGTGTATAGACATACGGGAACGGGAGTTTGAAGACATTCACCGTTGAGGGCGGTCATTTAAGGTCAGATGTCCTCGGAACGAATGCCACATTGATATGACGGAATCGAAATATTATTTCCCAAGCTATATACAGGGTGGCCCGAAAAGTGACGCCCAAAAGGAGAATTCAGATGCCTCGTATCAACGCCTATCCGAATCACCGCCATGTATGATCTACGATCTTTTCTACTGTGTAAGAAAAACAGCATTTTAACATTTAATTTCCACTTTTTTGTAGCATAGGTTTTTTTCTCTTTTGTGTGTGTGTACTTTCCTCTTAGAAGTTTTTCACAGTGATTCGGAGTTATTTAGACTAATAGCCGTGCAGAAAGTGTAATGGCGTAAGGATCCAATCCACTTCCCACTTTCGGGCAGGGATCGAATGGTGGAATCAGAATTCAGTATTGAATTCCTATACTCAAACGTCAGGGGAATTGGGTGCTCATCGAGATTCCCCATTAGTATGTACGAGTCCAATGTGAATCCTAAATGATGCTGACTTTATCGAGTAGAATCCAATACAATTTTTTATAAATCCCATCCCATTTCGTACGTTCAACTTTCCGAAGAATATATATACGAGGCATGGCTATTACGTACGGGGCCTTCCCCTTTTACCATCCCCTCCTTTATTCCTTCCATCATTCACAATCCTTCCAGAGTTCCCTGCATTCCTTCCAGAGCCCCCCCCCCCCCCCCAGAGTGTTGACCGCAGCCACTCTTTCCTAATGCACTACTGTATCGCATTTGCACGAGGGCCCAGGGAAACTGCGGAAAACCTGGGCCGATACAGGCGGCTATGTTTAGGTGAGTTTCAGTTTTATTACCATCAGAAACTCAGACAAACTGCCTCCCGCTCAGAGGTTGACGCGCAAACCAGTGCACGGGCAAGTGGTCACCGATTCAAGTATTGGCAGCCTCCAATGCTGGTTAACTTCAGTGACCGCCGAACCCGCACACCGACCGCGCGCCCACCTCTGTCGGGGTATGGCTATTAAATAACTGGACTGAAGTCATAACACTTTTTATTCGTCACCAATTACAGCAGAAGTTTTATCGTCTTAAATGTACTCCTCTTGGCGATCCCTACACCGCTCCATACGACGTTTCCATTGTTGGTGGCAGAGCTGGAAGTCCTCTTCTGTCAGGTGGTTGAGAACCTCCGTCGCTTTTGCTTTAACCGCGTCCACAGTTTCAAATCTTGTCCCCTTTAGCACCGACTTGACCTTGAGAAATAGAAAAAAAGTCACAGGGAGCAAGGTCGGGCGAGTACGGTGGATGTTCCAACACGGCGTTGCCGTATTTTGCGAGGAACGCTTTCACAGACAAGGCAAAATGGGCTGGTGCATTGTCTTGGTGAAGGATCCAGGACTTGGTCTTCCACAACCATCAGACCATCAGACCATCGGACCATCAGACACAATCATGTTCAAACATGTCGCGAAACGCTCGCAGTTTGCTGGACGCAGCATCAGTCCGGTTATTTAATAGCCACACCTCGTATGCATACGAAATGAGGTGATCTTAAAAAAGTATACATCTTATACTAAGAAAGTATAAATCGCGTGAACAAGTATATCCTAAAAATCAATTTGAATCACATGACCAGAAATCGCTCATGAAGCGATCGGTGTTCATCAGGGAACAGTGCAGAATCCAATTGGATCCCAATGAGGACTCCCTACGTACGGTGTCCCAAACAAATCACCATAAAGATGTGCGTCCATCTTGGGACCCCCCAACAAATTTGTGCACGGGATAACGAAAGGATATTCTTTTTTTTGACATCCAACAAATTCCGGTTGACAGTTTTTAATGAAAAATTCTGAAAAGACGTCACTTGGGGAATAGCGCTGAATCCATTCTTGGATTCCAATCTGAAGTCCCTACGTGTAAATCCTTATAGGGATATGTTAGGATCTGGGGACTCCCCACCAAATTTCTGCACGAGTATAAGCATTTTTTTACCATCTTCACTGCAAATATGTGTCATTTGTTACACATGTATAAGGTTATTTTTTATTTGTTATAAGGTGTGTAATTTTAGGAATCAACACCTGTAAATGCCATACACAACTTAAAACAACGCGTTTATTTCTGCAACAGAAAACGCAAGCACGTTTGATGTGTATTTTTAAACACTTGAACCGCATTAACTTTGAACATGTTATTGATATCGTATTCAAAACATGTACCACGTGTAATTGCAGATATTTACACGTTTGAATATCCAAAGTGTCTTATATCGTGCGTTTGTACGATTTACAGTTAAAGTTAAACACATTTTTTCCGTATATAAATTCTTAAAATTAACATGTCAACTGCAAAATACCAAAACAACAGACCTGATACGCACAGAAATAATACACTTGAGTCTTTAATATAAAACGCATAAACCAAATCCCCAAATTGCACACTGGGAAATGTGTAAAAAGTGACTACAATGTAGCACATGTAACTGTGTCAAAACACATGTAACTGTGTTGAAACAACACATTTGGATCTGCAGTGTGAATTTTAGTGACTAATCCTCTCGAAATGTTGAACTTTCAATCAAAATCCAAGACATCTACGTTAGTGTTCACTTGCTCGTTTATTTATCGCTGAACAGTGCACTTAATGACGATAACAGAAGTTAAAAAATACGCGACGGAAGTACCCACGTATAAAAGAGGAAATAAAAGAAATGCATTGTTCTCAAAAAATGAAAAACCGCGTAAAATATACGTAGCCTCGATTCCGATCGATACCGTAAAATGAGATTATTTTAAACAGGTTTGGGATGTTTTTTTGTAGGTAACTTTTTTAACATTCTCAATTCCAACTTTTTTGCACCATTAGAACAATGTGTCCTTTGGCTATCAAATGTATAACAAAGTCAAGCTCCACTAAACCCCCCCCCCCCTCCTACAATGTTACATTAAAAAATGTGTCAAAGTACCACCGAGTGTGGGGTTTCTTTGACAAGGCATTGAAATACTACTTATGTCAAAGATTAAGGATTACTTTGACATAATTTCGATATAAAAATGTGATATCGTATGCATTATACATGAAATTAAATGAAAAACAACGAGTTTTTGCAATCAAGGTGCCATCGTTATTAAGGGAACATTTCACATATAAATGGCACGTACCCAGGGTACCATTTTCGGCACTTAAGGAAGCTTTCCAGTGTGACAGCCCGAAAAATCGCTGTTTTTCGCGATTTTTTTTTTTAAAGAAAAAATAATCTAATCGGTCTGGTTTTTTTTGTATATTAATTGGGTATTGAAGAATACAAAACAATTTTTTAAAGATCGATTTATTTATTAATTAATATCTATAAAAATGATGAAACAATTGTTGCAGAAAATGCACTTGGATGTGGTGTCCACGTTGGGGGTCACAATTTTGATCTGAAACAAAAAACACAAAAAGATTATTGATCGGTATATAATTGGCTTTCGTGCTATGGAGGCTTTTTTTTTTTTTTGCAAAAATGGCGCCGGTTTGAACAAAAAGTATCGATTTTAGCATTTTTTTTTGCAGTTTTTTTTACAAAAAAATAGGAAGATGTCAAAAAAAAAAAAAAGCTTCCATAGCACGATAAACAATGACGTTAAGAATATTGTGTAAAAAATTCAACTCGATAGCTTTAAAACTCTGCCCTCTAAGTTGGACACCGTTTTGAAAAATGCTGTTTCGAGAAAAACGCGTTCAAAGTTTCGCTGTAGCTGTAGCGCTCCGTTGCCTTCTTCCAAGAAATGCTGTACAGTAACCGAAATAATCTGAATTTCGGCATGGAAATTTCAGGGAATATTCGGAAGAGTGTATACTATTCGATAAAGCAAAAAAAAATCGATTTTTTGAAAATTTCACACTGGAAAGCTCCCTTAATCAGTCTTATAATCATCATTGAGATCAAAATCAACTTGAGCCTCATTACAATCAACTTTAGCGACATTATAATAAACTATAACAACAAATTTGAGCAACAATAGAAAAAAAAAGTATGTTGACACTATTTTTGAGTATTTTGGCTTTCTGTTAAAGTAGCCCCAGAAACTGTCAAAGTTACCCTTCGTATCAATTTAACCCCCTTTTACGGTCCTCACCAATCATCTAGACGTTCCTTACAAACGTCACTTTTCTCGCCACCCTGTATACCCACGCACACACGCTCGCGTTCGTATCCTCGACTGCTTAATTCTCCGACTGTCAAATTAACACCCGAGCCAATTCGATTAATCGAGCGCGCCGATTTCCCTCCACTCTCCCCGCGTTCCGTATCTCCGTCCCGTATCTCCCACTCGGCCTGATTGAGTTTTTATATTGATGTGGAAATTGTCTCGGGCGGGCGCGCTTCGGGTATTTATGTGACACGGGTTATTCGCGGTCTCGCTTTGAGGGCTCCTCTCGCGTACACGGTTCTCCCCCCCCCCCCCCCCCTCTCTCCCTCTCGACTCCCCAACGAATCATCGATGCTCCAATGACTCCTCTTGCAGTCGAAGAAAATCAACGCAACGAAAAATAAAAATGACTCTTCGTTCGTCCACTCGCTGACTCATCGCAAACTATTCAGCGGAAAAGCGTCACTTTCGCAAACTGTCGCGTATGATTCTCGCGTAGCGAATCGAACTCTCTCCTTCGAGAGTGCGATGAGGTTCAAAGGGACCGAGGGCCAGCGGGATGCGCATTAGCGAAGAGCCGAAGTCCGAACGACGATGATGATGATGATGATGATGATGATGAGCAAGATCTAAGCCACAAAAGGGCGAAAGAGGATTTCCGCGCGTGTAAAGCAGGAGAGACGTGTCACCCCTGTCACTTTTTGATATATGCATACACACACATACACACCCATATGTATGTATCCGATCAAGAGAGTGTTGGACGCTCTCCGTTCGTCCAGTATAAATTATCCCGTTATGCTAATCTGAACGATTTGTCTAAATTAAAAGGCGCTCGGTGGTGATCCTCGTGTGGCGGATCTCCCCAACATTTTCAACGTTCCTCTCTTTCGCTCTCCCTCCATCCCTCTCTCTTCGTCTCTCTTCCCCGGTGGGCCCAAATCGGAGAGAGAGAGAAGCTCGTTGCAAGTGAGAAGCTCGGTTGGTGGTTAGCGCGTGAAGGATCCACTTCATCCCTCTGGTCGTCGAGCTTGTCCGTCGCTTTCTCTTGATCCACCCCCTTGGCCTCTCCGCGAGCATTCCTTTCCGCGCGATATTCTCTCGGGGGTTGGCGGCCCAGAATCGGACTTTACCACTTTTCAACCCCTGTCTTTCTCCTCCCCTCTGCCGTCCTAGCTTGGCCTCTACAAGCGGATGCGCTGCGACCTCCCCCCCCCCTCCCCCGGGGGGCAGTAGGGGGGATCGGGGGATGACCGTCCCCCCACGTTATCGGGCTAAATCCCCCGCGCGGATGATGAGACTTTGGTTTATCGTGGACGTGCTCGCTGTGTGTGCGCGCCGCACCGTTACTCGCCCTCTCGGAAACGATCGCGAAACAACGATGAAGAGAACATCCGGCTGGACCCGGGAGGACGAGGGTCGAAGGATGAGGAGGATGCTGGAGGTGGAGAAGGATAAGTAGGACGAGAAAAAGTGCGCAAAGAAAGGAGGAGCGCCAAAAGCGCGAGAAAGGAAATGAAACAAAAAAGAAAACAAAAACACAACACACATAACACGAGGATTTGTTTCCCCGCCCTCTCGCTCTCTCCGTCTCCCTTTCTTGGTCGAATATAAAACGGATTGGGAGAATAGTCGGATGAAAGACCCTTGGCCACAGAGCGATGAGGCGCGGTCAGCCTCAAATCCCTTCTCGAGAGACGAGACTCGCCTTCAAAATGAGTTTTGTTTGCAGGAGGAGACGAAAAAACAAAAGGAACAAAACGAAACGTATATGCTACATGGTGTGCGTCGGATATTACGGATTGGCGGCAATATAGATACATATAAATAATAATAAACATATATATATATATATATATATATATATATATATATATATATATATATGTATGCACGTATGTATGTATACACGAACGAAGAATACTTTGAACCCGCGATATCTACGTAATGTTGACTATCAGCACATATGTCTGTTTCAAGGACAGCCCTTGACATTTTCCCAGAGAATCCGTTGATTTTCGGGCCAAAACGATACTGGAAAGACCCCCGCGTTAAAAAGCCTCACATTCAAAGGGGATGTTGACGACATCGGAATGTGCGCAATGTTGAATATAGAGACGATAACCTAATGAGGACAGTCCTCGAAGTCTCTCTTCACCTTTCCCCTATATATCGTCATCGGAATAAATTTTCCCCAAAGGATCAAAATATCTTGCGGCGAGAAAACACAATGACGGTAATATTGCGGGCACGTACGCGGAAGGACACTTGAACCAAGGGAAGCCACGTATCATGTCCGACGATGCAGTAGCTGGCTATTTTCTGTTTTTTTTTTTTTCGTTTTTGGCCCTTTCCGTTGCTTTTTTGCCGCGTCCATCTGTCACGCCACACTGGCTTATGGGGAGGTGTTGATTGACGATTAGCGTAAAGTATAGCGGCTGTGCGTTGGCCGATGCGATAGCGCGGTCAGTGCGGGTACATTAAGGGGATTCGCGCCCGCATACGGGCGTCTTGATGATTGCCGACTTCTTGCCATTCCAGGCTATATATATATATATATATTCAGAGCGTTTCTTTACGATCTGTTTATCCCTTCCCCCCCCCCCCCCCCCTCCGCGCTTTGTTTCACAGGTTACGGCGCATTTTTTATAGTGCGACAAGATCCTCGAGGGCTGTCAGACGATCGTCAGTCATACGGAGTTTCGCTTGGAAGGGCCCATATATTTGAGGTGTAGATGAGTTGCGTGGAATGTTTGTAACATCTTCAGTGGTCGGCATCCCCTAATCCACATCCCTCTCTTTCTCTCTCTCTCTCTCCCTTTCTCTCTTTCTCCCTCTCTCTCTCTTTCTCTCTCTCTCTCTCGCTCTCTCTCTCTCTCTTGCTAAGCCGTATAAATCTGAGCAACTTAACAGCGGCATAAGTCCAGGGATTAAGTGAGCAGGAGAATCCTCGTTGTGGCACTCGGCACTACGCATTGAGATGGAGGGTGCATATATATATATATATATATACGTAGGTATGTATATATACATGTGCATGCGTATACTTTGCAATTTGGCCGCGGCGAAGCAAGTTGAGAGAGCGCATCCATCTACACAATGAGAGAGCCTTCACTTATTTCCTTGTGGTTTCGACCTCTCACCGCAATATTAAAACCCCGAGAGGGAGAGAGAGAGAGAGAGAGCTCACTAGGAGACGAACGGCGCAGACTATAGAAACGCCATCTCCAGTGTTGACGCGAGAATGAGTTCCTGCGGCGCTTACTCAGGCTGGATAAAGTATCTTTTCTTATCTTCGAGACTGCATGTCTACACCCTAAATCTTAGGCCACTCATATATATGTGTTTATGTGTATACATATATACTTTTTTGACAACGAAACTGCCAATTCGCAATGTGCTCATTAAAAAGACATGCCTAAACCACCAGCTAGATCTGCGATACATGTTAAACCGGATTCGTTTTGTTATTTCTCACGAAACGCATCCGTCCACGGCCCCGAAGGAGTGGCTACTTCGTCGGGGCTCCGCTGGGCGGCGCCCGCCTGAAGTCTCTCTCGCAGGAGGAGCGCAGCGTCCACGCCTATACAAGACTCCTACGCGAGCCTCGTTGTTCGCATTCTCACTGCTGCTGTCACGGTTACAGCGTGTCACTATTTCGACAGCCCAACACGAATCTCGAACGTTTTGTCTCCCGATCAGAGGCTCGTCGCGAGATTTCCTACGGCGAGTGGAAATACGAGACAGTATTGTCTCCTGCAGTTTTTTTCTCACCTTTTCCGTTTGCAAGTGTTCCACGATTTTTTGTAATAGAAGGCCCGGAAAGCACGACGTTGAAGTTTGCAGCGTTGGAACGCAACGAAAGTTTAGTAACTCGATTTTTTTCTCAACAAATCTGGCCTGCGAAAGAGACTGAAATATTTTTTAGGATTTTCATCAGAAATATACAGAAAATTTGCAGGATACCGTTTTGTATTTAAAAGATTAGGAAATAAAGAAATGGAAACATTTTGTTGCATTTCAACGTTGCAAACTTCAACATCGTACTTGTGCAAAGTCAAACGGTCGAAGGTCCGGCGAGTCAAGGAATCTCAGTCGTTGTACGGGCGTACGTAAGGCGCTGAATATCATGCTTGGTATTCACGGAACGTTATCGCGGTCAGTTGGGAACGAATAAATGCGGTATATACATATATATATATATATATATATATATATAACGCATTTATTCTTTCGGTCTGATTATATATATAAAGATATACGATGTAGGTAGGACAACCCTGATGGGCATGTTCTCGCGGCCCAAGGGGTCGGGAACTCCTCGATATATATAAGCGGAGAGACACCCCCACGAGAACGGGAGGGATACGTTTAAGGTTATGTATATGTATATACATATATAAACGTACGTTATACAGATCGAAAGAGAGAGAGCGAGAGAGAGAGAGAGAAAGGAAGAGAGGGTGAACTGCCAGACAGGGATACAGGTTTCCCGACGGTGGCTGATGAGGTATTGATGATAGGATCGCGTCAACACCAGCTGAGCCAATTACACGGCTAAATCTCCGCTATATCCTCGCGCTTTCTCTCTCATCGCCATCCTTCTCGTTCTCTCTGTGTCCACGAATGCCCCCTATCGGTGAGAATCTCCGTGCAAACCTTTCACATCATCGATAAGCTTGTATATATAAACACACACATGCACATATATATTAGGATGATTCCAAAAAATCGACTTTTTCCTTCAAATTGCCCTATTCAGTAATTGCAGTTAGGTGCATTAAGACGCTTTTTAAAAGATGAGCCCTTACTACTAATATTTACAGGTTCCTTATTGCGATTTTCTATTCCCCATTCTCCCAACATGGAACAAAACTTTGCTTGCTACTTTCGAATATTATAACTGGCCAACGGGTAAACGTACGACAATGCACAATGCATTTTTTGTAGGGAATTGAACGCTCTATAAAAATGGTCTTTTAGGGTTTTATGAGAAATCTGCTTTTTCGAAAGTAGTTCTAGTAAATGTAAAGTTTTTTTCACTCCGGCGTCGAAACTATCAGACTTATCACTAAATGTCATGGGACCTTTTTGTAGATAATTTCATTTTCTTAAAAATCATGTCACTGAATAGTTTAAAAATGTGAGGGTTTAATAGTTAATGGCTTTGCAAATTAATTATTGGATGACAGTTACTATTTCTGTGAAATTCATTGTTATATGAACCAAAAGTTTAAATAAAAGGACGCCAATTTTTATAATATCACTTCTCACGGTTTACTTTTGATGAAAATAGTAACACACATGAGTAGTATTTTCGATTCATTTATAATTTTTTTCTGTAACAATACATTTTTTTATTTTAAATATAAAAGTTATGAAAAAGAATCTTAATAACTTTTTCGTACAGTAAAGAAGAAATCAAAAGTGACTTTATAAAAAGACGCAAATTTTTATAAAGTAACATTTCATCTTGCATGGGGTATATATATATACATATACCAACAAAATGAATAAAAAGACACCAATTTTTATAAAATAACTTTTATTTTTTTATTTACAGTACGAAGAAGTTATTAACATTTTTTTTCATAACTTTTATATTTAAAATAAAAAAATGTATCGTTTTTAGTAGTTTTAGATTTAAATTTTTAAAAGATTAAATTTTTCAGTAGTTCTTAATTCAAAATTTATTGTTTTAAATTTCTTGTAGGGCCTCGTTATTTTCAGGACAGATGGTATTTTTTTCGATGATCTTTGAAAATCGATAAAATATGGTTTTTCTTTTTGTATTCGCGAAGGAGAAGCGAGGAGACGAAGAATATCAGCTTCAAATTTACGCTTAGGATGGTGTAAAAAATAACTTTAAAAAAATGTGTTTCAGTTGAAAAATAGTCTACGATAATAATTCACTGCATTTTTCGGGCGTTTCAATTTAACGAACCGCTCTCATCATGGCTCGGACGATAAATCCCACGCACTAAGACCGAGTGAGTCTGTGTGTATACAAGTGAGAGATCGAAAGCGTGAGTGGGTTTCGTCGATTTAACTAAAGGATTTATCACAATTTGGAGAATAAAATTTTAACGATCACGCATTTTCGTGTTTTACGCAATGCGTTCGCTCGTTGTTTTTTGCCCCCTCCTATTGCTCACTCTCACGCTTTAATCCCGTTGCTCTTTACCTCGCCAACGCTGCGCCCTCCCCACTCCCAGCTCCGATTTTTTCAAAATATATCTCAAGCTCCATTTCGAAGCTGCGCCACATTCGTCGATATATTATCTCGTTCGACTGTCACCGTACGGCTCACCCGCGAGATCGTAAAGATCGGTAAAAAGCAATTTTTAACGAATAAACTTACGACAGCTCACGAATGAAACTTAATTTTTTTTTTTGTTGTTCTTTCTGTTGCAGGTAAGTCAACGAGTTTAATTCAGCGTCTTTACGACACTCGATGTCAAGGTAACCGCAGCAAATATTATTCTTTCACCATTCTCTAACTCTATATCGCGGCCCAATTAGTTATCGTCTTGTCGCACGCGTTTATTTATTTTGCCCGACAAACGATCGTAAACTTCATCGCTCGTGTACATGTGTCTGTGCGTGGATAAAAAAATGTATACGATTTAGCGGTTGAAAGAGAACAAGACAAACAGACGAGAAGTTGAAAGAAAAAGAAAAAAATATTGCCACCGACGCCCGGAGAGGAGCGCGTCGAGAATTCAGGGCCGGGGAAAAAAAATGGAGCATACGTTAGGATATGAGCGTTAAGAGGGTGCCAAATGAAAAAAACGTCTCGTGTGGCATGCATGCGCAGTGATAGGGAAAGAGAGAGACGGCGAGAGGGCCATTTGTCCCGAAACGGAAGCCAGCATAGCAGAAGGAGAAAAAGAGAAAGATCGTGCAACGGTTTACGAATAACAAAGTGGGCATGGAGGAATAACAAACGCGGTGGCTACATTGAAATGACCCGACGCTCGTATCTCATGGAGGCGAGAGAGAGAGAGAGAGAGAGAGAGAGAGAGAGAGAGAGAGAGAGAGAGAGAGAGAGAGAGAGAGAGAGAGAGAGAGAGAGAGAGACATCCAAGTTATGTTCAGCAGGAACAGTGAGAATCTTTCTCTCTCTCTATCTATCTATCTCTATCTTTATCTTTCTCGTATTGGAGAGAAAGGACATCCCTGCCAAAATTGGCTCCCTCTTGCTCTCTCTGCTTTCAGTATCATTCGGAAGATAGAAAGGACAAGAGACAGAAAAACTTGTCTGTCTCCCTCTTTCTGTTCAAACCAGAGAGAGAGAGAGAGAGAGAGAGAGAGAGAGAGAGAGAGAGAGAGAGAGAGAGAGAGAGAGAGAGAGAGAGAGAGATGGGAAGAACAAGTGGTGGAAGTGTTTGTTCCTTTTCTCTCGCAAAATCGGCTCCCAAATCTCGCGTGAAAATTACCCTATTGTCCCGCCTAAAGCCCTTTCCTTCACCGCCTCCATCCTCGGCTCGTAACACTCCTCTCCTTCTTCTCCCAGCGCCCCTACCCCTTCGCTCCTCGTATTTCATCCCTCGGTTACGTAATCGGCTTTTTGTTTCACGTTTTTATCCCACTCGGGGATCTATGGGGATGTCCTCCGGGCCACTTGGTGCCTCTCACCACCTAAAACAGCCATCCCTCGCGCTCCTTCTTGCTCGCCCTTTCACGCTGCCTCGGCTTTCATCCCCTTCCATCGAAAAATTGCCTCGACCCGTGTCGAGACCAAGGTGAAAAGCCCCCGCGTCCACCTTAACCATCCTCTCTCGAGCTTGCTCCATTGCCCCTCGAACTTCTGCCCACGTTACACACAGATGGGTTACCCGCAATATACACCCATGGGAAAAGAACCCCTATAAACAAGCTGTGAATATCGTTGTCTCTTTATCGATAGGGGCGTCGCGCGTCCGCGACACTTTTTCCGAAATATTTGTCCGTCGGACGTGTATCGAAATTCGGCCCGTTGCCATTGAAGGCGTGAAACTGTTGTGGTGACGTTCAGGGCATCGCTTTTGCCGATGACGACATGGAAGATTTATCGGAGAATGTCTTTGATGACGTTCCACAGTCATGGGAAGGTTAACGGGATCTCTGTGTACTTTTCTGTCCGAGTCACTTGACTCTATCAGTGGTTGCAACCCGGGCACGCCTCCTGGGTGGATACTGAAAGGTAACGCGTATGCAGTGCCACGTTGATTTAGCCTGGTCACGGGTTTTCGACTAGGTTCTATACGTTAAAGACTAAAGCAGACTTTTCTGTCCAAACAAACTCCAGACGTTGGTGGAAACGCAAGTTTCCAGCACCTGGAAACGCAAGTCATTATGTGATTCGTTTTAGGAGCGTGATTGCTCTCGTTCATGCAGCTGGAGATCCGAATCCGTAACGTATTCAGCTCCCAACGTAGAACAGCTCAGCTCGTGTCAGGTCAAAGAACTGTTGCAGGGCCTCACTCGAAACTGGTAGATTAATATGCAAACTATTGCACGCCAGGTGTAGAAGTATGAAACCGGAATTTTTTGGTAAAAATTACACGACTGTTGTTTGAAAATGATAAAAAAACGAATGGAGACGGCTTTCTGCGTCACATTCAATTGATCCGCGAGTGCTTGTTGACTTTGAGTATCATCTTCATCCAATAAGGCTTGCAATTCGTTGTCTGCGAACTTTTTCGGTGCTTTCCCACGCCCTTCGGTTCTCACGTCAAAATCACCACTTTTGAATTTTTTGACCCACTCGAAACACTGTGTTTTTACCAAGATCATGTTCACCGTAAGTTTCGACAAGCATTCGATGCGATTCTGCAGTAGTTTTCTTCCAATGACAACAGAAAACCAATGCTGTCCGCAAATCGTAGTTCGTAGGCACAAAACTCGACATGTTTATGGTTATAGAAAAACATACCGGTTTTGGGAACTTGCAGAAGCGGTCTTACGGTCCCTAAACTGATGACTAGCACCATCTGTAGGGAAATTTTGGTTTCATACTTCTACACCTGGTATTTTCAAACATTTTCTTCAACCCTGCTAGTTTCAATGCCAGCCCAGTTGGGTTTCCGGGGCACAGAAGGACTGTTGCCAATGAAACGGAATGAGGTCCCAAAGGAATTCAATGAAACCAAGATTTTTTTATACAAAGATTCAGCAGATTGCCCTCAGAACGAAATGGCAAAGTAGCCACTTTCGGCAGCTGGGATTGAAGACCCAACATCAGCTGGAAACCAGCCTAATCAGTACTTTCGACGACCAAATCTCACAGAATCAATCAGTGTTCCGTTTTCGACTGAAAACTGCAACAAAACATCTAATTGGGGCGAGCGGTGATTAATTTGAGCCGTTGCGCGCTGAGGAGTATATGCGTCATAGTTTTCGTCCCTCAGGCCTTCGGGTTCTCTCGCTCGCCATAAACTGTATATGGATGTTTATACGCTCGGCTTGATTTTGATGAATCGATCTAGCCCGGCCGACCGCAGCATTGAGACCCGCGCGCGCGGCGAGCACAATTCGCGTTACGTGTTCTGTCCGTCCATATGCGTTGAGCGCGTGTCGATGTGGCTCGATGACTTTTTATTGGATACATGGCGGAGAATCGGGCTAAATCGACAGTATTTAGAGGGTTGCGTGCTCTCGAGACCATCGGGCGCCCGTTATCAGCCTGCGGGGCTGGAAGGGGCTTCCGGGTTATCAATGCTAGATCTCGGTGTGTAGGTTTTCCGCAGACACACCGATGAAATGGCTGATTAACGAACGGGCATGATCCGAGAGCTTTCCAGGCGTCCAGGTGGTGTCACTTGCGCCCTTGTGTTTCGCAGCTCAATGATATACGTGCACATTTGGGTTGGAAGGGGTGAGCGGACGTGGACCATATGCCGCCAGTATGTTCGACACTCTCCAACCGTTCGGACAGTTTACCCACTCCTGAATACGGAGAGTCCAGTTTTCCTATGTGGCCATCCTTCTCGCCTCCTTTCCCTCCTACCTCTTCTGCCTCGTATCAGTCTCATAATCGATATATTATTACAGGCGATCCCTCCTCGCAAAATCGCACCGCATATACCTTTCCCTCTCTTCTTTTCCACTCTGCCGACTCATTTATCGACTAGTTTCCCGAAACCCCATTCGATGTAAACGATACCCAACGCTCGGTTTTTCATCGGCATACCTACCACCTCTTGCCTCGAAATGGAATCAAATTGTCCCATGTGCCTTTCTCCGCACTGGAAACGGACGGGAGAGGAGAAACAACCACTGACGAACAGCGCGCAATGCCAGGGGTCGTTTTATTTGAACGAACGGTTTTAACTGGCTTCGCGGGATGGGCATCACGGAGGCTTCGCGATCAATTGACATTGGAGATTCTATTTTATCGTGCCGCGCGGACGTGCTTCACAAATTCCATCTCAACGACATTGGAAAACATTGGACTTCGTCTCTATAAACTCGTCTTTTGGGGCTGACATTGAGCTGGTAGGACTAGAATACGATGATGGGAAGATATCCCTCATTTGTGGACATTTCGTTTATCCATTTGGGCGAAGTTGGTCTGCTAACGGCTCAAACGTTATTTGAGCTTTAAAACTTATCTTTTCATGCCGGGTACCTGCAGTGTGGTCCATCTGGATCCCCTATTCCAAATAATCTTCGTAAATAGTACTCAGTATGCAATGACCCGGACACCCATTTCGAAGGTTGCGGATTCCATTCTCGCCGGCATCAATGGACTCTAGATAGGCTACAAATGTTTCTTTTCCTGCCAGCTCAGCGGTTGGCAAACCAGTTGCTGGTTGAGTCAAACAGTTGCTGGTCGTTCCTGAATGTAGAAAATTGCTGTTTAAGCGGTACGATTCCCAGAAAACTTAAGCACCCGGTGTACAAGCGACGTCCTAAACCCATCGGGGCAAGTGCCCTCACAACCTACACCCTTCAAATACGTGACATAATTCGATACATCGAATGAGAATGAGCGAGAAAAACAAGCTCTCTCCCGACAAGATCGCCCGTTGCTTCGGATCTGTCGAGTCTACTATTTTTCTGCTTCAACGTCAACGATGTCACGGTTCGCGAAAAAGTCTTCGCCAGATTTCTACCGAGGCTCCATTGACGTGACACGCACGCCGCCCGTTCGCGTCCAGTTTCGAGCTAACTTTTTCTCGTTCCGAAGTTGGGAAAGCCGAGCAGGCAGTTGCAATAACTTTTCTCCCGCAGGAAAAAAGGAAGTAGCAAATATTACGGGGGTTCGTTCTGGCTCCTGTGTCATCTTCCTTTCTTTCTCATTCTCTCTCTCTCTCTCTCTCTCTCTCTCTCTCTCTCTCTCTCTCTAGCTAGCTAGCATTCTGTTCCTCTTCTGCTTGTGGACATAATATATATGAAGAAGAGAGCTATCAGAGATCAAGTGATGAAATATTGGGAGGGGTATCACAAGGCATATTGGTAAACTTGTGGTCTTCTCGCTACAGGGACAAGAGAGAGAGAGAGAGAGAGAGAGAGAGAGAGAGAGACAAATGCGTGAAACTATGGAGCGATAACGCAACTGGATGAGTCCGGTCAGTCGAGATGTGACACCTTAAGGCAGTATTGTTGTCTAGAACGCTGTTTTGGAGGTAATTTTTAGGATGGAATAACGCTCAAGCTATTCCAATGTTCTTTCCGAAATTTTGTACACCCGTTTATTGATCCTTCAAGAATGTTGTATGTTGAACAAGTTCTCGCTGCTTTTCGTGAAAATTATTGCTTTAAATCATTCCTTATACTTTCAAACGTTTCGAAAGTGCTATGTGATCAACTCCTAATGATTCTGCAAGTTCAGCTGTCGTCTGACATGAGTCTTCATGAAATCTCACGCCACACTCAACGCATCAGAATCATTATTTTTGAAACGTCTAGACCAATCTCTGCATGTTGTTTCCGACAGAACATGGTGCCCGTAAGTCTCAGCAACAATTTTGGGTTCTGCAGCTGCAATTTCTTTTTTAATAAAGTAGTGCAGTAAAATTCCCCGCAATTACTATTTCCTTGGCACGAAATTTGACATGTTTGACGGTGTGGGAAAAAAGTTATTTACACTTTGGCGAAATGACGAATACTGAATTTCAAGCTTCTTTATAGATGCGTTACCACATTGCTAACGCCATTTGTTGGAAAACCGAGGATTCGTTCAACCCCCGAATTTTTATACGTTTGTTTACAACTTTGCGCCGAAAACGCCCCAAATTGCCGACCAGATTATAGGCGTTGTATGAATGTCAAGAAAACCGAACTTGTGCTTAATCTGTATGAGAATTGTGAAGTTTATTACCAGATTCAAAAAAAAAAAAAATTTACAAAATGGTGGTATGCTAAACTTTGATTATCGATTTTTGCTATTTTTCTGGCCATTCCACGAGGTATATAAAGAGAAAAGAATTATTGCGACTCAATTCGGGTACCAACGTTAAAAAGCAGTATACTCATAGTTTATGCCAAATCTGAACTCAGCCGGTCGATTGGTCATCGCGATCTCATGGTTGCCAATTTGAAAAGCATCTTACCCTCTTTCTCCGCCCCCGGTAAGCCCAATATCTCGCGATTTAGCTCAAACTTCATTTACCCATCGCACGAAAATATGGGCCATTTCTCACGAACAAAACCACCCTAAATCCTATCCGTGAATAAGACCGCACCCCTCAAATACAAACTTAGTGCCATTTCGCGTCCTCTTCGTCTCCCGATCCTTGTCTTTCCGCCCAGAGAATTCAATTTTTGGAAACTTTACTCACGCTGTCTCACGCTCCGGTTGAAAAAAATGGTCCCGCTCATCCAGTCGCAAAAAAATGGTCCCACTTATCCAGTTGAAAAAAATGGTCCCTCATCGGGTTAGGAAACAAATTGTCTCCCTCATCCGATTGGCAAGAATGGTCCCTTTCGTCCGGTTGGAAAAGATAGTCTCTCTCGACCGATTGGAAAGAATGGCCCCGCTCGTCCGGTTGGTAAAAATGGTCCCGCTCATTCAACTGGAGAAAATTCAAGTGGGCCCTTCTTTTGACCAGAGGATTCTAAAGGGCGTGCGAAGGAATATTGGAAAACGGATGATAACGACGGCCTTCGCTGTAGACACTTGACAGTTCGATTAAAAGGTTGGCTGATCATTCGATTGCTCGTGACCGTAAAACTGACCATTTTATCCTGAATTGACCATAGATAGCGAGTGATGCACAGTGAATCGTTGCGGACCATATGTCGCAGATATTCTCTCTCCGTGGCGTTTTGTCGAGGCGCTTGGAGGGACTCGATTTCATTATCGACTCCGGCTCTCCCTGTGACGTTTTGGCTTTTATCCGGCTACTGCTACTACTCGTGTCATTCACTCGATCAAATTGCCAGCCCTGCCTCGTTTCGCGACTTTATTTTGCTTTCCCGCGCTCCCGATATTAGTTCGGACTATACACACGCGCGGAGACCTCGGGATCCGATCAGATTCCATCGTAAAAGTGAACGAAAAAATTGCTTTCCTTTTGGTCTTTTTTTTTTTTAGTTTTGCAACCCCTCCCCCGCCCCGTCCTCTGTGCTACGTCCCACGCCTTCGTTTATTACAACTATAAAGCTGGTCGGTGTTGCGCGCATTTTTCATACGTTTATATATATACACTTGTTGCAATCGCTAATCGTTTTAGTCGTACGAGACTGGGAGTTATAAATTTCGAGATCAGTCGCCGATCTCTCGGGATTCCTTCATGGAATTTGCAATACTCTTACTCTCTCTTTCTCTCTAACTCCTCGGAGCCGGAGAGATCACCCTCTTTTATAGTTCCTGCTGTAAAGTCGAGCAGCAGCCACCGTTGAAACGTCCACGTGATAATTTATGCTACCAATCGAGAGTATTCGAGTAAGCGGTGGAAAGACAGCGGCATGGAGAACCGACAGTCCAATCTTATGCTCTCCTCTACCTCTCTCTGTCTCTTTCTCTTTGTATCTCCATCCCATCCCCCTTAAGAATATATCCCCAGTGCAATGAGTGTGTGTACCCTGCTGGGAATTTGGTTCATGGGTTTGTCGGAAATGGCTTTTAGGGTGATATTTTATTAACGTTTACATATTGAGGTTATTATGAAAAAGACATTTTCCGTATAGTTAATAGGCCTGCGTGAGCTTGGAGCCCGGTGAACGGTCGATTCTCAATATTTTATACTGATGAGAATGTTGGCATGGAAAGGTCGAGATGTTACACATAATTGATAAATATGCTTGCCGAGCGGAATTTTTTTTTTTATTGAAAAATATTGTTATAGAGTGCAATTGTTATTTAAACAAAGCGGCACCGTTTCTGCGTGAACAATCGATGTAGGTGGCAGTGCTGGGCAAAATTGTAATAAAAAATTAACAATTACAAACTACTAAAGGTAATTTTTAATTAAATCGTATTCCATTAAAATTACTTTTAGTAATAATAATTGGATCGGAGTTCATTAAAATTACTTTCGATAATTGTAACTGAATTAGAGTCCATTGAAATTATTTCCAGTAATCGTAATTTAATTGGAGTTAATTAAAATTACATTGAGTCATTTTAATTAAATCGAAGTTCAGTAAAATTACTTTCAGTCATTGTAATTGAATCAGAAATCATTACAATTATTTTCAGCGATTGTAATTCAATCAGAAATTATCAAAATTACTTTCGGTAATAGCAAACCACGCAATGTGGTTTCATTAGATTTTTTTTCCTTGAGAGAATTCTATGCATCGAAATGAATATCTCGTTTTTTTTCTCGTAAAAACGAAGCTTTTTTTATACAATATTTTGCAAAAATATTGTATAACACATAATTTTAGCGAAATTTGCGTTGCGCCATTCGAAAGAGCGGCCTTGAAAATAGTCGATAAGGTACTTTAGGAATTTTATCCCCGACATTTTCATGGTAAATAATCACGTCGGAAAGAAGACTTGTGAAAAGTGTCTTTGTGACGTTGAAGGGTTAATCGTAAGAAAATTGTATTTGATATAAAAAAGTAACAATTTTCGCAAGTAATTGTAATAAATAATACAAAAATTACTATTTTTTCCAGTAATTGTAATTGATAACGGAAAAATTACAATTCTTCCAAGTAATTGTAATTGATAACGGAAAAATTACAATTCTTCCAAGTAATTGTAATTGATAACGGAAAAATTACAATTATTTCGAGTAATTGTAATTGATAATCACAAAATTACAATTGTTTATAGTAACTGTAATTGATAAATAAAAATTTATAATTGTTTCCCGTAATTGTAATTAGTGACTAAATATTGCAGTCATTTACAGTAATTGTAATTTACGGGTAATGAAATTACAAAAGTAATGTCAGCTGCCCAATTCTGGTAGGTGGTCCTGCCAACCAGGCTCATCTGAAATTACTAATTAAAAAATCCACTTTCAGCATAAAAATAAAAGCTTCCTATGACTAAATACATTTTTGATATTTTGATAACTTTGAGAATGCCAAGCTGTACCGAAAAAGGTAATTATTTTCTTTAGTGACTTTTTCGAAAAATGAGCCTGAAATTTATAAATTACTTTCAACGTTTTTTGTTCATGAAAAATTTGTTAATGAAAAATTTCATCTTCCCCCGACTGAATATCATCATTTAAAACCCAATTAATGAGAAAATAGTAAAAAACAAAATTTAACTCATTTTCCGGATAAGTCACTGAAGTAAATAATTACCCGGAAAAGCAATGTTAGCATTGTATTTTCACCTAGATTTCAAATTAAACTACCTAGATTTCAAACTAAAAAACGAATGTACAGCAGAAAATTAACGGCAAGACGTGAAAAAAGACTGCCGTTGCTCATGGGCAGATTCTTTGATTTCTGTTTTATTTCAAAAAGTTCAACTGCACGTAAGCACCAACTTACTTGGTTGCTTCAGCACTAGACACACGCACACGCACACACACACACACACACACACACACACACACATGTATGTGTATGCATATAAGTGCATTAAAAAAACTGTATATTCTCGCATATACATAGTCCCATCATCAGAAGTCGCAAGGTAATGCAGACTTTACGGAGAAGCCCTCTACTCAGCCTATACCCCAGGCATTTTTCACCCATTGTAAATATTCCTGCCGACATTTATGCCCGTCACTCGGAACGATATGAGGCATAAATAACTACGCAGCTGAGGGTTTTGGTACCGCGTATAATAAAGCGAGCTTCGCGTGCACTCGCGCGCCACATCAAAAATAGTAATAATATGTTGCAACGGCGCGAGATTATGCGCGTGATCGAGTAATGAAATTCTTCATCGCCGGTGTGTTAATCCTCGGGCTACCGGTCAGCCCTAAGGTAACAAGGTGAGAATAGCCGGAAATGGCAGTGTCGCTTTGATCCTGCAGCTGGATGTGGAGACCAACGTGTCGTTTGGTAAATTCCGGTGAATCTTCGAAGCGAAGTATACTGTACCGTGCAGAAATTGTTGTAGGCATCCAAATGGAGGCCTATACTTGTCCCCATGGGATTCACCATTGATGTTCAACGTAGGAATCCAATTTGAATCCAAAAGGATCCCCACATTGTCGAAGAGAATCCGATATGATTCTTGATCGATCCCATCCCGTTCTGTACCTCAAAATAAAATAAAAATATTCCTACTTTCCAAATGGATAATACGTTTTATTAATAAATTAAAATGTCAGGTGATTTTAGGACGCCCTTTACCAAATCGGTGGATCTTAAAAAAGTATAAATCTTATGTTAAAAAAGTATATCTTGACCATTTTTCCGTCCCATAGAAAGTATACTATGGTGCTGGCATTCCACGAGTATGCATTTCTTTTTACTTCCCAAATTTCCTTTGGCAGATTTCAGCTACGAATGTCACTCAAACATTTTTACCGATTTTTCAGTTAGCGATCTACGATGTTTATCTGCAGTGTATGATTTTAGATAACAATGAAAATAAAAAAATAATGACTCTTCCTTGCATTCCAACAATGCATACTTGAGCATCACAGTAGGGTAAGTCCGGAGTAGTTGGCCACAGTTTTTTGAGGGATACGTCAAAATAAAAAAGTACAGATGGTGCTTAACTTATCTTTATTTGTAATTAAACTTTGAACATTCAACTTTAAGATAATTCACGAAATTGAAACCAACTCCTATCATATCAACCTTAAAATTACTAATTATTTTTTATCACGCTTGGCTTTCTTTCCCGGAGCGTGATGGCCAAAGGAATAGAAGTGAGATGGCCAGTTACTCAGCATTGTGCTCTCGGTTTTCTCTTTGGCTTTATGTTTCGATTCTTAATTTTTTTTGCTTTTAGCCACATCTAGAACACATATAATCGAAATCAGTATAGTTTTCGCGTACCCAAAGTTGCCATACTATCCACTGAAGTCAGTGTTCGATGAGACGAGGTTCGTAGTAATTTTCTTCGCAACGTTTTTTGTCATAGTTCTTATATCGTCTTTGTAAGGTCTTCCTAGGTATTTCGTACGTCCTAGTGGCCGCACGAACCGACAATTCATCATTTTTCACAGCACTAATAGCTGCTTTTAATGATTCTTGAGTCCAATTCCCTCGTAGAGCAATTTCTTTTTCTTGTACTTATTAGGCATCTAAAACAAATGTAGGAAAATGAATTTCTTGAACACATTCCAGCTGATACTATGGCCGTCATACACCGACTGTACGTGGCCATCTCTCTTAATGTCCCAGGAAAGATGACCACATCTAAAACGTAAACAAGTAGAAACGATACATGCGAAATCTTGAGGTTATAACAAAGCACTGCTCGAGAACTATTCAAGAAATACAAAAGTAACCATTGCTTTTACAAAATAACATCACCACAATGTAAAACATGAAGCCTTAAAAAAATTAGCACTAAACAGAATAATTAAGGATGTTGAGTCCCTATCAAACATGTTAATGTTAATTGTTCAATAAATAACTTCTTAATCGTCATAAAATTTTCACGCGACCTCCTGAATACTTCATGTAAAAACATGCCAAATTTTCAGAATTCTATCATGATTACTTCAACCTCCTTAAGGATTGAAATAAAAAATGATAAGAAAATTCTGAAAATTTTGTATATTTTTGTATGAAGTATTTAAGAGGTCGTGTTAAAATTTCACGACGATTAGGAAGCTCGTTATTAAAAAATTAACATTTTGTTAAGAACAATTTTTAAAAGAAATAAAAAAAAAATTATGAATAAACTTCGTTTTGTTTCCGTTGCTTTCGGTATATTGTAGATATTATAAAATTGAGAGGTCAAAAAAAAAACTTATTGCAAAGTTGCATCAGTTTCCATAAAACAACATTTAATTTGTGAATGTTAATTGTTCAATAACGAGCTTCCTAATTGTCGTGAAATTTTTGCACGACCTCTGAAATACTTCATACAAAAACATACCAAATTTTCAGAATTTTATCATCATTTGTGATTTAGGACTCAACATCCTTAAGAAGGATTTTACTTACGTAAAATTTTTTGCCCAACTTTTGCTCGTACACTTACACCGGCACACGACGCGAAGCGAATTAAGCAGTAACAGGTGAAATCTAGTGCGCGGTTTTATGGAAGATTTCTGTTACCCTATACTTTCTGCGGGACGAAAAAACGGTCAGGTCTTTCCTGCGGTATCTTTTCTAAGAGACACTGCCCTGGGATCAGGAAAAAGCTCGGTTGGGTGAATCTTACAATTTGTGGTACTGCGTAAACTTGTGGGGGTGTTCCTTCCCTGAAAGTGCGACTGGGCTCTCCTGTGAGGCCGTCTATACAGCAAGTGTCGTCTCTCTGCTGGCTCCGGAGATCTCGGAACGTGCACGTGGATGGGGTGGATCGAGCAAGCTCAAGCTCACCGGTACACGAATATCCATGGGATATACACTACCAGATACGCTGCGGAGTATCCTGATCGCTTCGTTTTAGGGAGGACATGGGTGGATGAGGGAGAGAGAGAGAGAGACAGAAAGCCTGCCTTGTTTCCATGCGTTGCAACGGGAATATCCGATGTCAAACCCCATATATACATGTCCACGTGTCCACATGTGTATATATACAGGATGATTCACAACAATTATGGTTCTCTCGGTGAACACAGAGGATGTGTGGTTGCGAGCGAAAAGCTTTTTTTTAATGTCGTGCGACCAAAATGTCCAAGATATTTGCGTTCAAATTCGGATGTTTAGTAAACAATGATACAGTAGTTGCTCATGAGAATTTTTTTTCATGCGAGTATTAATTATTAATATCTTATATATCAATATCAAGTTTCTGGGATCACAAATTTTTTATCGAAAAAAAACAGCTTCAAGAATAAAAATACACTTGGTTGAAACTTCCACCTTCTTGCAATTGTGGGACTTTGAATTTCCCAAGCTTTTGGCATTTTAGTTACACGTAGCTCGTAGCCGAGAAAATGAGGAATTTTGGTGATTTTTTTTCTGGGTAAACGTGTGCAGGTTTCCATTTTTATTGAATTTTGTTCAAACGTATGGTTTTGAAGTATTTTTTCCAATTTTTGTATTGAAAAATATTTATGAATGTGGCAAATACAATGGCTTGTGCAGACCACTGTCATAAACCGTCCTTGGCGGTGACCACTGCTGCTCGGAAACAACCCAATCGAAATAAAAATAATAAAACGCATTTCGTTTGTGCATGAAATGATCTAGTGCTCGCACGAAAGATTCAATGAAATATCGATTCTTGAATAACTGCCTGCAGTCCAAAGTGAAGATATCGGGTTTCAGTGACAAAAGCACTGTATTTTCGTTGATAAAAAAAAACTATACATCGAAAAAAACATCCTTCAAGTACTGCTTTTTGATATGTGAAAGAAGCTTGTTAAGTTGATTTCGCTTGATAAATTATGATGCTTGAAATGATGACGAGCTTGATGGTTTCGAAAATAAAGCTTGATTTTGAAAAAGTGATTTTGAGAAAGACGCCTTTAAAGATCGCGCGACCTACCCACAAACGCCCACAACTCCCTCATTTTTCAACGGATCTCTTTGAAATTTGCAGAGAATATTAAAAAATTGCTATACTTCGAGAATCCGTCGAAAGCGAAAAGTCGATATTTCCAAAAATGTCAACTATTCGAAAGCCCTCAAAAAAGCGTTGTTTTCGCAACCACACAGCCTACATGCTCCCAAAGGTGACCCTCAAAGTTGTGAATCACCCTTTATATGGAGAAAAGGTGATTTCGAAGACACTCCACTTCGAGGGCCTCAAAATAGCCGAATATCCTCATAGTCAACGTTACATCGTTACATCCTGTTTATATACATACACATACGTACCCATCCATACACACACACACACACGCACTCGGTAAACGAGGATGGTAAGCCTGCCCGCTTAAGTCCGTAACTCTGGCGTGATTTGTGTCCTCTCTGGCTACAGTATTCGCTCGATTCTCTCCTCCTCCTCTTCCCCCCGTCCCTCCGGTCTCTTCTTTCCACCTTTCCTCCCTCCGCGCCAAAATCGACTGCTAATTATCGAAAGGGCGTAGAGCACGGAATTTTTGCTCCTCTTCTCGCCCACTCACCGCCCTTTTGCATTTTTACTCCCCAATGCACGCATATATGTGTGTCCTTGTGTGTAATGGGCAAACGCGGTGGAAGCGGTTGACACACCGAGTGACCGTGCACAGCGATACAACAGTTCGACCAGGGACATATATAGATGCGGTATGGGGGGGGGGGGGGGTTGCGGACAGTATGCTGGCTCGATCATCCCCCGTCTTGAGAGGGGCGAGAAGATACGGGAGAGAGAGAGAGAGAGAGAGAGAGAGAGAGAGAGAGAGAGAGAGAGAGAGAGAGAGAGAGAGAGAGAGAGAGAGAGAGAGTGAGAGAGAGTGAGGGGCGAGAGGGAACGAGATGTGGGCACAAGGAGTGGACGGTCGTGAGGGAGTTGCGGAGGGAGGAAGTCGCGCGCGAACGATCGCTTCGCTTGCGTAGCCTATACCGAGCAATTAACAAGTCCCCCTCAAGGGGCTAATCCTGCTAATCCCTTGACTGATGCCCTCGTACTCACCTCGCCGCCCTACTCACTTCACCTTGTCCATGACCCCGTTCCCGCATCTGTTAGTAGCTGCATATATATATATATATATACACATATATATATATATATATATATATATATATATATATATATATATATATATATATATATACATGCATGTATGTATGTATGTATGTATGTATGTACTGATTACATACATGACGGTTTATATTTCACCCGCATGAACGCTGGTGACACTTATTTCTCTTGACGGTCACTAAACGTGACCGATTGCTAGAATGGTTTTTTTTTTGTAGTCGACCAAACCGACAATTTTCGTTTTTTCGGTCGCCAAAGTTTCCTTATTAACGAACATTACGAAAAAAAAAATGTTCGACAATAGGGGACTCGGAGATTGGAAATTATATATACACAGGGCTACTGTTTATCGGTCACGATTCCGTCAAAGGGTTGTTTTCCGCTATCAAATAACCTAGTCACGCCGTATTCAAAAATGAATAATTTCCGGGATATCATTAGTTTATTATTTTTTTACAGTGAGGGGTACGCAGCTTTGGAAATGTATTTAAAAAATAACTGTTGTATCGAAACAAACTATATTATTATTTGCAGTTTGAGGACACGGTGACAAGGAATTATCGACAATAAAATAAGAATAATTGTTAGACTTGCAGAGTTTTGGACGCGAAAAAATGTTTGCGTATTTGTCTTATTTTATTGTTGATAATTGTTTGTTACTGTGTCCGCAAACTACAAATAATTGTAAAAAGTTTTATTCCACACAACGGTTGTTTTTTAGGGATGTAAAGTGGAACGTGATGGTGAACGTGATAAGGGGAAGGGACCCTGTACAAATGGAAGCTACAAAATATAACAATGTTTTAAAATAATTTTTAAAGTTACCTACCCTTCACTTAAAACAAATAATATTTCGAAAATTGTTCACTTTTCTATAATGCATTACTGGGTTATTCGATAGCGAAAAACATGTCCTACAACCCTTGCACGGGATCGTGACCAATAACCAGTAGCTCTTTATACATGTATACCGCGTGAGGCAACAACTATTAGCAGGAGAAATATTTTCCAACCTATCAGACTTAAGTAGGAGACAATTTTTCCTACAAGAGTTGCATAGTTCACAGGGGGTCACCGAGTGGTAGGGACGAGGTTCATCCAGGGGAAGGCGCTTCGAAGATATCGAGGTCTCCTCCATTTTTTTTAATAGGAGCGCCGTTTTTTCAGAAATTTATCGCGAAACTAAAAATAATTTCACAAACCAAATTTCAAAACGATCTGTCAAGATTCAGTAGAAATAATCGATAAAAACAATATAATGAATAAAATAAGCTAGTAAATAATATTAATTTTGAATTGAAAGCCTTGTGAAAGCCTTGAAACAAAAATTGCACTGTCCTTAGCCTAGAGTTTGTTTGGGTTAGATGGGTGCCGCGATTGCTCGCGATTGACCAAAAACGAAATCGTGTCAAGTGTTGCAAGGACGGTTTGCAGCCGTTCCAAAGAAATCCGCAGGACTTTAAGCGTCGTTCCGTCACTGTGGATGAAACATGGATACATCGCGACACTCCTGAGACCAAAGAACAATCTAAACAATGAATTGGCAAGGGGGAATGAGCACCAAAAAAGACGAAGAACCGTTCCCTCGGCCGGGAAGGTTATGACGACTGTCTTTTGGGATTTGCAAGGAATAATCCTCATCGACTATTTGGAAAAGGGTAAAACTATTACAGGCGCATAATATTAATCGTTATTGGACCGTTTGAAACCGAGCTGCAAGATAAACGTCCACGATTGACCCACAAAAAAGTCCTTTTCCATCACGACAACGCACCAGCTCACGCTTCAGTAGTTGTGGCCGCAAAATTAATGGAAATAGGGTTCCAACTCGTTACACAACCCTCCTGTTCTCCAGATTTGGCTCCCTCGGACTATTACTTGTTCCCCAATATGAAGAAATGGCTGGCGAGAAAAAGATTTCATTCAAACGAAGAGGTGATTGCAAAAACGAATGGCTATTTTGCACTCTTAGACAAATGCTATTATACGGAAGGGATCAACAAACTGGAGCAGCGTTGGATGAAGTCTATAAGCCTAAAAGAAGACTATGTGAAAAATAAAAAAGGTTTATCCCAAAAAATTAAGTAGTTTACATTTTTGCACGGACTTATCAAACGACCCTCGTATTCGCTTACAAAGGTAGTCATGATCCCGAATCACCCAGTACATAGGGGAAAAAACGAAGAAAAAAGAAAAAACGAATAGCCGTTTGAATTCAAAATGGAATTTGACGATTTCGAACGTTCGATTATATCTTAAATGGCGGAGAATAAAATTGTCGAATGATGAAATATATATGCCGGCGAGGAAACGCGAGCACTTCCTGTTTCGCATATGTACGAGAGTGGGCAACACACCCAGGGCTCCCCTTTTTCCTATCATGCTGATCCAATAACGAGAACTTTGACATGTTGACGTCAATAGCGAGCGGCCGCGCGCGAGCCGTCGAAAGTCCGCCAATATTTTCATTCTGACCCCCCCCCCCCCCGCTTCACCGCCCCATTGCCGTGGAGATATGTGAACAGCGCGTGTATATCATCGATACGATCGCGGAAATGGTTCGAGAGTATCGCAGGTATGGGCTTCGGAGCTTGCCAACTGGAGTGGAGCCTCGAAGCGGCTAAATAAACGTCGCCGCCCGTCAAAACGCGCCCGTCGGGGCCGCGAGCCGCTCAAAGCATTCGAAACTAAAGCTCGAGCACCTTCGTCCCGGATGTTCAGACTTTTTTTTTTTACGATCCACGATTTTTCATATTTTTATCTTACGGGAGCGTTGTAACAAATTCGAAAATCTCACTCACAATTTTGGAATTAAAAAAAAGTTCAATAAAGATCCGACGGTATCGGAATAGTACCAAATCGTTGCGTCAATGATGCAGAAAAAAGTAGTGTTTCCATTTCGCGCTTCGTGATCGTCTCGCTAATTCAGGATTCGCATTCATGCTCGGAAATAAATGGTACGAAAAAAATTACATTCTTCGAATACTTGTTATTCGACGATCAAATTATTTTTAAGGGATTACACCTAGTTGATGTTTTTCGAAAATATAGATTTTTGGGGTTCGACGCATTCTCAAAATTTAAATTATTCAATGCCGAGTTTTTTTTATCGATGAAAATAGAGCGTTATTTTCACCTGAGATCTATACTTTCATTTTGGACTGCAGTCATTTTTTCAAAAATGAATATTTTAAATTTTTCATCCATAAGCACCAGATAATTACTTTGTTTGAACAACGATCTGCGCAAACCAAAGTTATAAATATCTTCCAGTAAAAACATTGTAACAGATACTCAAAACCGTACGCTTTGATGTAAAAAAAAAGATTGGAAAACCTGCTCATGTTTTCCTCGAGAAAATTCACAAAAATTCCTGTTTTTTCCGACCACGAGCTGGGTGTAGGTAACACGTTAAATATACTGAGCGGAGAATCATTTTATACTCTTGACGATTTTTTCTGGCTTAAAATATGGCCTCTGCAAATATTTGGGCCGAGACGGCGGCAATTCTCAAATTTAAAAACAACAACATTTGAAAACAGTTGAAGGATTGTGTGTCTGTATTCTATTCATTCGCACACACCCACACTCTATATGTGTATGCAAAAATATAATTTTTCAATATCGACTTCGAGGATCGTTCTCATACTCGATATTATGTCAATCCCAGAGTCCTCAAAATCACCTTTAGGTAAATGTGAGCAAATTCATATAAAGATCACTTCGCGGATCGGCCCGTCTCTAACATTAACAGTTCGCTTAGGAAACATTTAATTACTATCCGCAAAACAGCCAGGTGTGCTGATAGTCAACATACGTAGGAACAATGGCTTAAAAATAACTGGTCCCCATGAATATATATATATATGACTTAATTTGGCATGTTACGTAGGCAAATCCACGTAACCATTCATCATACGTTAAATTACGATCCAAACAAACCATACAATATCTGACGATTAGAGGACTCAAAAGAGGTAGCTATACAAGGTGGATATTCTCATTATTATAACTCGCTTCGTGATTCGTATTCATCGAATAAATTTTGCCTCGGAAGAGCTCTCCGAAATTTATAATTCTTTACAAATCACAGTAATAAGTGTCACGTGATACTTGATGCAGATAAATCAATCGGCTGTTGTGACGTTTTCAGTGAGCCTTTTTTGTAGTCGCTTGGTGAAACTGAAAGTAGAGAGTCTAAAAAGCCACGATGATCAAGTTCAATACTATGGAAGTTTGCAGGTTCGTACCATAGAGACCCAGTATGTAAATCTGGAACAAAAAAAGATTTCACACACGCAAGGAATACGATTTTCTCGTTCCATCCCTTTAGGAGATGACTTTTGAAAAATCCTTTTTTACAATTAGTGCACCTCTGCACCTTCTAAGGAACATTCCAATTTTCATGTTTCTATCTTCAGTGGTTTAGACTGACTGTTGTCTATATATATATCAGTCATTCATTCAGTCGGCCAGTTACGGAACTGCTTTATATATACAGATTGATCAATTTCTGTAATTTGTTTGATTGAATATCACGAGAATTGATCTGCAGTAACTGGAGTAGGTTTTGGACCCTTGATCTTTGGCAGGATTCGTTTTGGTTCCGGGCTCGTTGAGGAGTAGCCTTTTTTATTGGGATGTCGATTATTGCAGTTGCACATGCAGCTGCGTAACCTTGTTAATAATTTATGGTCAGGGTTGAGCCACAAAGAGAGAAAGGAGAGAGGGAGAAAGGGATAGGGAAGATGCTATCATATTGGCTGAGGCGTTAACAGCGTTAATGGCAAATCGAAATTCCCCTCGTACGTATAACTGTTATTCCGTTCTTGGTACATGGCTTTGCATTTCATCCCTCCTCGCCCTCCCTACAGCTCCATTTCTCTCTCTCTCTCTCTCTCTTTCTCGCTCTCTCTCTCTCTTCAATGGCTACGCGGTCTTGTCACCTATTACAGGCCTACAATGGACCCAGTGCCATCCACTGCGTCCACCTATTATGTCACATTTCGTCCCGAATCCAATACAAATAGCTGCCAACGTACAGCGAGGGCAAGTGAGCACAAGAGAGAGAGAGAGAGAGAGAGAGAGAGAGAGAGAAAGGGAGTGAACCAGACGACCCTGTATGATCGTGTATATACAACCAATGATAAATCAAACTCTTCGTTCGATACACCAGCTTTTGTCCTCGCACCCCGAACATCCGTATACATGTACACTGAGTGTGTACATGTGTCCCATGAACCCCGATATATCCCGACGATCCTAGGCCCTTTTTTCTCCCCCTACGTACACCGCTTACATACATACACTCGCTCACCTCTCCAATGGTGGTTGTAGTTCTTTTTTTTCGGCGTTTTTTTGCACCGTGAAACGAGCAATCCCATGTGTCCACACGGTCGAGAGGGGAGCAGTCTCTCTCGGTGAGCCGATCTAACCGAACTGGCGGCGTGTCATCAACGTTGCACCGGAGATTATAATCCTTCTATATATATATATATATAAATTTGTCCCTCGATCGAACAAATTGAAAGCAAAGTTTCAGGGCTCAATGTATTTTTTTTCAGTCCCGGCTTCTCCAATCCCCTTTTATTCCGAAGACTCATCTTTCGTCAAACCCTAACGCGACTGATCCGTCAAATCTATCATTCTGCCAAGTGGCCCCTTCTATTCCAGATTGATGGAGAGTGTTCCGAAAGAACGATAAATTAACTTAAATTCCTCTCAAAAATAGCATGAGTATCTCCTAAAGTTCTTGTAAAATCAGAATTCTCCGAAATTGGAATTATCATGTGGCAGACCTTTTTGGGTCATCAAGATGTTTCTCAATTGTTGCTTGGGTTATCCGGGCTTGCTTGGGTCGTCAAGACTTGCTTGGGTCGTCAAGATGTTTCTCAATTATTACTTGGGTCAGCAATGTATTCCTTAACTGTTATTTGGGTAATCAAGAATTCTTCGAGCGATCAAGGTTTACCTCAATGGTTGTCTTGGCTCATCAACAATTCCTTGGTCCATCGAAGTTTTCCTCCATTCTAAATCAAGTTATCAAAATTTGTCTTCCTTAAGAACTTTCCTTAATCGTTACTCGGGTCCTCAGGATTTTCCTCAATCGTTACTCGGGTTCTCAGAATTTTCCTCAATCGTTACTGGGATCTTCAGAACTTTCCTCAATCATTACTTGGGTCCTCAGGATTTTCCTCAATCGTTACTTGGGTCCTCAGCATTTTCCTCAATGGTTGCTTTGGTATTCAGGATTTTCCTCAATCGTTACTTGGGTCCTCAGCATTTTCCTCCATGGTTACTTTGGTATTCAGGACTTTCCTCAATCGTTACTTGGGTCCTCAGGACTTTCCTCAATCGTGACATGGGTCTTCATGATTTCGTCCGATGCCTGTTCACCTCAATTGGTCCGGACCACCGGGCGGTCAAATTTTATCGGTCAACCGGTTGAGAAATGGCCACCCGATCTTCGTCTCCCCCGTCAGGTTTCATTCGGATCAGCGACAGGTCCTTCATATTTTTATCTCACAGCGCGTTCAATCAGGAGTACGCGGATGCGTTAAGTGATGGCGTTATTTTGATGCAAACGCGAGTGGACGCTGGAAGTAGGAGAATGAAGGGGGTGGCAAGACGGATATCATGGTACTAAGTGGAGTGTGACTGCTCCGTCGTCTGGGCTCTCTCTCTCTCTCTCCCTTACGAGTGTGACGACGGGAGGATGCAACGCATCAAGGGCTAGTAGGGAAGCGGTGACGCGACTCGGCTATGTTCGCTTTCACGGCTGTAGGGACGTGTTACACGCCAAGCTCGTTGACAGCTTCTAGCCTCGCGACATTTCGCCCCTCTCCCTCTCTGTCTATGTCCCTCCGGTGAAGCTTGATCCGTTGGAGCTTGTCTGCGGACGGTCCGGAGAGGTCATTAGCCCTCAATGATCCACCCGTGATCCCTGGCCCGAGGAGGATGTTGATTCGCGTCTATGCAGCATCCCTCAATCTCCTCTCTATCTCCCTCTGTCCCTCAATCCGCTGGCGATTGTCCCACGACCCCGAATCGCCAAAGCACTCCGTGTCTTGCCCACCCCTATCTTTGGCTTACTCTACCCTCAGCCCTGTTCGCCCCCGCGGCCAACAGATTTTCCGCGCGAATCGCTCCAGCAATGGAAGCCCACGAAACGCCTTGTTCCCGTGGCTGTTGTACAATGTAAGTGGGAGGGCACCTTCAAGGGATGAATTTCATGGACACCGCGAGGAACGAAGCCCTCGACGCCGTGCTCGTCCCCGATCAGTCCTGTGGTCCTCCCTCGTCCTTTTTGATGGTAGGCATCGCGCGCGCAGGCTATTAAGACGCTCGCCGAGATAAAAGGTGAAGCATCCCATCCCCGCATAGCGCGGCATAACCGCCCCGAGTGGAGGAAACGCGCGGAAGAACCTCAGGAACGAGCGATGAGAGGGAGAGATTGCGGCGGAAACGGAACGGCGCAGCGAGAGGGAAAGGAGGAGACCGAGGGATGAGATGAGACGAAACCAGACGAAGAAATGCAAGTGTTGTGGTGGAACAAAACTGGTAGCCGAGATGAGACTACCCGAGTCGAAATTTAGACACTCCTTTAAACCTCCTTTCGATCCCAATTTGTCATTCAATGGAGGTTCAAGAGGTTCAAATGGAAATCTCAAAAACATGTATATCAGAACCTACTGCACCTCCAAAAGTGGCAGAAATTGGACTTTTTCACTGAAAGGAGGTTTAGTAGGTTCATCTGAACCTCCTTTAAACCCTAGTGAGCCTGATTTAATGCTTACGCAAACCTACAGACCCTCTTTTAAACCTCCTTTCGCCCTACTAACTCTCCTTTGACTCCTTTCACCGGTGGCTCGCAGAGCCTCCTAGCCCTCCTTTAAACCTCTTCTGACCCTACTAACCCTCCTTTAAGCCTACTTCAATATGCTGCCCTCCGCTCCCCCGCTTTTCTCCCATCCGCAGTTCACCGATATTCCAAAGAAGGGATAATTATAATTAAAAAATATGTTCAGTTACACGAAATAATTTATAGTTGTGACAATATATGTATATGTTTCGAATTAATAAATCAATCTTATAATAAATAATCAAACATCATATTTGTAATTCACACATATAATTTATTTTTCAGATATAGCTTGACCCTACAGAACCTCCTTTGGATCCAATCTTTCATTTTCCTTCTGCTTTGGATTCAAAGGAGGTTCTGTAGGGTACAGATAGGACTTTAGGCCAAAACGAGGTTGTGTAGGTTCACGCAAGCCAAGCCCATAGGCCTAAAGGAGGCTCAGGAGGTTGAATAGAAGGTTCAGTAGGGCTAAAGGAGGGTCGCCAACGGTGCAAATTTCTCCATATAGGTTCAAGGGGAGTCAAAGGAGGGCTGCGGTCTGTGCGTTACAAAGGAAATAGGTTCTCGAGCATTCAAAGGAGGGTCTAAATTTCGACTCGGGCATCCAAGCAGGCTTTGCTTTCTCTTCAATAAGAAAAGAACACGCACACACACACACACTTACACAGCTGTATATACCGGGTGGTCCGAAAAGTGATGTCCAAAAGGAAAATCTAGATGCCTCGTATCAAGAACTATTCAAATCACCCCCGATTTATGTTCTGGAATTTACTCTTCGAGAAGAAAGCCTTTTTTATTTTTCTCTGTTGTGAAGCTACTACTTACCTGGCGATTTTTTTTGCTTGTCTTGAATGAAGTGCACTGTTTATCAACAGTTTAACAAATGCACTGTTTATCAACAGTTTAACAAATAGCTTTGAGAGGATCGGTCATCAAAGTTCAGATGATAAAAAAAATACTTACGCTAGGGTAAATGACTCCCAATAAGTTTTACAAATTACGAAGTGTATACATACACATATCGAAAGTACATACACCTAGGGAGGAAAAAAATTAAAACCACCCATCAATACCTATCCCAATCACAACCCATGTATACAAGTAAAAAATATAAACCACCCATCAATCCAAATCAATCAAATCAAATATCCAATCAATACCTATCCAAATCACCCCCATGTACTTGGGGGGTAATTTGGATAGGTATTGACGGATATTAATAGGTGATTTTTTTCCCCCTTAGATGTTAACATACGTTCTCGAATCCTTTTTACCATTCAAGAAAAAAGTTATTTTTTCCTCTTTTGTGTACGTACTTGCTTATCGTATATACTGCGATTAAAAAAAATGTTTTACTTGTCTCATTACTATGGACTGCACTGTCAAGCAATAAATAAATGACCCACTGCACACTAACGTTGATGCCTTAAACTTCGATCAACAGTTCAAAAAATAGGTTTGAGAGAATCAGTCACTAAAGTTCACATAATGAAAAAAAAAAAATACGTACACTAGCCTAAATGACTCCCAATAAGTTTTTAAAAAATCGGCGAGGAAAGTACATCCACAAAGGATGGGGGGGGGGGGATACCTGTACTAAACGAAAATTCGAAAAAAACCTTTTTCCACGCACATTAAAAAAGACCGTAGAAGATATGAGTGATTTGGATAGTTATCGAGGCATCTAGATTTTTCTTTTCGGACGTCGCTGTTCGAGCCTCGCCGTATGAATATGCACATACCTGAGTATATTTCCAACCTGCAATATCAACACAATGGCTATCACCACCTCCCATTATTTTCAGGCCAGTCCTTTAAGTTTCAAATGGCTTCGAAATAACCTCACTTCATGTGTATATCCACGTATATTTATTTATACGTATATACATAAAGTTTTGGTAAAAGAGTACAAAGCAGAAGGAAAAGAAGACAAGGCGAGAGGCCGAGGGGGGTCCGGAGAAAAACAAATAAACGAGGGTGAACGAGTAGTCGAAGTACAAGGCGTCGGCGTCGGCGCGGCCACCATTAAAATGAAAAATGACATTCTGGCTGACGTCGCGCCCGGTGTTGTATCCCCGATCTTGCATAGGTCCATATCGTCCATAGGCGCCCCCCTCCCCTCTCTTTCTTATCCTTCGTTTCTCACTTGCTATATACATTTCGGTAGTTACATAGCTCTTTTGCCCTCTGAAAGCAAACAGACCTCATTTCCATCTTCCTGCCCCCCCCCCCCCTTTCTCTCTTTTTTTCTTTTTCTCTCCGTTTCCGTATCATCTCTTGGGCTACGGGCAGGTTCGCCCTGTTAAAAGAAAAAGCAAAAAATTCCCCACCAACCCCATCGAAACCCCTGGCGGCTCTCGTCGGAATTATTGGTGATTTTTTAAATCTGTTAAACAGGCACACAGACCGCAGTTATCCCCGGGGATTCTCTTGCTACCACACTCTTCTAACCCTCCACGGTTTCAACAACCGCCCTTTATCTCCCTCTCTCTCCCTCGCTCTCTCGCTGGCTGTGCAGCCAGCGAGGGGGGAAAGGGCAAAGGGAGCAGAGCGACTCCGATGTGAGTGAAATGGGCAAGGGCTCTTGGCACCCTTCAGGAGCCACCACACCGTAGAACGCTTAGCACCTTGTTATTTATTTTTTCAAACTTTTTTCCCCTCCTTTTCTTTCCCCCTGCCGCCCTTCTTCTCCCTCGTAGCAACGAGATACCCATTTTACGAGGGATCTACATTCTCGCGGTCTGATATCAGCGGGCTTTATCGCTTCGTCGAATGATTGACGCCGTGACACATATGGCCACCGAGAAATGACAAGTAGATGAAAAATGAAAAAAAAAGCGCATTTCCGAATGGGTCGCGTTCGTTAGGTTCGACTTTCATTCGGTTCTTCATAGACTCTCATTCGACTTTCATTTTTTTTCCAACGTTCATGAAAACATAAACTTCGTAATTGAAAAAAGTAAAATAAAATAACATTTCCTACTGTGAAAAATGAAAATAATTGAAATTACGAAAATAATTGAAATTATGAAAATAATTGAAATTATGAAAATAATTGAAATTACGAAAATAATTGAAATTATGAAAATAATTGAAATTACGAACATACTTGAAATTATAAAAATAATTGAAACTATGGAAATAATTAAAATTATTAATATAATTGAAACTATGGAAGTAATTGAAATTATCAAACTAATTGAAACTATGAAAATAATTGAAATTACGAAAATAATTGAATTATCAACAATGAATGACGAAAATTCCATAAAAAATCGCATCTTGTCACACTTCTGAATAAAATGACGAATGAAATTTCCCCTTGGTCAACGTAGAATACAAAAAAATGACGTCACATGTCGTACGCCGAAAAAAATTATAACCTCCAAACCCGCAGTATTTCTTTCGGTCGTCCGCGTCATGAAATCTCTTTATAAATCATCAACTTTTGTTTTCCTTGCTTCTTCCTTCGTTTTGTATTCTTGTTTGACATTTTTTTCCTCGACGTCATTCCCGACGAGAGATCGCGCCAGCAATTTCATCTCAATTTCGCGGCAACGGTAGCGGTGTATGATCGATATCGGGAGTCCGGGTGCTCGGAACTACCGGACTTTTTTTGCTAATCCGTGAACACATGCACACAGAGAATCCGGGAGGAAGAAGCGGTCGTTGGCTCGCGCTCTCTCACTCGCTACTGCTCCGGGACACGCGAGGAGAAAATGTGCATGCGTCCTGCAAATATATATATACATACCGGGTGGCCCGTAAAGTGACGTCCAGAAGGAAAATCTAGATGCCTCGTATCAATACCTATTCGAATCACCCCCTTGTACGTTTTACGATCTTTTTTACTGTTCGCGAAAAAGGGTTCAACTTTGTTTTTCAATTTTTCCCGCTGCATAGATTTTTATTTATTTCGTCTCCTCTGTGTATGTACTTTCCTCTCAGAAGTTTTTAAGGAGGGAGTTCGCTTTACACGATCGAAAATAACCAAATTTTCAACGTTTTTTTCTGTCGAAACTATTCTACATAATTAACATTTTATGTGCATTATTATTACATCTAATTACATTATTACATCTAAAAATTTGACGATTTTTCACATATTTATTAATGGCGGCTGTACGACACTTGCTTCAGACGGTTGTCGCCCGAGTTGTTCGATGGCGTGCAACGTAGCGCCTGGTGCATTGATCTGAACCACCAGAGCCAAGAAGTTTTACATTTCTAAGACCCACACGCTCTATGTGAACCTGAAAAACCCAAAGAAAAGTATAAATTCGAAGAATGGTGCATGTTCGAAAAAATGTTCGATTTTTCATGAATTTTTTTACTGTAGTATAAGTTAACGCAAATGTAGCCTTTTTCAAATCCTTTTCAAGGAACTTTAGGTTTACATAGACGATGATTACGTTATCTACGAATGTGCAAAATATTAAAATGATCGATGGGATAGTTTTTGAGTTGTCTTGTACGAGGTTCACGAAAAAATGGTTTTCAGGAAAGCGCGTCCAAAGTTTCGAGACTCAAAAATGTTGTGAATAAATGACCTACTGATTAAACCGTGATTGCGGGGCCATGAAGTAGTGCCTCAGCTTCCTCGTTGCGTTCATTGTCAGGCACAAGTTCTTCTTCACTTTATAGAGGAATCTCCCCCTTAAAACCAATTGGGAGTGATCCAGACAACTATAAGATTTTTTTTATGATCCGAACTTCAACGCCTTATCCTCTCGAACCTATTTTCCGAACTTTTGATCAAAATTTAGGCCATCAACGTTCCTGTTTAGTTGCTCATTTAAACACTGCTCAATAGTGCACTACCGTGAACCGAAGTGAAATTGACATTGAGGGTAACTTTGACAGTTTTTCGGGCTACTTTACTAGAGCGTCAAAATACGGTTTAAATATGTGCGCATGTGAATGTGTGTAAATTTATTGTTCAAATTTATTATAATGTTGCTAAAGTAGATTGTAATGTTGATCAAGTAGATTTTGATCTCTATGACAATTATGAGACTGCTTAAGGCCTTAGGCCACAGTACCGTCTATAAAATCATGTGCGAATTTAGCAATTTTTTTCGTATGAAAAAGTGATTCACTTATAAAATTAATTACACATCTATTTAGTACGAATATCAAGCTGTTAGGAAATATGTATTTTTTTTCGATGTACAAAATGGCCGACTACTAATATTTTCTTTTGTTATCTTTCTTTTAGGTGCTCCGCGGCGTGACATTGAGCATCCACAGTTTTTTACCTAAAATAAAAAACAAAAATTCTCGTCAATCTACATTATAATACCTAGAGAAGTACGTACGGAATTTGAAAAACATTGTTTTATTCAAAAGTTGTAGGTATTTGAACTTAAGAAATGGATTTTCAGTGAAAAATCTCGTTATAGCTGCTCATAAACTGCTCATAAAATGAAAAGTTTTCGATTAATCAGAAATTCCGTACGTACTTCTCTGCGAAATGCAATTAGGAACATTACTTTTAAATTTGAAGTAACTCGAGTGAAAATTGTTGAAGTTATTTGTCACGCCAATTGGAAAAAAGCTGTTTCGAAAAGTTTCGAGTAGTCGGCCATTTTGTACATCGAAAAAAAATGTATATATATTCTTTCTAACAGCTTGATATTCAAACTAAATAGATGTGTAATTAATTTT
>OX632358.1:41164875-41185838 GCA_951751655.1 Ophion costatus
TTCCATGCCTCTCGTACTGCAATGTCTTCCTCGAACTGCATGATTTAAAATAGGCGCTGCTCGTACATTCGACTCGCGGGAAGGGCGAGCAAAAAAGCTACGGAAATAAGCCGCGGGGGGGGGGGGGGGGTGGAAGGAACAGGGATAAAAAAAATTGAAGGGGTACCGGGCCCCCGCACTCTGTCTCTTTCTGGCTCTCGGGCGAGCGCACACACGAACGCGGTGTATTCCCTTCGGGGGCCTCGCCGCAGATTCGACCTCCGGTAGTATATCAACAATGATAGTTATACACGTACCTTATAATCGTAAATTAGCCGCTGCAACATAATATATTCGCCTTGTGCAAGTGAGCAACCCTCGTGTCTCTGTCCATCCGTGTTTCACCCGTCTGTATATATATATATATATATATATATATATATATATATATATATATATATATATATATATATATATATATATATATATATTATATATATATATATATATATATATATATATATATATATATATATATATATATATATATATATATATATATACATACATATATATATATATATATATATATATATATATATATATATATATATATATATATATATACATATATATATATATATATATATATATATATATATATATATATATATATATATATATATATACATATATATATACACACACATGCACACAACCGTCCGTTTTCACGTGTGTGTTCGTTTCGCGCGTACCTCTGTTTTATGCAGTTATTATATATGACAGGGCCACTCATACCTGACCGCTCGAAGCCCCCTCTCGTATTTGCATTAAAGGGTCAGGCCACAGTAACGGGTATAAAATCATGTGCGAATTTAAGAATTTTTTTTTCGTATGAAAAAGTGACTCACTCATAAAATTAATTACACATCTATTTAGTATGAATATCAAGCTGTTAGAATTATTATTTTTTTTTTTCGATGTACAATATGGCCGACTGCTAATATTTTCCCGACTAAAAATGTTGTTCCGGCAGTCGGATCACTGATCGGGCAGACTTCGAGATACAGTCCGGGAAACCGTAAATGTGCCCGCCTGATATGCGCTGTATGTCTATCCGATCGGTAATCCGAAGTACCGATGTGAGAAGACAGCATTGATCAAGTTCATATAAAGCGGCCCGTAACGCAACCCTCACATGGCTCTGGTAAGGTTACCGGACCAAAACATGATGGATTTGCCTTCCGGAACCGCGCCCCGGGATTGGCTGATCCGGTAGACACCCGGCGGAGATCAGGCATACACTTCGACGTACATGACGCATCTATGTAGGATGTCTACCGGATCAGCCAAACCTCGAGCATGCTGCGTGGACGTGGTAATCCGTATTTGATATATGTTGACCGAAACCATCGAAACCGAACTCAATTGTCCGGATAGCGAAATCGTTAGCGCGCTTCGCTTTAGAATGATAGGTCGCAGGTTCGATACCACGTACTCAGACGAAAACTTTAATTGGGCAGGATACGATTTAATTGAATTTTCATCTGTTCCAGGAACCTAGTGAAGCAAAAAAGGCCACAAAACGAGCAACCCATTTTTTTAAATTTATTAATCAGTCTATTATCTTTTTATTTTTATTTAAGGCATACGACGGTAGACAACGAAATGCCGAACCTATCCGGCTCGGGAATGCAAATCTAGTTATATTTTTTTTAGGCGCCCCGCGGCGCGACATTTAGCGTCCACAATTTTTGACCTACAACGAAAAACAAAAATTCTCGTCAATCTACATTGGAATGCCTAGAGCAGTACGTACGGAATTTAAAAAATATTGTTTTATTCAATAGTTGTAGGTATTTGAACTTAAGAAATGAATTTTCAGTGAAACATTTCGAATAAACCTGCTCGTAAAATGAAAAGTTTTCGATTAATTAGAAATTCCGTACGTACTTCTCTGCGAAATGCAATTAGAAACATAACTTTTAAATTTGAAGTAAATCGAGTGAAAATTGTTGAAGTTATTTGTCACGCCAATTGGAAAAAAGATAACAAAAGAAAATGTTAGTAGTCGGCCATTTTGTACATCGAAAAAAAGATATATATTTTCTAACAGCTTCATATTCATACTAAATAGATGTGTAATTAATTTTATGAGTGAATCACTTTTTTGTACGAAAAAAAATTGTTAAATTCGCACGTGATTTTATACCCGTTACTTTATTGGCCTAACGCCTTCGGGTTACACCTAGCTCGTCGTCGAAGAAAAGAAAAATCTTCGCGATTGTTTTTCTGGGGAAACGTGTGCGGATTTTCAAATAATTTTCTGTTTTACATTAAAGAGTATGATTTTGAGTGTCTTTTACAATTTCTGTATGAAAACAATATTTATAAATGTGGCGGATACAATGATTTGTGCAGAGCGCTGTTTATAAAACTTTCGCGGTGAGTACTCGGAAACAAATTTTCCGAAATGAAAGAATTAAAGGCATCGAGTTTTAGCATGAAATTATGCAGTGTTTGGTCGATTTAACGAAATATTGGTTTTCGAAAAAACGGACGCAGTTCAAAGTGAAAGTATATCGCTTTGTTGTGAGAAAAGCGCTCTTTCTTCGTTGAGAAACAAAAAACTACGCATGAAAAAAAAAATGTTGGGTTCTGGTAGTGCTCCTTGATGTATAGAAGAAGCTTGTGGAATTTGAAGTTGATCGGTGCCGCGATTTTTGAGATATCGGTGTCACTGATTTCGAAGAAAAATAATTTTGGGAAGAAAGCGTTTGATGAATATTTTTGAATTGTTATATTTTGCGAATACGTGGCAAAATGAAAATTGATATTTCCAAAAATGTCAACTGGGTGCCTTTACGCTTTAAAAAAATCGACTAGGACGTTTTACATCCCTTAAGGAGGTTGGAGCGTTAGTCACAATCCAAGATTGAATTTGAAATTTCACGTGCGGTTAGATGGACAAGACGTTCACGCTATGGGCGATGTAATTTTTGTTTTCGCTATTTAGTACCAAAATAAACAATTTCCAACAACAGATAACGCAACCTCAACCTTTGTAAACATTTAGAAAAAAAAACCATCTTGCCCACCGTAAACCATATATATTCAATAAATAATCTCGGGACATGAATTTAAATAGGCATAATTATAAGTTGTTCAAAATTTCATTCCGAGTTGTACAGAGAAGATTCGCTGACGCAGTTTTTTCATAATAATCCTCGATAATGATATCCTCGATAATGATATCCTCTTTCCAGTTGGTAGTAACACAAACGTTTTTGTTATTTACCTAATAACATTTTTTTTAATGCATAATTTCGGCCTGTGATATATTTTATGAAAAATTAGCATCTACAGAATAAATATGTACGTCGTATGCATTTTTTGAGGTTCATCGAAAATAAACGTTCCTAAACCATCATTTGACGCAACTGGACCGCTCCAACCTCCTTAACGCGCACACTCTATTCGAGTACAAGAATCGTTTATTTGTCGCAGTTTGTCTTCGCTTTCTTGGTAGTTATAAAAAATTCTCACAGCTATTAATATCGTCTTGGCGAATAACTATTTTCGACTGAACGTCCTTAAACAAATGCACAGCCTTCTGAAGGGGGGAGACAACAATTCGAAGAAATTGCCAAATGTTTTTAGGCACTTGACCCCCCGATTTGATCGTGTAAGTTGAATTGGTTTCAATTCAAGTAATGGAATTTAACAAGTTTCAACGTAGTTTATTGAATATAATCAATTGAATTCTATGAATATGAATTCGACGAATGTCAATACAATTATTTGAATTCTATGAATGTCAATTCAATTAATTGAATGCTATAAATGAAAATTCAACTAATTGAATTCATCCAATAGATATCAAGAAACTCCAAACCAATCAATTAAATTTGATGAACATCAATTTAATTTCTTGAATTTCATAAACTTCAATTGAATTTCCTAAACTTCAATTCAGTTTTTTGAATTTGATCAATTGAGTTTAATAAACTGCATGGAATTAAATTCATTGAATCTGTGAATGGGAATTCAATTCATTGAATTCTATGAATGTCAATTCAATTAAATTAATTTAATGATATTCAATTCTTAATTAGTTGAATTCATCCAATTGATATCGAGAAATTCCGAATCAATGAATTGAATTTGATGAACATGAATTTAGATTCTTAAGTTTAATCAATTTCAATTAAATCAATTAAATTCAGTTAATTGAATTTTATGAAGTTCAATTCAGTTTTTTCACCTCGATCAATTGAGTTGAATAAACTTCACTACAATTAACTGAATTCAATAAATTGCGTGTAATGAACATAAATTCAATTTCTCGAATTCAATCAATCGAATTTAATAGGCTTCGATGCAACTACACGAGTTCTGTCATTAGAATTCGACCACTCTTAAATCGACCGTTCAAAGCATGTTCAATTAAATCCTTCGAACTCAAAACATTAATGATGCCTAAGCGGAAAAAACGTATCGAATCGTGTATCATTAAGAGAACAAAACAACGGCCTAAAAAAAGGCATTGCACAAAAAGAAACGAAATTATTATCTCGCTCTATCGCACGTATACCCACGAATATAAAGATGCGCAATTAAATCGAGCCCGCGCCTCACAAGTGCGTATAAACAACGGGCCGAATAATTCATAAAGAAACGGGAGATGTTCATCTCGAGAGTCGGTTGCACACGCGTAGTCTCTCGAAGCCCGGCGAATAAAGAAATTAAAAGGAACCGAGCTCAAAAAAAGGGGGAAACAAAAAAACACAAATAAAAAAAGGGGGTAAAAAACAATAAGGAATACGAGGCAAGAAAATGTATGTACGAGAGATGGAGAAGAAGAGACGAAGAGATCATCCGCGTTGTTGCTCGTGTATATATGGCGGTGTGGCCCACGGGGGAGAGAGGCGAGGGGGCCAGGAGGGCACGAAGATCGCGTGGAACTTCTTAATTCGCCGTGTAAGCTCCGGAGACGGGCGAGAAATAATTTGCAGATGAGGAACGAGCTTGCTTTTACTGGTTACTGCTGCTGTTGCTCTTTGCTCATATCCACCTATATATATATATATATATATATATATATATATATATATATATATATATATATATATATATTACATATAGGCTTACACTTATCTGGAGGTGATTTTGGGGACATTGGAATTTGCATAATGTACCGTACAGGAAAAAATTGCTACTATGGGGACAGCCCTCGAAATCGGTTGGCTTCGAAATCATATTTTTTTCCCATATATATATATATATATATATATAGACACACTCATATCCACCCATAAAGATATATATACCGGGTGTCCCATTTTATTCTTACACCTGATTCATCTCAATAATACTGCTCCGATCAATATCGAATAAAATAAAACTTTTAGGGTTCAAAGGGGGGTGTTAAAAAAAAAATGTTGGGTCCAAAATTAAAAATGGCGCCGTTAAGATGGCCCACATGTTTAAAAAAAAATAGATGATGAATTTTTTCACCGAAACATTTATCAGGTCAAAACTAACAAATTCTATTCTAAACCCAAATCGAGAACCAAATCTAACCAAAAAAATTATGAATGTCGTAAAAAAAACTTTTCCTACAAAAGTCAGTTTCGACCCGATAAATGTTCTGGTGAAAAAAATTCATGACCCCATTGAAAAACAAAACATGTCGGGCATCTCAATGTCGCCATTTTGAATTTTGCAACGAAAAAACTTTTTTTTTCAACGTCTCTCTTCGAACCCTAAGAGTTTTATTATACTCAATAATTGATCGGAGCAGTATTTTTGGAGATAAACCAGGTGTAAGATTAAAATAGGTCACCCGGTGTGTATATTCTTATACACACATATAGTCGGATGGCTTCAAAATCATTTTTTTCCCATAAATGTATATGGGAAAAATTATTTCAAAGCCAACAGACTTCAAGGACCATCCCCGTAGTAGCCATTTCTCCCCATACTTTACATTATGCAAATTTCAATGTCTCCAAAATCACTTTCAGATGAGTGTAAGCATATTCATGTAAAGATCCTTACAAACACCGTCCTGTGCCCCAGACGGGTTCAAAAATGTTCTTTCCTATATATATAGGAAAGAATATATATATATATATATATATATATATATATATATATATATATATATATACATGCATAGGTCGGTCTGTCGGAAGGTTTACAACATCGCACACGCCGAGACCTACGCGCGGCGCGAACTCTTGTACGACGTGATGCACGGATGCTGTGTGGCTTTCCCGAAGGCGGTCCACCTTGCTCTTCGGTGCATATTTTAATGGTTCGAGTCGCGAGAAAAACCACCCGCCGATAAATTGCACCTGCGAAAGGTGAACAAAATTAAGATGCAGAGAGAGAGGGGGGCGAGAGATGAGGATGTAGGATGTTAATGGTTGAAAAAGAGGCACGAGCCATATCACTTCCTCATTATGGAATTATTAATTATTAATCGTCCGTCCCCTTTCCCTCGCGGCATTCAAGAGCGAGGAACGCGCTGCGGTTGCGTCGCGTTCCTCCGACACCCCCGCATTTCCAATAAAAATTAATATTTCGCTCTGGAGAAATCGTCCACAATAATTTGTGATTGTAGAAGTATAGGTTCGAGCACAATATACGAGGCATCTAGATTTTCCTTTTTGTTGTCACTTTTCGTGCCAGTCTACACATATATAAGCTCTCCACATGGAATAAAACTGTGGGGTCCATATGTTTGTTCATAACTCGAGGACTATCGAATCGATTTCGATAAAGTTAATTGCAATCACAATAATCAAACCTAACAAAGATCATATCAGGGGGTTGTATCTAAATAGAGGCCCGAAAAAATGACCAAATTCCGATTTTTTTTCTTTCTGGAAAACTGTTGGTGAAAGATAAACGCATTTATTTTTAACACAAAGTTACATATATTGAAAGCCTTTAATAAAAATCACTAAAAAAATACAGAAAAACAACAAACACATGGCCACCGGTAGATGATGAAATTTTTTTCGCGAAGATTGGCCGTGGACACGATCCAGCTTGAACGGTCCATCCGAAATATAAAATCCAAACGGGTCATTCAAGTTAACAATAAATACGAGTCGTTGACGATCGCCGATTTTCAATATCATTTTTTTCAACAACGGGCCGACCAATTGGAACTCGAGCATACAAAATCTATGAAAAAAGTCGTCATTTTTACGTAACTATTAATAAAGTGAAGATCGATAGTAAAAAAATGAGATCGTCAACGATCTTGAAATATTTCTCATCGTATCATCTGTAAATTTGAAAATAATCCATCGAGTGGTTCTCGAGATATCGGGTCCACCGGCTTTGAAAACAGTATCATCTGCCAGCGGCCGTATTTTTGTTGTTTTTCGGATGATTTTTTTCCAAAGCCCTCAATATATGTACCTTTGTGTTTAAAAAAATAGCGTTTCTTTTTCACCAATCGTTTCCCAGAAAATAAATTCGGAATAAAGCGATTTTTCTCGCGTTTCTAAGTAGATGTATCCTCTTAAGGATGTTGAGTCCCAAATCGGAAATGATGATAAAATTCTGGAAATTTGGTATGTTTTTGTATGAAGTATTTCAGAGGTCGTGTAAAAATTTCACGACAATTAGGAAGCTCGTTATTGAACAATTAACATTCACAAATTAAATGTTGTCTTATGGAAACTGATGTAACTTTGCAATAAGTTTTTTTTTTGACCTCTCAATTTTGTAATATCTACAATATACTGAAAACAACGGAAACAAAACGAAGTTTATTGATAAATTTTTTTTGTTTCTTTTAAAAATTGTTCTTAACAAAATGTTAATTTTTTAATAACGAGCTTCCTAATCGTCGTGAAATTTTAACACGACCTCTTAAATACTTCATACAAAAACATACCAAATTTTCAGAATTTTATGATCATTTTTTATTTCAACCCTTAAGGAGGTTGAAGTAATGATGATAGAATTCTGAAAATTTGGTATGTTTTTACATGAAGTATTCAGGAGGTTGTGTAAAAATTTCATGACGATTAAGAAGCTATTTATTGAACAATTAACATTAACATGTTTCATAGGGACTCAACATCCTTAAAGGAACAAACGAACGAACAAAGAAATAAAAGCTGACGATAAAACATGACTTCTGTGTAATTTTTTAATTTTCATATACCGTTTTTGCAAATCGTTATTATTTTCAATGAGCAATATGAGTAGATTGTGGGTAGGAATGCGTATATAATGAGTATAGTGATGAGTACGTCAGAAATTAAGAACAAAAAATCCCACTCGAAATTTACGGTAAATATTCGGAAGTGGGGCTGCTCCAGAATCAGGTTAATTTTCTTCAAGAGTTCAAATAAACCCAAACGAAAATGAGGCTGATTCCAGCAGGAGCCCCGCTTCCGAATGTTTACCAAATGTACAAAACATAAAATTGAGGGGTTAGTTTTGCCATCGTCTTTTGAAAAAATACTCTCGGTTGCTCGTTTTACCTAGAAAAGTCTTCTTTTCAACCTCAAATGTTATGGCAACTTTATGAAAAAAGATCTTATGCAAAATTTTCATACAAACCAATTCGACCATCTGTCTTTGGTAGCCTGTGGTGTAAAAAAAAGGTACTACCCATATCGTACCCATTACTTTGAAAAGCTGATTAATCATTGTCGATTTACGTCATTTGTAGAAATGGCATGCGAAAAACCAAAAGCAGATGATATTTTTTCAAAAAATAACGTAACGCCCCCAATCTCGAAGGCCTCGAGACTTTCACTAAACTGAAATTGCAGCATATAGTAGGACATGATCTGACCTATCGACAGTTGCAGGATTATCCATTAATTATAGAATACCCTGTACAGACACACAAAGCGCGCACACACACACACCCATGTATAGGCGTACTACCGAATAAAATATGTACTTTGCGTCAGTCTTGAGGTTTGCGACGTAACGATCCGGACAGCGTGCCCGATGTCAAATGTCTCGATGTCATGGGGCTGATTTTACGTGCAATACTCGAGATTCGAAGCGTGCTTCCCAATCGCGTAATAGGATGCTGGAAATAGGAGTAAGCGACTCGGTACTATAGCCTCTCTCTCTCTCTTTGTCTGTACATGTGTATGCGTGTCGGTGGGAGGTATGTGGCAATATATATATATATATATATATATATATATATATATATACACACATATATATATATATGAATATATACGGAGAGAGAGAAAGAGAGAGAGAGAGCTATAGAAATGCATGCTCTCTCTCTCTCTCTCTCTCTCTCTCTCTCTCTCTCTCTCTCTCTCTCTCTCTCTCTCTCTCTCTCTCTCTCTCACTCACTCACTCATTCTCTCGCTTTGGCTCCCGATATCGAGCATCCAGGAGGCATGGCTTGGCAATTAATGTCAGCGACACTATTATCAGTGCCAACTATGTATTGTCAATGGTTGGCTAACAGTTTCGCGAGTGGTTGCAACCCCCCCGCACGAGTGTGGATTTGCCGTGAAACTGTCCCATTATTATGCCGTCTCTCTCTTTCTCTCTCCCTCTCTCTTTCTCTCTCCTTCTCTCTTTTCCTCTCTCTCTCTCTCTCCCTCTCTCTCTCTCGCTGTCTTTATCTACGCGAATCCCCGATATCCATGTCTGTGCTCAACGGTCCTCATGCTCTTGGGTTCATCGCGGTATACGCAGTCGCATTTCTCCACACGTTGACCTTATACTGATCCATGGAGTATGCACGAACGTTGGCCTGCACTGTCCGAATCGACTTCCTCTCGCTCGCATATGTATAGGGCCGTAACGCGTCGTCACCTCTGCCGGCAAATCTTTACTGTACCCACACACAACGGTAACACTCTCGTGCTTTTGTTAGTGTTCAGTAGAGAGACAGAGAGAGAGAGAAAGAGTACAGAGAGAGGGAGAGATAGAGAGAGAGAGAGAGAGAGAGAGAGAGAGAGAGAGAGAGAGAGAGAGAGAGAGAGAGAGAGAGAGAGAGAACAAAGCAGGTTAGTACAAGTGGAAGGGAGAGAGAGATAGAAAGAGGGTGAGGGGAAGAATTCCTACCCCTCTGCGTAAATACATACCCATGTCCCTCGCATGATATTTTTCCCTGTGATATATATATAAAAGCCGTCTCAAAATAACCTAACAATTTAAATGATTAATAAACCGTATTGTAGCACTGTACGATAATGAGGCACTACTTTCTTCGGAGTGAACTTTGTAACGCGGTATGCGTAAGAGTACCGAGAGAGAGGAAGCATAATCGGGGAGTTCGCTCTCGGAACCCGAATTGCTCGGACGCACAACACTACTGTGCCTTTACGGAATAAAGTTTTGCAAGAATATTGAAACTCGAAGTCTATCTTCATTTTATACCTATCAACCCCGTGGGAAGCTTACAGTATTATTTATTCCAAAAGTACGAATATTTTTATCTTAACATACGGTACAAACATGGAGGTTATGTGTCGAACACAATATCCGATAAATGGCATAAAAGGCGTGAACTTGGAAGACATATTCTTTCGAGAAGATGACGCAGCCGCCGCACTGCGGGTGAAACAATGCAGTTATTGCAGACGAAGTTTCACGGTCTTGTTATCTCGCGCCGTGGCGATGTGAATTGGCCACCAAGATCGTGCGATTTGACGCCATTGGACTACGTTCTATGGGCTTTTCTGAGAGAAAAAGTGTATGCCAATGTTCCACAGACCATTCCGGAGCTCAAGGAAGCAATTGGACGCACCATTCGTGAAATTAGTCCGCAATTATGCCGAAATGTTATTGAAAATTTCGACAAACGAGTGAACGTTTGCAAACAGGGACGAGGCGGCCATTTATCGGAATTGTGTTCCACACATAACCTCCAATTATATTGAAATAAAAATATTCGTACTTTTCGAATAAATAATACGGCTTATCAATAAATTAAAGTGCCAGGTCATTTTGAGTACGAATATATATACGGAGTGTCTCCCCGCCCGGTTATCGGACGAATAAGCGTATGAAGAATAATTCACACGTAGTCATCCGAAGAAGATCTTTGTAGTTTTGTTTGGATTTGGGTTTGGGTTGGTTAGTTGTGTTTGGGTTTGTTTAGTTTGGGTTAGTTGGTTTTGTTTGGGTGTGTTTGTTTGGCTTGGGTTGCTCGGTTTTGTTTGGGATTGGGTTTTTTGGGTTCTAATTTGGGTTTGGGTTTTTTTGGGTTTTTAATTTGGGTTTTCAATTTGGGTTTGGGTTTTTTGAGTTTGTATGTTTGGGTTTGGGTTGATTTGTTTGGGTTTGTGTGTTTGTGTTTGGGTTTGTGTGTTTGGGATTGTTTGTTTGGGGCGTTGTATAGCGTAAACGGTGTGAAATTAAGGTAAAAAATGAAGAATCCTTGAAGGAGAGCTCAAAAAAAATTATTTCGAACAGAGCATTGCATTTGAATATTTTCAATAAAAATAACACAGGAAAATATTGGCACTTCTGAACGTCGTAGTAAAACTCTTCAGAAAAAAATCTCACGAAAATGTAATTAAGATATTCTGATAGAGAATTGAATTCCCTACAAAAAAAGTCCTTACGAACAATTTCCTTGGAACAACCGTTCAAGTGGTATCGCTGTCGGAAGTTAAATTTTATTATTTAAGCGACATGCGCGCCACAGCACACGCTGCCACCTGGCGGTAGAATGCGGAAGCTCGTAGTGCAAAATTACAAGCTTCACACTAGCGCCACGAACGGGAAACCGCGACATTTTTCAATGCGTCTCGTCAAACGTCGATTGTTTTTACGTTAGTGTTTCGATCGGTGACAGAAGTAATATGTGCAATAATGACGGGAAAAAAATCTCAATCGTCGGCTAAACAGGTTTATTTAGTTGGTTCCGAAAGTGCCGAATTTGTTGGTAGAAAACTACCAACAAATAAACAAGTTTTACCAGTGTTCTTTCACCATCATCGCTTTTTTCGCTTCACCACCACATATATATATATATATATATATTCAGAACATTTACGAGTCCGGCATCACGAGATCATAAAATTATCATTATTGCTTGCGCGAGTGCAGGCCCTGCCGCTTTCCAGATTTTCTCCGATCCTTGAATTCCTACTGCGTCCCGAAGCGCTGCATATTCGACTCGATTAATTTTACACGTACCTACAATCGATCTTCTCCGAAATCCCAATCTTCGATTCAGTGCAACGCACGGATAATCTCACACGAATCATTCACTGACCCGCGGGGAATCGTGAACGACCAGACTGATAAATCTGGATAATTGTTCACGTCATCCCGATCAATAGTATCGTATTATTAGTACGGTATTGATTATAAAATATAATATATAGAATTATATTACAATATTATACGAAAATGAATTATGAAATAATGTATAAAAATATAATAATAGTACGTTCTTACATGAATACGATATTAATAACATATGTATTCAGGGGTTACATATTAGCTAAATATGGTTAGTTATTAAATAAAATAATGTTGAAGGAATAAGTGAGATGATTGAAAAATCGTTTGGACATTGATTTGTATACACATTACCCAAGTTGTGTACCAAAGTTCATTAAAAAATGTTCATAATTGAAGAAGTTGTAAACAATCCCGTAAAAGAACGTGAGGTGCTCGACGGTGTATTTGATGTGGGGTAAATGGGTAAAAATAGGCCACACATATTTCTTTATATCTGCGGAACCCGATTTTTAAGGGTGGAAACGCACCCTCAAAAATTGGGGTGTTTGGTTTTGCTTTGAAAAAAATTCAAATTGCAACAATGTATATTTTTTGGTGTACTATACATCGGAGATGAGAACGATAACGTTATCGATGAAAAACACCCCTATTTTCGAGCGTGCATATCACCCCTTAAAAATCGGGTTCCGCAGGTATAAAAAAATACGTAACGCCTATTTCTACCCATTCTACATGCATGCCAAATTTCATCGGAATCAAAGAGATCGCTTTCGCAAACTTTCCTTGTAAGACTTGACCGAGCTTTTTCGTGTTATCGTGTTGCGATGGAAAAAAAAATAATCTGAATTTTTGTCTCGATATTTCGAGAACAAATTACATCATTATTGTCAATAAATAATGAAAAAAAATGTTGAGAATAAAAACGTTGGCCGAGACTAAACTACTACTACTACACTGAATGAGTGTACCGAATTTTAAGTCAATCCACTCATTAGATGTCGAGAAATCGTGTACACCATTTTGAGAAACATAGATTCGAGAAAAACGCGTTTAAAGTTTTACCAGCGGTTCTATCGTTGTAATCATAAGTTTACCTCCAATCTGTGATTCCTGCACCATATCTTGGACCTATTCCCCTTCAATTTAACTTGCTTCAAGCGGTAGACTCTTTTTTCTCATTTCCACAGTAGCCTACTCCCTTGATATTATCGTAATTGATATATCAATGAAAAAAAACCCTCACGAACATTTCATAACGTTTGTTAGTCAATTTTTATCGACAAGAAGCTTTTCATGGGAACAAATCGAAGTTCGTAAAATCTTGAATCAGCCTGTAGGAAATTCGTCGTGCCGATTGAGATCGCGGCACGCTAGAGAAGCCGAGATCCTCAAGTCCGCTATTCTTCGACTGCAATATCGTGTATTGAAGGGACGAAATGCAGCAGGTAGCCAAAATGGTTCACATATATATATATATATATATATATATATAGGGTGTCCTGTTACAAATGGATAATTCTGCAACTGTCGATCGGCCAGATCAAGTCCTACTATATGCTGGAATTTCAGTTTAGTAAAAGTCCCACAGTTTTCTATATAAAAATCATCCCCGAGTCGAAATTTAGACCCTCCTTTGAATGCTCGAGAACCTATTTCCTTTGTAACGCACAGACCGCCGCCCTCCTTTGACTCCCCTTGAACCTATATGGAGAAATTTGCACCGTTGGCGACCCTCCTTTAGCCCTACTGAACCTTCTATTCAACCTCCTGAGCCTCCTTTAGGCCTATGGCTCTGCGAGCCACGGGTGAAAGGAGTCAAAAGAGAGTTAGTAGGGCGAAAGGAGGTTTAAAAGAGGGTCTGTAGGTTTGCGTAAGCATTAAATCAGGCTCACTAGGGTTTAAAGGAGGTTCAGATGAACCTACTAAACCTCCTTTGAGTGAAAAAGTCCAATTTCTGCCACTTTTGGAGGTTCAGTAGGTTCTGATATACATGTTTTTGAGATTTCCATTTGAACCTCTTGAACCTCCATTGAATGACAAATTGGGATCGAAAGGAGGTTTAAAGAAGGGTCTAAATTTCGACTCGGGTCTGCTTTTAGTTTTTCACATGCGAATTCTACAAGTGATGACTTTTTTACCCAGTTAAAAAAAAATACTCTTGGTTATTTGTTTTATCTAGAAAAGTCTTCTTTTTAACCTCTAATATTAAGGAAACTTTATGAAAAATCATTCATTCATAGCAGGACACCCGGTATACATATATATATATAAATATATATATATAGTCGAGGGAGTAGAATGAAGACGCGTCGAAAGGGACCGAGAGACAACGGCTCTTCAAAAAGTGGACGAGCACGCTCGATTGCGCGCGCGCGCGTTTCCTCGCGCTCCGTCGCGGAATCCACGAGGGACAAATTGGCCGGCGTGCGCGCAGCTCGCATTATTAATTGTCCCGCGGGTTTTTTTTATCCTGTATAACGCGCCCGGGGATCGAGTTTCTCGCTCGTGACGGCATACACTACGAAAGGACTGAGGGAGAGAGAGAGATTATATAGCTTCGTGCACACCGGACGATTTATTTATTAGCCAGTCTCCCCTGGTATGCCAACTGGGATGCTGGGGGCTTCTGCAGATCACCGCGACTCTCCATCAGACTGATTCTCAACCGCAGAGGTGAATTGTCGCCATCAGTAATAATGCTCATGCTCATTTATATATAGGTACTGTCACGTGTGTGTATATATATATATATATATATATATATATATATATATATATATATATATATATATGTACACTCTTTAAGGGGTTATACCAGTGTGCACCCTGAAAAGAAAAGCACTAAATTACATGTTTCGGAAAATTAAGAATATATTTAACCTATATTACATAATTGTATCATATAAAAATATTGAGATCCAAGGGGCTTATGCGCTGCCTTCGGAGGCGCCAAAAAAAAAGTTTCTCCACCGCTGACATGATTCCGGCCGATTGAGGAGCGGAAACCGAAAAATGAAAAAATGTCGTTAAACTGGAAGGTATTTCCTGTACAATGACGTAGGATTTTCGAAAAATATCAAAATCTAACAAAATGGCGTAGCTGTGGAAAAAAAGTATATTTTCTTGCGTATAAAATGGTCGTTTTTTTCAGTGCCAAATCGTCAATTTTCATGCAATCAAAAATATCCTACGTCATTGTAGAGTAAATGTATTCAAGAGTACTCAGTTCAAATTTCAAGTCAATCGGATAATTGCTCTTTGAGTTACAATGTCAGCAAATTTGAAAAAATTCATTTCGAGAAAAACGCGTTTAAAGATTTAACTATCGATTTTTGCGAGATAAAATTATATTGACCATAAAAACTGCTAATTAGCAATACCTGGCCCATACAATGGACCCTCCTCTTTCTCGAATAATGCCTGCTGAGAAGCTGAAGCTTTTCTCCGAGCTGTTCGTCCCTCTTTTGAGGATACTTCATGACGTAACTCCGCCTGGTTGATTCGGCTGTCATCTCTCTCCATGGCATATTATTTTGCAATAGGACCGATGATGACGTCCGTTATTTGCAGCGTTTTTAGAATAGCGCAAAAACCATCGTTAATTATTGGGACTGCAAGGAAATTTGCGAGCTTGATCGTTTTGAATTCATTATGAAGGTGCTTTGGAGCAAAGTGCCAGAGGAAGCCGTTTTAACTTTCATTGTTATTCCGCGTGTACCCTGCTTTGCATCGCTCTAGTAATTGCCTTGGAGTCAAGTCAGTATAAATAGGTTCCAAAGCTTTAGGAACTGCCAGGTCAAGTGGCAGATAAAATCATGCTTGAACTTTGATACGTCCATTCCTTCAGCTTCCGCGCGGCGATATGAGCACCAGCTATTCGCACCTGTAGGCTAATTTCCGTGATTCGGATTTTCGTCGGTCGAAGACAAATGATGCAAGGTAGCCCAAATTTCTTGATACATTTCATCAATGATATCTTGATGCCTTGTAATTGCCAATCCATAGTATTTCTGGAGTTTATTAAGGATGTTGTGTCCCTATGAAACATTTTAATGTTAATTGTTCAACAAATAGCTTCTTAATCGTCGTGAAATTTTTACACGACCTTCAGGAGGTCGTGTAAAAATTTCACGACGATTAGGAAGCTCGTTGTTAAAAAATTAACATTTTAAGAACAATTTTTAAAAGAAATTTAAAAAAATGTATCAATAAACTTCGTTTTGTTTCCGTTGCTTTCAGTATATTGTAGATATTACAAAATTGAGAGGTAAAAAAAAACCTATTGCAAAGTTACATCAGTTTCCATAAGACAACATTTAATTTGTGAATGTTAATTGTTCAATAACGAGCTTCCTAATTGTCGTGAAATTTTTACACGACCTCTGAAATACTTCATACAAAAACGTACCAAATTTTCAGAATTTTATTATCATTTGCAATTTGGGACTCAACGTCCTTAATAACTTTATCAGTTAGCTTCACGGTATTCTTACTCCTTTCTCCTAAACCTTCGGTTTGTTTTTTGAGATAGCGGCATTGCGTTCATATTCTTTTTTTCACATGTAAGTAGCATTCTAGTTTCCCTACATGCACATCGTACAGATTTAAATTCAATAAACCTTTGCATGTGGCACTATCACCGTCTTCAATAAAGCGCGTGTATTTTACTCCATATTGATCGATCGAGCGACTAAACATTTCCTTCACACTATCAACCTCCATTCGGGGAGTATTAGAGATACGGCCTTGCAATTTTTACAGGATTTTCTTGAAAGTATAAACTGTGGAAAAAGGCAAAAAAAACAATCGATTTTTTGAAAGAGTCACACTGGTATAGCCGCTTAATGTGAATTTTTTTTTCGAAAAACCCGCTCGCGTTTTCCCAAAAAAAAAATCACGAAATTTCTTCTTTTTTCCGGTTACGATCCAGCTGTAACCCGTGGAGGTGGACGTTCCACGTGTGAGAAACTACTGTGCCATTGTTTACTACTTGGACTTTGAACGCGAATGTATAGACCAATTTTTATCACACGACATTTAAAAAAAACGTTTCGCTCGCTATTACAGACCCTGTATATTCCCAAAGTGAACCCCCCAATAGCTTGTATATATACAAATGTCTATTAGCCTTGTATATATATAGGCCAGAAGTGACTTTAAGCACATTCGACTTTCAAAAATATTCTTGAGAAATTTAGCCACACTTACGACTTCGAGATAAATGTATACTCAAATGTCACAATAAATTTAGACGTCAAAAACGAAGCCACATCTTACGGAAAAAAAACCGATCGCTCGCCTCAACTTGGTGCATAAAGATTTCATTCGATGTTCAGTTTGCAAGATACTTATTGCACTTTTTTCGCCTGTCGATTTTTTATTCAATTAATTCTTACCTCGTCGCCTGTTAGCAATGACACGGAACGTGAGAGAGAAGAAGGGGAGAGGGGGGGGGGATGCAAAAACGTGACAAACCACATTATGCGGTTTTGATAATTGATTTTCGATTTGTGCACCTACACATCCCTTCAACATTTTGTTATCGTATTATCGTTAGGGGAAAACGCGCGTTCGTACGTATGATGTGTGATTTGCAGGAAATAATTGCGTCGTCGCGAAATCTCTGAGAGAGAGAGAGAGGGAGGGAGGGAGAGAGAGAGAGAGAGAGAGGGAGAGAGAGAGAGAGAGAGAGAGAGAGAGAGAGAGAGAGAGAGAGAGAGAGAGAGAGAGATTGAATCTCTCTCTCTCTCTCTCCCTCCCTCCCTCCCCCTCTAAGTGATATGCCCGAATGCGGAAGATACACGAAGCACGAGTGAAAGCCCAAGAGGGAGAGAGAAAGAGAGAGAGCGGCCTAGGAACATCGAGGGTAGTAGTCATAACAGAGACCGCAACGTCCACCCCACATTTCAAGCTCGCATCTCCTGCCGGCGTTTCTCTCGTGCCAGACGCATTATTTCGTGATTGTCAAACGTCCGTTCCCTCAACCAAAACGCCCCCCCCCCCCCCCCCCGAATTTTGCCATCGCCGGACACTCCGCAAGAATATTCGCACACGTGCATCTCCCCTTCCCTCTCTCTCTCTCCGTCAAAAATGTAGAAACATAACCGGAAAAAGTCATGTTTGTTGCAAGTACAGGCATTTCGACAGAAGAGGACTTCGAAGAGGAACGTACACATTGTATCAATATATTATACGATGTGTCTATTAAGACACATGTTTCAAACTAATAATAATCTACTTTTATTTGCACAACTAGCTTTACAAGTTTTTTAGAAAATCCCAAAATCAAACTATTAGTTTGAAACAATTGTATCAATACAATTACTTTGGTTATTATTATTATTATTGTAACCCGAGCAAACAATCATTTGAGAATAATCGTAAATACAATTATGTTGATATTATTATGTTCACCTGAACAAATAATTGTTTTAAAATAATCGTATCAATATAATTATCTAGATATTATTATTATGTAAAGTCGAACAAACAATTATTTATCAATAATTTGTCCAATACACTTATTTCGATATTATCATTTTACCCAAACAATTGTTTTTTCAAATAATTCTTCCAATACAATTATTTTTATATTGCTACTACTTCAAACCAGGCAATCAATTATTTCAGAATAATTCCTCCAATACAATTATTTTCACATTATTATTACTTTTTACCCAATCCAACAATTGTTTAAAAACAATTCATCCGATACAATTATGTTGAAGTAATCCTTCCATTACGATTATTATGATATTATTATTCTTTTGGCCCAAACAAATAATTATTTTGATACGATCGTATCAATAAATTTCAATATAATTATTTACGAACATCGCTCGCGTTTCTTCGGGTTTGTCAAATTCAACGATACGACAGTCGCAACCGTCCAATTTGATAGACTTAAATAACCACGTCTCTTATTATACGAACGTTAATAATTAAATCCGGGTGGAAAATTCGCTCGCGGCTAATCGTGTATACCTATCAAGCGAAAATGACGTTTGCATACGCTGCGAGGCGAACGGACCAGGACAAACATCCGGAATGCCCACGATTACGCGAATACCGTGACTTTTGCAACAAGCTACATATACATACACTTAAAACCACCTTTCTCTATGGGCCTGTACGAAAATGTAATTTTGAGGACATTCGACCTCGGGGTTCGCCCTCGAAACCAGCCGGATGTACTGATAGCCAACGTCGAACAGATATACCGGGTTCGAAATGACATATATAGGCGCAGGAGTGCTACCGATGATGCGCATTTCGTATCGCCTTGAGCGACGTATTCGGAGGATGAGAATGAGAGTATAAGCAAATGTGAGGGGCTCCGAACCGGGCGCGTTCGTCCAACATCCCGGGGGTGCTCACGAATAGCCGATTTGGATGACTAAAGCTTTCGCGGTATAAGTACTTCGCGCTTAACCGCGATTTCGCCGGGGCTTGTCATTCGGACCTGCCGCCAAAATCATCAATGAAGCATAAGCCCGCAAAAGGTTGATAACAAAAAATTAATAAATATTCATCACAATAAAATGAATAAATATTAATAGTTGAAAAAATGAACGAATGTTAATAATAATATAAATAATCAATATTGATAGTTAACAAATTAATAAATATTAATAATAATAAATATTAATAAATATTAATAGTTGAAAAAATGAACGAATGTTAATAATACTATAAATAATCAATATTGATAGTTAACAAATTAATAAATATTAATAATAATAAAATCAATAAATATTAACCGTGCCTTGACACACTGGGTCATTTCGACCCGGACGAATTTGAAATAAAATGCTCCCTTTGCCAAAATTGTTTTCAATAATTTTTATATAAATAATAAATATTTTTTATAATTAATTATAATTTTATATAATTAATTATATAAATAAGTTTTCAATAATTTTTACAACAAGTCAATTTTATACTTTTCCAATTTTTATTGTGCAGACATACTGAGAAATGTTTAAAGTGTATGCCGGATTTTTTTCAATAAAAACCGATGGATCGATGGAAAGACCGACCGATTGTTAAAGGCAGGTGAGTAAAGTTCTATCCGGGTCAAATTGACCCAGTGTGTCAAAATCGTGGGCAAATATAAGTGTGTCACGGAAGGGTTACTAGTTTAAAAAATGAATAAATATTGATAACAATCAAATAAATAAAAATTAATAATAATAAAATAAATAAATATTAATAATAATGAAATAAATAAATATTAATAATAATAAAATAAATAAATATTAATAATAATAAAATAAATAACTATTGATAATAATAAAACTGATAAATATTAATGACAGTAAAGTTGCTCATCTAATCCCGAAAGATACGCAAAAATCGTCATGGATTAAAAGAAGAACTCAAACGAGTCTGGATTTTCTTATTCGGTCTCGATAATGGGATCAACGTTGATCACCATCTTGTTTCTTCTTTATGTTGATCAATTTTACAACGAGGCCGAGATTTTGCGTTTTCGTCGTCGTTACCTCGTCGAGACGTAATCTCGACGGCGTGTCCTCGGCAAATTGTTGGAGTACCCTCCTCCGCGGAAGCCTCTCCGGGTCCGCGAAGGAGCGATACCCTGGAGAGTCTCGTAAGTTTCTGGCAAAGGCCTCGTAAAGGGCTGCGCCGGGGAAGATGAGCGACGAGGCAAAGGGTCTTTGATTTTCGCCGGGGTCACGGGGAGGGGGGGGGGACCGTTTTTAATAAGCGACAATTAGCTCGAAGTGTCTCTCTCTCTCTCTCCCCCCCTC
>OX632358.1:41186038-41191038 GCA_951751655.1 Ophion costatus
CAACCACTGCTCCGTACAAATTTCACCCAAAAATAGTTGAAATTTAGTTACCAACTTTGCCACTCCCAAAAAGCACAATAAATCATATAAAATCTCAAGTCAATTAATACTCGGTTAACTTTTCTTTGCCTTAAAATTCAAGATGCAATGACTTAGGGGGAAAATGCGCGATGAAGTGCATGTCGAACGACGCATCGAAGTAGATTGCGTAACTCATTAAGCACACGGATAATTGTAATATTAAATTGAAACGACGAAGTCACGAGGAAATCACCAGTGGGCTGCGGGATCCTAAAAACGACGTAATAATAAATGGTGGTTGGGTTGACACAGACTGGCCCATAAGCATCGTCCTCTTCCTCTTTCTATCCTTCTTGGCTGTCCTTAAGCTCTCGCTCTCGGATATTAAAGTGCTCCTTGGTCCTCGACTAATTTTCCATCCTATAAGAGATGGCTCGGTCTCTCTCTCTCTCTCTCTCTCTCTCTCTCTCTCTCTCTCTCTCTCTCTCTCTCTCTCTCTCTCTCTCTCTCTCTCTCTCTCTCCCTCTCTCTCTTTCAAGCGCTCTCGTTCTTGGCTTCCGAAATGTTCATGTACCGGTTGGCTTTTCCGGTTTAATCCGACGAAACGATCATTTACACGCTCTTCTCTCTCTCTCTCTCTCTCTCTCTCTCTCTCTCTCTCTCTCTCTCTCTCTCTCTCTCTGGAAAGCGGATTTTCTATTAAAAAAAAAAACAAATTTCCTTCCGTTCGTCGAACCTTTGTCCGAGCATGCCCAAAACCTGTTCACCTTGCGCACACTATTAATAAAGATCTCGACGTATTTGTCGGTAATAACCTAATCACACGTCCCGTAAGAGCCTCCGTGGCTTCATTCATACGCCATAAATGTCAAATGTATCGCGCGGGTGCCGGTCTTTCTTTTTCTTCATTTTTTTCTTCTCATCCTCCATTCATCTTCGGTGGAGATATACGTCGTACGGAACGAAACTATGAATGGCGTTCAAAGTCGAGGCATCTTTAGCCCAGGAGCAAATTACATATTAATGGGGCTGCTGGTCAAAGGAACGTATCGGAGTGTATGCTCGCGAAGCGTTTCATGCTGATTCGAGCCACCGCACTCGCTCGAGCTTGCCGATTTTTAAAATTTATTTTTCTCCCTGTTTTTTTTGTTGTACTCTTCAGGACAGAAGGAACGTCTGGTGTTTTTTCGGACGTTCGTTGCGTCCAGTTTTCGAAAATCGTTTTTTTTTTCCAAGGCGCGTTGGATACATTTGTTTGCCAGAGTTGAAAATAAAATCGCCGGCCGAAAATTGGCGGCTTGAAGTGCAGTACGAAAAAAAAAGGGAAAAGGTCGAAGTTGAGGTTAACTTTGAAATTGCCATAAAGCACTCAAGTTTTTCCCGATTGATCGCGATAAAAATGCCTATATCAACGGATGTTGAGAGAATTTATGTTTTTCTCACTTTTTTTTGTCTTCATTGATTTGGCAATTCCATTACAAAAATATTTTTGTCGAAGCAAGAGCGTGTCAATGTATACTTTCGCCTTCTCTCTCCCTCTCTTTCTCTCTCTACTGTTGAAGCTCAACGCGGCAGGTGTTCGTAGACCGGAAGCCTTTGGATTCACCGCGGGGCATTTTCGAGACTCTCCAATGCCCCGAACAAATCCAAACTGCCTGGTGTGTTTAGTGCGCGTTCGTGCGACTTTTTACCATACAACAAACTTGACAGGCAGCGAGAGAGAGAGAGAGATAGAGATGGGGAGAGAGACGGAAACCTGACGACTGTATATATGCGTGATCCTTTAGTCCCAATATGGGGAAATGAGCATTGTGCCTCGAGCTATTATACTCAACACTATATATACGTCGAGAGCCTTCTTCGTCGATGGCTCACGAGAATATTCACCATATACATGGATGTGCGTGCGTGTGTGCGTGCGTGCGTGCGTGTGTGTGTGTGTGTGTGTCCTATATACGCCAGTTAAGAAAAAAAGTAGTAAACGCATTTTTATGCCTTTATCCCAAATAATTTGGGCCGCAGCTTCGTAAGAGGCTCTTCGCCTAAAATCCTGAGTATTTCAAAAGTAAAATAAAAACCTGCGAAACTCACGACGATGACGAATCGAAAGAAAATAAAAATCACACCTGTGAACTATAAAGAAACTGGCTTTTACTCTTATCATAAGTAATATTATATATTGCATAACAATAATAATAATAATAATACATTGTATAATGATAACAATAATGTATTATTATTATTACAATCATTATAATTGTATGTGACATTTATTATGAAATAGTTTGTTATAATTTGAATTATAATTTAATTCAAAATTAAGAATTCAAAATGCCTAATTTAATTGAATTTATATCGGTATAACTGGTTATAAATTAACAATTTGATATTCTTAGTTTCATAATAATAATTTTCAACATTACTATTTCTATTGCAAGTATTTACTCTTATTTTTTTTAATTATTATGTATACCTTTAATTATACATACCGTTAATTTAATAAAATAACCCAAACAATACCAAATAAAAAATGTGAGAACAGCATACCGAGGAATAAATAAAACATAATCAAATGATAGTTTGTTATTTAATTGGAAATCCCACACAATTTTTTTTTAAATTATTATATATACCTTTAATTATATATACCGTTAACTTAATAAAATAACCCAAACAATACCAAATAAAAAATGTGAGAACAGCATACCGAGGAATAAATAAATCATAATCAAATGATATTTTGTTATTTTATTGGAAATCACACACACGCACGCACACAAGTATGTATGCATGCATGCATGTATGCATGCATGTATGTATGTATGTATGTATGTATGTATGTATGTATGTATGTATGTATGTATGTATGTATGTATGTATGTATGTATGTATGTATGTATGTATGTATGTATGTATGTATATATATATATTGAAGGTGCTTACATGCCAATGTGTAGCGCGGAAACGATGCGGCATCTTTCGAAAATTCAAAATGTACAACGCTCCACAATACCGCATATAATATACGTGTTCGCGTATATAATGGGATTATTCACCCGAGGAATATGTGTACAGCGCGGGAAAGGTTTTGCTCTTCCCGGGCGCGCGGACGCGCGGTGAGCCCGCGTCCGCGTGGCATCTCATAAATCCTGTCGGACGTATCTCCTTCCCCGATAAGTGTGCTGCGTGGAGAAAATGCACGGTGTATGAGAATTTTACATAAATAAATATGTACCGGTGCCCAGGGCCGGGGATATGTGGGCAGAGAGCATACGACGGGGAACGCGAAGGGACGAGGAGGGGGATGCTGCTGACTCCCGTTTGCACGGTTCGAGGGACCACGGGGGAGTCAAGCGCAACAATATACATATATATATATATACACATATATATATATATATATATATATATATATATATATATATATATATATATATATATATAGTGTAACCTCCCGATATCGTGGCACACACCAGAGAAGACGTGTGTGATGGCGAAACATCGACGAGAGGAGTTCGCTCTCCCGAGATGTTTGCATCAACGCCACCGGACTGTAAAGTTAACCGCGCTACGTTGATCTTGGACAAAACGATTTCGTCTCCTCTCTGCCTCACTCACCGTGCATTTATATGCACATAGACATATATATTCAGGCAGTAATGCTCACATATTTCATATATATATATATATATATATATATATATATATATATATATATACTGTTATTGTTATGGCGATAGATCAGATAGGTCGCGTCTCCGTTATCCTAAAAAATTCACCACAAAGAAAACGCGCCATTGTTTCAATACCACTATCCGTGCAGAAATTTGTTGAGGAGTCCCCATATCCGACCGCATCCCTGTAGGGATTCGATAGGGACGTCGCACGCAGGCACTCCACATTGGAATCCAAGTGGATTCCCCTCTTTTTTTCCGTTTGACGTCTTTTGAGAATTTTTATTTGAAATTCTCAACCGGAATTTGGTGGATCTTCCAATGACGTGGAACAATTTGTTGGACGGTCCCAAGCCACATGTTTATAGGGATTTTTTAGGGCCACCGCACGTAGGGAGTCCTCATTGGGATTCAATTTGATTTTGCACTGTTCCCCGATGAAAAAGTGATTCACTCGTAAAATTAATTACACATCTATTTAGTATGAATATCAAGCTGTCAGAAATTTTTTTTTTACGATGTACAGAATGGCCGACTACTCGAAACTTATCGAAACAGCTTTTTTCCAATTGGCGTGACAAATAACTTCAACAATTTTCACCCGATTTACTGCAATTTGAAAGTAACGTTCCTAATCGCATTTCGCAGAGAAGTACGTACGGAAGTCCTGATTAATCGAAAAGTTTTCATTTTATGAGCAGTGATAACGAAATTTTTCACTGAAAATTCATTTTTTAAGTTCAAATACCTACAACTTTAAATAAAACGATATTTTTTCAATTACTTGCGTAATCCTCTAGGTATTCTAATGTAGATTGACGAGAATTTTTGTTTTTTGTTCTAGGTAAAAAATTGTGGATGCTAAATGTCACGCCGCGGAGCGCCTAAAAAAATATAACAAAAGAAAATATTAGTAGTCCGCTATTTTGCAGATCGAAAAAAAAATGCTAACAGCTTGATATTCTACTATATAGTAAGTAAGAGTTAGTAAGTAAGTATAATATAGTAAGTAAGTAAGAAATTAAGTAAGAATTCTTACCACTTTCGAATCGAAAATATGTGAAAATTCGCGCGAAAATAATTGGCGTGTTGAAATGTATCCAGATGTGTAAGCGCGTACGTGTGTGGTGATATTGGGTCAAAGTCCAGTGAAATAAATAGCAAACGATGATTACAGTGGATTTTCAGTGATGTGATTCAAATCGAATTTTGAAGCGGATTTTTTTAAGCTATTTATACTCTTTAGAGGTAAAATTTATACTTTTATAAGATCCACTGAGTTTGCATATCCATAAATTTTGTTTA
>OX632358.1:41196038-41220650 GCA_951751655.1 Ophion costatus
CTCCATAGTACAAAGAAAGCTTCCCTCGATTGCACGATTGGGGTAGAATGTTCATAAGCCGAATTTTCATAAAGGAATATCCATAAGTCGAATTTCCATAACCGAATATCCATAAGTACGAATATCCATAAGTGCCAATATCCATAAGTGAATATCCAAGTCGAATATCCATAAGTGAGTATATAGTAGAAATGAGTGCCAGAAATGACGGGAAGTAGAGGAAAAATGAGTAAAGGGTGAATATAGAGTGGAAATGTGCGCCAAAAACAAATCCAAACAATCAAACTCATTTCTACTCTATACTCACTTATGGATATTCGTCTTATAGATATTCGACTTGTGGATATTTGACTTATGGATATATGACCTATGGATATTCGTAGTTATGGATATTCGACTTATGGATATTCGACTTATGGATATTCGACTAATGGATATTCGTACTTATGGATTTCCGACTTATGGATATTCGTACTTATGGGTACATGACTTATGGAATTCGACTTGTGGATATTCGTACTTATGGATGCTTATACTTATGGATATTCGTCCTTATGGATTTCCGACTTATGGATATTCGTACTTATGGGTATATGACTTATGGAATTCGACTTGTGGATATTCGTACTTATGGATGTGTATACTTATGGATATTCGTACTTATGGGTATTCGACTTATGGATATTCGATTTATGGATATTCGACTTATGGATATTCGACTTATGGATATTCGAGTTATGGATATTTGTACTCATTGATATTCGACTTATGGATATTCGAGTTATGGATATTTGTACTCATGGATATTCGTACTTATGGATATTCGACTTATGGATATTCGACTGATGGATATTCGTACTTATGGATATTCGTACTTATGAATATTCGACTTGTGGATATTCGACTTATGGATATTCGACTTATGGATATCCGTACTTATGGATATTCATACTTATGGATATTCGTACTTATATGGATTTTCGACTCATGGACATTTATACTTATGGATATTCGTACTTATGGATATTCGACTTATGGATATTCGTAATTATGGATATTCGTACTTATGGATATTCGACTTATGGTTATTCACTTATTGATATTCGACGACAGTGGATTGCATATCATATCGGACGTCGCGAGAAATCGTGGCAAGAGGGTGCCGCAAGGATTGCACACACATACGTACGTGCAAATAGATGCGACAGCGCAATTAGGGGAGGCTGTCGAGTGTCCGTTGGTTTGCTGGTTGGGAACCGGCAATCCGACGAAGAGCGACCGGCGTCATCCCCCTCTCGAGGTAGCGAGAGAGCGAGATAGAGAGAGAGAGAGAGAGAGAGAGAGAGAGAGAGAGAGAGAGAGAGAGGCCGTATACAGAGGAGAGTCACCCTGCTTCTCTATGTGTCTCGGATTTCTGACAGTCGTGCGTGGCACGCTGGCACGGTGGCACACTATTAGCTCGCTTTGGGTATCGCCCTTTTGTCGGCGTTAGTTTATTTCCAACCCCGTGTACACGAGGGGATGCATTCGCGACGCGATCGCCTGTGAAAAGTGAATCTCGTTCCGACGGTGTGCGTGGCACGGACAAATCGCCAACTCCGAAAGTCCCGTGGTGTATGACGTGAAAAAAAAAAACGAAGAAAATAACGGAGATTTGGCATTTTCGCCTTTTTGTATCTGTGGCTCGGAGCGAGGTTGGATTTTCACCATGTTTCACAATCACAACGTCAATTTCGCGCTCTTCTGGGGACTGCAGTGTGAGTATGTGAGCTAGTTGGCGCTGGAACTTGCGAGGCTGATGAGACTCGAGATTCGAACAAATTCGAGAAGATTTGACGCGTGGGAAACTCAGTTATGGATATTTTTCCTTTTCCATTACTTGAAAAATGTATGTACAGGCAATTTTTAATTGATTGATAGTTTATCCTCTGGGAATACAATGATAAAGTAAATCAATCTAGAATGAATTTCTGAGTTCATTGTGAATTTGTTTGGAATCAATACAATTATTAAGTAATTTAACGAATCTGCAATGAATTTTTGAATTCATTGTAAATTGATCTACAATTAATACAATCGGTCTAAAATACAAATACAATATACAATACAATACAATACAAATACAATATACAATACAATATACAATATAATATACAAATACAATATACAATACAATACAATATACAAATACAAATACAATACAAATCGGTGAAGCAATCGGTCTAAAATGAATTTTCAAATTAATTGTACATTTATCTACCACGATTACAATGATAAAGTAAATTAAGCCATCTACAATGAATGTTTCAGTTAATTGTACATTTATCTACAATGATTAGGATGATAAAGTAAATTAAGCAATCTACAATGATTTCTTAAATGAATTGTAAATTGATCTACTATGAATACAATAATAAAGTAAATTAATCGATCTACAATGAATTTCTAAATCAATTGTGCATTGATATACAATCAATACAATGATAAAGTACATCAATCAATCTAGAAAGAATGTCTAAATGAATTGTACATTGAACTACAATCAATGGGATGATGAAGTAAATCAATCAATCTACTATGAATTCCAAATGAATTTTAAATTGATCTACAACCAATACAAGCATACAGTGAATCAATCAATATCCAATGAGTTTCTAAATTAATTGTGAATCGATTTGCAATAAATGGACTAGTAAAGCAAATCGATCGATCTGTAATGAATTTCTGGCTTACTTGTAAATTGATATACAAGCATTACAACGATAAAGTCAATCAATCAATCCACAATGAGTTTCTGAATGAATTGTAAATCGATCTGCAATAAATAGGCTAATAAAGTAAATCAATCAACGTACAATTAATTGCTAAGTTAATTGTGAACTGATCGACGGCCTGGCGATACAGAAATATGAAAAAAATGATTTTCACAATAATCGGATGCTGTTGAAGTTTGCATCGTTGGAATGCAACGGAAATTCTTTACTTCCTTTTATCCATTTACATCGTTATCCAAAATATTTTTCGATAGTTAGATTGTAGGTCTCTAATGACGATCCCAAAAAAAGTGTAACGTAGCTTTAATCTGACAAAAAAAATTGTCAAAAAATCTGACAAAAATCGACTAGAAAACTTCAATATCGTAAAATCGTTATTACTATAAACCCAGTTTTTTCCGCCTTACCTCGATCTCGACGATTTCTCGCCGCCTCTCCTTTTACCTAATACCCCGAAAAAAAGGTCCTAAACAACCCCCGTCGAAACAAAAGTCCCAAATTGCTCGATTCTCCGTACTGCACCAGGATACATCCCACAAACCCGAAGCTGCAAGTATCATCGTAAAATGTAACAATTGCACTCGACGTTTATTTGCTCGAGCACGCCCCCTCCCCGCCGGGAGGGCGTTCGCAACATCGCGTGGTGATTTCCCTGGCAGCGTCTTATCCGAAACGCGAACGTGAGGGCTGTTTCGTCCGTCGATTCAACGTGAGTGTGTGTGTGTGTGTGTTTTTTCTTTCGTTCGAGTGCTCTTGACCCTCTTACCTCTATATTGCCCGCATCCTTTTAGAGACTCGCACCACGATGGCGAGCAATTAAAACCAGTCGGATTGCCCCGGACTCCAAAACGAACGAGTATAAAGTCGTGAAATAAAAACGGGGACGGAGCGAACTCTTGTGACTTCGCGTATATGCGTACGTATGTATGTAACGAGGCGGAGGGGGAGAGAAAGAGAGAGAGAGAGAGAGAGAGAGAGAGAGAGAGAGAGAGAGAGAGAAGGATGAAGGCTAATTTAATAAATGAATAAATAAATAAAATAAAAACAGTCCTCGCGGTATTTACGACTCCTTGCGAGGAGTTCGTGAACCGAGAGGGAGAGAGAGAGAGAGAGAGAGAGAGAGAGAGAGAGAGAGAGAGAGATGTATTATAGTTAGACTGATGGTATATAACACGTATCGTGCAACATGAGCACACCCTCGTACCCGGATCTATCAAAGAGGCCGCTTTTGCCACTTTACAACCCAACCATATAAGCTTTACGGTCCTGAAGTCTGACATCTGTACTATACACCGTCCGCATATAGAGACACATATACTCTCTCGCTACGTACGTTATTAGTCAAAAATAAATAATAATAAATATAAAAAAACCCCTTCGACCAGCTGGAACATCCGTTTGAAAAAAAAATTGCTTACTTCTACATTTTTTTTATTGCATTACTTTTTCTCTCCCTGTTCCATTTGTTGGAATCGCGGGAGCTGCGACACATTCCCTGTCCTTTCCCATCGCGTTGAACTCTCCGTGATTTCGTCGCGCTGCGCGTCGTCGAGAATACGCCATCGTGTGCGCGAGGCGCGACTGCCTCGTTCCAGGCGGCCAGTGATAAATCGATCAGGGCTGAATAGAATATGTAAATCGGTTTTTACATTTTTGTATACGGTTTTTATACGTTCGTTTGAAGCTTCGAGGATGAAGGAATTTTGGGGATTTTTCTAAGGGGGTTTTGAAGAACTTTTTGTATAGGAGTTTTGAAGAACGCAGGTATCGCGAGGAATGGATCTTTTCATAGGAGCGGCGGGGGGTGCTGGAGCAGTGTCCGGACATTGCAGTAGACTAAGTGCTACAAAGTGTGGTGAAGAAGTCCGCAACGGTAGCCACATAGCCAGCGAGATACTTATAGTCGTTCGGTTATCACCTACGTGGGGCATGTGTAGTACACCTTGGTGAGAAATCCTTCGCCAGATATCACACGCGCGGACAAACACACACGGGAGACGCGCACAGCTGTCCCTAGTCTTTCGAGACCTTATCTTTCCGCGGGCATCGAAGTAATAGAAGGTGCGAATGATAATGTCGGGTGTAAGGTCCATCAGGGTGTGTGTGTGTGTGTGTGTGTGTGTGTGTGTGTGTGTGTGTGTGTGTGTGTGTGTGTGTGTGTGTGTGTGTGTGTGTGTGTGTGTGTGTGTGTGTGTGTGTGTGTGTGTGTGCGTGTGTGCGTGTGTGCGTGTGCGTGTGTGCGCGCGCGGGTGTGTGTGTGTGTGTGTGTGTGTGTGTGTGTGTGTGTGCGTGTGCGCGCGCGCGCGGGTGTGTGTGCGTGTGTGTGTGCGTGTGTGCGCGCGCGGGTGTGTGCGTGCGTGTGTGCGCGCGCGGGTGTGTGTGTGTGTGTGTGTGTGTGTGTGTGTGTGTGTGTGTGTGTGTGTGTGTGTGTGTGTGTGTGTGTGTGTGTGTGTGTGTAGATAGAGAGAGAGAGAGAGAGAGAGAGAGAGAGAGAGAGAGAGAGGACATGCTAGAGGAATCAAAAGAGAGTGTAAGAGAGAGAAGAAGCATTAGGCGGACGCAAAAGAAAGGAAAAGAGAAGAGTTGGAGGACTTTAAAGATGTTGAGTCCCTATGAAACATGTCCCGAGTCGAAATTTAGACCCTCCTTTAAACCTCCTTTCGATCCCAATTTGTCATTCAATGGAGGTTCAAGAGGTTCAAATGGAAATCTCAAAAACATGTATATCAGAACCTACTGAACCTCGAAAAGTGGCAGTAATTGGACTTTCTCACTCAATGGAGGTTTAGTAGGTTCATCTGAACCTCCTTTAAACCCTAGTGAGCCTGATTTAATGCTTACGCAAACCTATAGACCCTCTTTTAAACCTCCTTTCGCCCTACTAACTCTCCTTTGACTCCTTTCACCGGTGGCTCGCAGAGCCGTAGGCCTAAAGGAGGCTCAGGAGGTTGAATAGAAGGTTCAGTAGGGCTAAAGGAGGGTCGCCAACGGTGCAAATTTCTCCATATAGATTCAAGGGGAGGCAAAGGAGGGCGGCGGTCTGTGCGTCACAAAGGAAATAGGTTCTCGAGCATTCAAAGGAGGGTCTAAATTTCGACTCGGGATTAATTTTAATTGTTCAACAAATAGCTTCTTAATCGTCGTAAAATTTTGACACGACCTCCTGAATACTTCATGTAAAAACATACCAAATTTTCAGAATTCTATCATCATTACTTCAACCTCCTTAAGGGTTGAAATAAAAAATGATAAGAAAATTCGGAAAATTTGGTATGTTTTTGTATGAAGTATTTAAGAGGTCGTGTTAAAATTTCACGACGATTAGGAAGCTCGTTATTAAAAAATTAACATTTTGTTAAGAACAATTTTTAAAAGAAATAAAAAAAAATTTATCAATAAACTTCGTTTTGTTTCCGTTGCTTTCAGTATATTGTAGATACTATAAAATTGAGAGGTCAAAAAAAAAACTTATTGCAAAGTTACATCAGTTTCCATAAAACAACATTTCATTTGTGAATGTTAATTGTTCAATAACGAGCTTCCTAATTGTCGGGAAATTTTTACACGACCTCTGAAATACTTCATACAAAAATATACGAAATTTCCAGTATTTTATCATCATTTGCGATTTGGGACTCAACATCCTTAAAAAGAGACAACGACGGAGACAGATGAATCGAAAGAAAGAGAGGCTGAAAGAGAGTGTACAGTTTCTTTGAGAGAGAGAAAAAAATAGAGAAAGAGACTACCATCTATCATAGAGAGGGAAAGAGTGAAACAGAGAAAAAGAGAGATGGAGTTAGAGAACTCGAAAAAGCGACAGATAGTGGGAGAGATAGAGATAGATAGATAGAGAAAGATAAAAAAGAGAGAGAGAGAGAGAGAGAGAGAGACAGAGAGAAACGCGTCAGGGAGAAAGGAAGTGAGAGAAAACGAGCAAGAAATCGCGAGAGGGAAGAGAAAAGGTACGAGATCAGTAGCTCCCTGTTATACGCGAGATCGTGTATGGAATTTATTTAAATCGCCTCTTATTGCGGTTAGTTATACGTATCGAAACCCGAGTCTCAAGGTATTATAGCTCTTTATCTTTTTTTCATTCTTCTTTTTCTTTTTATCTTCGATCTCTCACTTGCTCCTTTCTGGAGACCGAATAAGAACACGGCGTTCGGTTATCTCAATAATAACAATTACCGCAGAGCAGAGAGAGAGAGAGAGAGAGAGAGAGCGAGAACGAGCGGCCGCGCGCGCGAGGCGGAGGCGAAGAGATCTCGCACCTCTGATAATGTTATATTATAGTACCCGCGCGACCATACTCGAATGTATGCTATAAAAGAGATGCGCTCCGAAGTGTTTTTCACGCGCGCGAGATATCGCGAACCTCTCTCCCTCGTTCTATGTATATAGACAGATCGCGCAAAAAATATCGTTACAATCGTCTTCGCACCCTCTCCTTCTCTCGATCACTTTTATGCCGTTTTTAAAATCCACGATTTCATACGGTTTTTCTCTTTTTTTCAATCCTTATCTTCTTCTTTACTTCTCCCTCAACGGGCCTGCGTAAGATTGAGTCCCGACAAAACAGGTCGATTTTCGGAATTTTTTTCTGACGGAAGTATGGAAATGACGAGGTCGGGATTTTACATGCAATTAATACATAGTCTTGCCAAATTTGAGTTTTTTTGTTGTTGGAAAATATTGATGAACAATTGAGAGATTATTGTTTAAACAAAGTGCCGCACCGTTGCTGCATGGCCAATCGGTGGAGGTGACTCTGGCATTTAGGGTCATCTGAAAGGGATTATTAAAAAATGTACTTTTAGTATAATAACGAAAGTTTCGTATGAACGCGTTTTTTTCTTGAAATTTTGAAAATTAAGGAAATGCCAAGACGTAGAGGAAAAATTAGGTTTAAAAAACAAAAACGTTTTTTGTCTTTGACAAATTATTCAAGTTGTTTTTTGGCGGAAATTAATTATTTTTTTTTTGGTCGAGAATCCATTTTTTGAGCGAAAAGAACTTTAACTTAAAAAAATAGTTTTCAATCGTTTTTTTTCGATTTTTTATCGTTTTTTTTTGTCGAAAATCAATTTCTTTTGCTCCGCCTTGCTATTTGCCTAATTTTCAAAATTCTGGGCAAACCTTCATTATTATACTTGGCAAGACTAATTGTAAGTATTCATTGTACCCGATACTTTCTAGAAATTTTGAATTAATTTGATTAATCGTACCGGATACTTTTTTCAAATTTTGAAAATCCAGAAAATAGCCGTAGAGACGAAAATTTTTGTCCAAATCAATTTTTTTTCTACGCCTTGCCATTTTCTCAATTTTCTTTCAAAATAGTTTTCAAAAAACTATACGCTCACACGAAACTTTAATTTATTTTACTAAAAGTACATATTTTCGCTTTTGAAAAAAAGACGCGGAGGGAAAGGTAGGCTATAAGAATATGAAACAAAAAATCGTTTTTTTGAAATTTCAAGCTTATACAGCCCCCCTTTAGATGACGTCAAACACATTCTCCATGATTTTTTTTCTCATTGATCTGCGTGGGGCCGCGTCAGCGCCAATATTTGCGATCTCTCTCGCAACCGCATACTTTTCGAGCCTATATCGAACGGAAAAATGGAAAACGCGATCGTGCCATAGCTCCGATGGTTCATCCCTTTTTCGTGGGAACACGATCGTCAATGCGGCGTCGTTCCGAGAGGGGGGGCCATTCGATCGAAAAAAATGGTTTTCCGACCGAATGACTGTCCGCCAGAGAGACAAACAATACTTCGCAATTTACGCCGAGCGATTAATTACCGCGGCCAATTGCACTCGTGTTGTTGCAATGCACACCGCAACGAATTGGAAAACACTCGGACCCTCGAGTCGAATTGTTTCTCAAATTTTGCTAATTTTTTTAAATTAACTTTTCGTCCATTCCTTTATTGCTCGAATTAAATTGTGTACGGGTGTTTTTTTTTCTTTTTTAATTGATTCGATTTTAATTGTACGTATCGTGCGATAATAAACAATTACGTGAACTGAATTTCGCCGGTTCTCTCTCTATCTCTCTCTCCCTCCCTTTCCTGCTAGTTTCCTAGTTCCTGCTATTGCAGCCACGTTTATGACGTTGAAGTTTGCAACGTTGAAATGCAACGAAAATCAATCTTTCTCAATTGCACTAAATTGAAAAATCAATCAATCGTTTTTACGGATTCTTATTAGAGATTTACAATCTTGATCTGCAAAAAAATCGTTTTGGTCAATCATCGTTATTTTGGACAATTGCCATAAGAGAGAAATGAAAAATAAAGAATCAAAAATCCTTTCATTGTAAATATGCAATCTTCAACGTCGTCCACATTTACCTCGTACCTACTTTCCCGCACGATATAATATTCCAGGCTACTTGCAAAGCTCGTTCGGATTTCAAGAAGTCTGCTTCCGATCAACGCGTGGTGCTGAGAAATCCCAAAAAAACTATCGAGAAACGAAAACGCTTAAAAAATAAAAAATCTGCAGTTCAAAGTGCAAGCAACTACATACGTGTGTGTGTGTGTATATATATATATATAAAGAGAAAGAGAGAGAGAGAGAGAGAGAGATAGAGCATATATGTCCGTATGAAAAAACGTACACACCGTCAGATCACGAGAGTTTAATTAATATTCACGCACAGCGGGTTGGCTCGTTTGATTAGAGCTTCGCGAAATGTGCTCTCTCCTGCTTGATGGGCACACACACACATGTATTTATACAGGAAAAGTGTTATATATGTATGGAACGCCTATATGTGTGTGTATATATATATATATATATATAGGTAAGCAAGAACGTTCGGTGAACGCAAGAGCAGGACGAGTTGCACAGAGAGGCTCGTGAGATAGGAATTGAAACGCACGGCAGGGCGAGAACCTGCACACATTCCAGAACCGTTTACTCCTTTGATACATGTACATATATATATATATATATATATATATATATATATATATATGTGTGTATATATATTCATATACAGAGATGACGAGAATCAAACGTAACATCGCAATCATAACTGACGAGAGCTGAGCGTGTTCGTCCGCATCCGACGGTTTTGGGACTCTCCCTCTCTCACCCTCTCGCTCCCTCTCTTGTTTCCACTACCCTAAATTCGATTGAGATAGATATGGAATCATCCGCGTCTGCCAAAACGGCCTTACGCTTCAACGATATCAAAGAACTTTCGGTGGGTACATATATATATATATATATATATATATATATATATGTACGCGGGTCTGCGGGTGTGTAGGTGTGTGTACACTGTAGCTGTACGATCTTCTCCATCACCACTGCGTTTATCACAGCACGAAAATTGCTGAATATTCGCATACGGAACAATAGTGCCGAAAACTACTTATTTTTAATGCAAAAAAGGAAAGCGAGGAAATGTTTCGGGGAGATTAATCCGTAGAATGAAATTGTTCCGTTTCATACGATTCTTCAAGGCTTGTGAACGTAACTCGCGCCTCACGGGGCGATCATCGTTTAGATATGACTCTGCCCTTTATATATATCTATATATATATATATACTCTAGTGGGCCCTCCAACAATCATTTATTTCGCAAATTTATTATCGCGAAACGGTAATACGCAGTAGCAACGTATTTATTAGCGGAGATAGGACCGCACGGCCGTTTCTTTTTACTCGCTTCCAATTACCCGGCTCTCTCGGGTGGTAGTGGCGGCTCGGCGGTCCGCGCTCTGGACCAACGCATATATATATATAGTGTCTGTTTTACTTTAGCGGAGACTGGCCTCACACGGCTTCGTGCTATTCCGCTCATACAAATGTATTACATGTATTGTATGCATTTATGTGTGTATATATATATATGAATATATATATATATATATATATACATATATATATATATATATGTATGTATATATATATATATATATATATATATATTAGGGTGGCTGAGAAAAAGCGATTTTTTTTCTCAACAGAAAATTGAAGTATGTTGAGAAAAAGAAAGTTTTGCAAAATTTGAGGGTTCTAAACAATTTTTTAGTGCTCAAACGCCTTTTTCGTGTTTTTTTTTCATGATTAGCGGAGTATTAATTTTTTTTAATCTCGATGCAGAAAATGTTAGTGCCTGATCCAATGTAAGTCTTGATTTAATTTTTCTGTAACAATATACAATTTTTTTTTTACCATAAACAATTTGTATTCGCAAACTAAGAATCAACATATGTAATTTGGTTGTGAAAATTATATCAACCCCTTGATGAACGAGAACACGGTGTTTACATCATTGAACGTCTAACGAGTATGCGTGTTTTTTGGAGTAATATGTTGTTTTCGAGTAAGAAAACAAATGAAGAAAAAAATTGACGAAAAATCGAAAAAAAAAATTAAAAGTCGTCGAGCACTACGTAAAAAAATGTTTAGACCTCTCAAATTTTGTATGAATTACTATGTAATATGTTGTTTTCGAGTAATATGTTGTTTTCGAGTAAGAAAAGAAATGAAGAAAAAAATTGACGAAAAATCGAAAAAAAAAATTAAAAGTCGTCGAGCACTACGTAAAAAAATGTTTAGACCTCTCAAATTTTGTATGAATTACTTTTTCATAACGTAGTAACTTTTTCCGTTGAGTACCGCGAAAAAAAATCAATTTTTCTCTGAACGACGCTAATATATATATATATAATAGTTATATTTTGAACCCATTACATCTAGAGGACAATCCGTAACACTTTTTCACGCTAATCATTGACTTTGGAGACTGGACGGTCCTAGGGACGACTCTTCTATAAATAATTCCTTTCTATTTATCTCTATACAGGGTATTAGGAAGGTCAACGCAAAGCCTGAAGGGGGTAATAGGTCCCCTCGTTAGGAGCATATCTAACCTAAGTTACCGAAGTCCAAAGTCTAAGGATTTCGAGTTATCATGGTACGTACGATTTTTGGAAAGTTTCCCAAAAGTAGGTACTAACTCGTTTGCCTCTTATGTTAAAGCTATTTTTAGTAAATAGCATTAACACAAGAAGCATTGTTATTTTTTGACAAGTTTTTAATTATTCAACACGTCCCGTTTAGTTAGTTGTGTGGATGCAGTATTGGTGTTTGTCGATTGAATACACGTTAAGCTAAGACGCAAACAAGTTTTTAGTTACCAATTATTGTCTGTTTGAACATTATCAACGAGTTATAACGTAATTTTGGGAAATTTTTCAATAATCGTACTTACCAGAATAAATCGAAATCCTTAGACTCTGGACAAAGATAACCTAGGTTAGATATGTTCCCAACGAGGTGACCTATCACCCCCTTAAGGCTTTGCATCGACCTTCCTAACGTCCAACGGAATAATTCGCGCCACAGATACCTACTGCAAGAAATACACTAAAAAGATTTTAAATTATTCGTTTCGTTAGCAAAATCCTCGCCCTTACCGCAGTAAAAAAGGTATCGAATAAGGGGGACGCCCACGATATTCGTCCTTTAATTCTCGCATAGCAAATATCCATCCAATCACTCGACCTCACTAGAATTGAGGGAAAATAATGCTGAAAAAGAAAACACAGTCACCCGCAAGTCGAAAGACAAGAAGAACGAAATGCGTGTATTCATGTGCGACACACGTTCTGCACCATAATAGTCTAGAGACCCCGGGGACAAGAAAATTAAATATAAATATGTAACTATTAAGGAAGTTGAGTCCCTATGAAACATGTTAATGTTAATTGTTCAATAAATAGCTACTTAATCGTCATGAAATTTTTACACGACCTCCTGAATACTTCATGTAAAAACATACCAAATTTTCAGAATTCTATCATCATTACTTCAACCTCCTTAAGGGTTGAAATAAAAAATGATAAGAAAATTCTGAAAATTTGGTATATTTTTGTATGAAGTATTTAAGAGGTCGCGTTAAAATTTCACGACGATTCGGAAGCTCGTTATTAAAAAATTAACATTTTGTTAAGAACAATTTTTAAAAGAAATAAAAAAAAATGTATCAATAAACTTCGTTTTGTTTCCGTTGCTTTCAGTATATTGTAGATATTATAAAATTGAGAGGTCAAAAAAAAAACTTATTGCAAACTTACATCACTTTCCATAAAACAACATTTAATTTGTGAATGTTAATTGTTCAATAACGAGCTTCCTAATTGTCGTGAAATTTTTACACGACCTCTGAAATACTTCATACAAAAACATACCAAATTTTCAGAATTTCATCATCATTTGCGATTTGGGACTCAACATCCTTAAGAACAATAAATGCCTTGGTATTAAAAAAAATAATAATCCTCGTGCGCGCGAGCGCGTGTGTACGGAAATACGTATAGGCATACTTTGGGATAACTTATACGTATTTGGTGGAGGATAGTTGTAGTGCAGAGGTAAACGATGTCTCCGAATAAAAGGAAGAAAAAATAAAGATAGGGCCCAAGGAGGGAGAGGGAGTGAAGGAGAGAGAGGGAGAGAGAGATGTGAAGAAGGGGGGAACAAGAAAAAAAAGACCGAGAGAGATAGGAAGAAATCGTTGGGGCAGTGCGTGTTGGCCGATAATGTAATAACGTATACCGTCCGAGGTCTACTTCATAAAGCAGCTCGAGGGATAGGAGGCTGTGCTTCTCAGCTGGACCTATCTTCGTACATCCTCCCGAATGAACGAGTATAAATGTGTGCGTGTATATACATATATACATATATACATATACACATACATACATACATATATACATATACATATATACACACATATATATATATATATATCGATTTTGGGGACATTTGACTTCAAGGCCTATTCCTGTAGTAGCCAGTTGTTCTTATACTCAACATGATATAGACATAATGGGTTCCAAATGTCTTCAACTTGTGTCTGGTGTGTGTGTGTGTGTGTGTGTGTGTGTGTGTGTGTGTGTGTGTTTGGGCACAGCCGCACACATACACACACACAAACGCATACACATCCTCTGGAGCCTCTTTATCTTCTTTATCCACGACCAGGTTTGTGCCACCTTAACGCGAGGAACGCGCCACTCAAGGATACAGCAGCGAGAGAAGACTACTCTTTCTCTCTGTTCCAACAGAGACATATCTTCGAATCGTGTGTTTCTTTTTTGCCCGCTTTATTTTATTTTATTTTTTCTATCTCATCCTCTCATACCTCTCGAGAACATTTCTGCGGGCTGAGAAGTCGCCTTGCCTCCTATGTGTGGTTCTCGTGTTTTTATGCATCGAAATGCCGATTTTCCTTTACCTATATCGGCTGAAGAATGAGACCGCGAGAGAGAGGGGGGGGGGGAGGTGTTTCCGTAATTTGCATTCGACACAATCTTATCGAGAGCCGCTCCAATATCGAGGCTCACTCTCGCGAGGGTTGGTGACGAAGAGCTCGTAAAACTGGATGGAGGATGATCGACGTAGGAAAGGGAGAGAGAGAGAGGGATAGAGAGGCTGACAGTCTTCGTGCGGAAAAAGTAGCCGCGTGTAGAAAATTTGTAGCCAATGCTTGACAAGGATAAATTTTGGTTGATAAAATGATATTGAAGTTTGCATCGTTGCGATGCAATGGAAATTGTTTTTTCATCGCATTTTCCTTATTTTTGAATTTGGGAAATTCCAAAAGTCATTGTCGTTGCGCTCCAACAATGCAAAGTTCAACGTCGTACCTATTCAGTTGGAAGCCTCTGCCCTCGATCCCCAATTATCGAGCAGCCATTTGGTGATTCAACCAGAGGGTTAAATCACCAAATTCCTATCCTCCAATGACGAAGAATGTGATAGTTCGCGACGGAGCCGCGAGGAAATTGAAACTCTCTCCGCGAGTGCGTTAGATGTCGGTTGGGTAATGTGTAGGAGATCAAGCGTCAAGTGCACGCCGAGAGGAGTCTGATAATCGAGCGCGAGTTCGAGAGGGTTTCGAGGTGAAGTGAAAGAATGGACGTACGGGGGTTGAACGGAGAAATCTTACGGTCTCATGCACGGGCAGTCTCGGGTCCACATGGCGAAATGTTATGGAGGCCGAGTTATGTGTACATTGTACGTTGGCGATACAAGGGCGAGAGAGCGAGAGAGAGAGAGAGAAAAAGAGAGAGAGCCAGAAGCCGCACCCGGGACCGAGTGAGATATCGTCGGCGACCGGACGTATTTATGAGTATTGGCAGGCTTACAAACACGCCGTCCGCGAGCCGCCACCGCGATTCCTCCTCCTGGCTACTTCCACGTGTGTCTTTCTCATTTTTTTCCTTCCCCTTCTCCTCCCCCTGCTCCTTTATTTTTCTCTCATCGATGTATACGCGTATAGGGCACACTGTTCCGTTTGGCGAATGAGAGAACGCCGCCGGCCGCGTAGTACGACCCGACGGATGCTCCGCAATCGCATTTTCTTTTATCTTTTCTTCGTCTTTTTCTTCATTTTTTTCCCTTCAACCTGGCCTCTCTCGGAGGAAGAGAGCGAGAGAGTTCTTCAGTATCGAATAACGTTTCGAGCCTTCATGGTAATGGCACGAGTGACTTGGTTTTTTTGCTTGTGGAAGAAAAAGCACCGCGTTCGACGGGAGCCCGTTGAGCAACGCATGCTGCAAGGATCCCCCGGATCAAATAGACTCTTGGCGAAATTTCTCTGTCTTTTTTTTGTCCCGGTGAATATGAAAAAGGCCAATTGCGCGCTCCGCGGACGATATGTTGGAGAACAATATTGATGTCACCGATCGGAACGAACATCGCATTCTAGTCGGTGTGTCGATTTTTTATATCGGGATATAATGATAGAGAGAGAAAACCTTCGCGTAAAGATTCGCTTTCGCCGGACACTGCGAAAGAAACGTGCCTACTAAGCATTCGTGCTCGTAACGCTACCGCGAATACACGCTTCTCGGCCTCTCCTCTTTGTGCGGCTTTTCGTAAACTCCCCACTCTTCGCAGGCCAGCGGCCCGCGTTAAAAATCCTAAAACTCCAAGAACATCGTTTTAACTTCGGTTTACATTTTTGCTCGCCGTTTTGCCCCCTGTCAACCTATATTGCTGAGAAGTAGCTCAAAGCAATCAGGCGATTCCGAGGATCACTCTGGTGGAAGACCCGTCGACCTTTATACCTCCGTCTTCGAGTTCGTCGCAAACGTACAACGTACGCTACGCCCATATCGGGTATTTGGGCGATATAGGATATAGGAAGTATGGGCAGGGCGGAATGTATCTTGGCTTTACGGCCTGTTATAACCACACTTACAATATATATATATATACACACACATATATATAGTAGATGTCTTGGGTCGACGATGATATATAAGGGATTTGTCTCCGCGGCAAAGCGTCGTGCCTCATGTCGCAAATATTAACTCTGATACAGGCCATTCATTCACTTAATTACAAACAGCCGTGATTTAAGGGAGGCTAGAACCGCGGGGGGTCTTTCGCCGCGCAGTGTGTTCCCAAACGCTCCTCATAGCAGACTCGGCGCAATGTCCGCCGTGTATAGCCAAGAGGCTTGTACATTTTTATAAACCTGACACCCGATTTTCGATTTTTTCCCTCTTTCTTCGCCGTCAGACGTGTTGAAGTTTTTCAAAATTGTTGCATTTCGAGTCCGATGGAGAAAAGGCAAAAATGAGGAGACCACTTTACCCTCAGGAGGGTTGTAAGGCCTTAGACCACAGTAACGGGTACAAAATCATGTACGAATTTAACAATTTTTTTTCGAATGAAAAAGTGATTCACTCATAAAACTAATTACACATCTATTTAGTATGAATATCAAGCTGTTAAAAAAAAATATATATATATATATTTTTCGATGCACAAAATGGCCGACTACTCGAAACTTCTCGAAACAGCTTTTTCCCATTGGCGTGACAAATAACTTCAACGATTTTCACTCGATTTACTTTAAATTTAAAAGTTATGTTCCTAATTGCATTTCGCAGAGAAATGCGTACGGAATTTCTGATTAATCGAAAACTTTTCATTTTATGAACAGTTATAACGAAATTTTTCACTGAAAACTCATTTCTTAACTTCAAATACTTACAACTTTTGAATAAAACAATATTTTTTAAATTCCGTACGTACTTCTCTAGGTATTCTAATGTAGATTGACGACAAATTTTGTTTTTTGTTCTAGGTAAAAAATTGTGGATGCGAAATGTCACGCCCCGGAGGGCCTAAAAAAATATAAAAGTAAATATTAGCAGTCGGCCATTTTGTACATCGAAAAAAAAATTCTAACAGCTTGATATTCATACTAAATAGATGTGTAATTAATTTTATGAGTGATTCACTTTTTCGTACGAAAAAAATTGTTAAATTTGCACATGATTTTATACCCGTTACTGTGGCCTAAGGCCTTAAGGGGTTATGCCTAGTCGTAACAGCCGAAAAAAGCTCATTTTTGCGATTTTCCAAAATAGAAAATCGTGATTGTCAATTTGTTAAAAAACTGAGCATTCGAGAAAGTATCGTCTGAAGAACACTCTGTAATTTTTTTGTGTGAAAGTATTTACAGGCTATATCCGTGAAGCACGTCTTGATAACGTTTTTCGCGCTGATCAATGTCCTTTTAAAGCAACTCCTCCAATATAAAAAAACCAAACAGATTTCGTTAGTATATTAGTTTATGATCAATCTATGGTCTATGTTTTATGATTGATGAAAGAAATGTTCGAAAAATCAAATTGAAAAAAAAAATGTCGCGTGTTCAAAGTGAGTCTTGACTTTTGCGAAAAAAATTGACACTTTTCGTTCATCAAATCAAAAGTATACATCGGAAAACCAAATCCTTCGATCGAATACTATATTTTGCATCTAGTGAAAGCCCTAAAAATTTCAGAAGACCGATACAGTAGTTTTTGAGATATTTTCCTCACCGACTTCCTGAACGTGCTTTCGAGAAAGAAGCGTTTGCAGCTTCGAACGACGCTCCGAGCGTTCCGACGGAGGACGACATAAGAGCCTATAAATTTCTCAATTTTGATCCGAACAACTCGAAACTTTCAGGGAACATTTCTAAGATGATCTGGGCACTGTCAAAATATTCTGGTTTTGAAAAAAAAAATGATTTTTCGACCTTTACAAGTAGGCTTTTAACCCCTTGAGAGAAGCGTGAGCCACTATTCGAATGGGTGACCCCTATGTAGGCCAAAGGAGCGCTATCGTCAAAGGTGAAAAAGAGCACGAAGGAACGTTGGGATTTTTTTCGTGTGTACGAAGATCGTACGGTCGTCAATTGGATCGAGTTCATTCGATAGTCGCCGCGATGAGCTCGGGCTCTTTGACAATTACGTTGGAATTAGGTTTCACATTTGAATCACAATTAAATTCCCCGAGCGACGAACCGAAATAGATCATGAAGTGCGGACTACGAAAGTCCAACTGCAGGTCTCTCTCTCTTTCTCTCTCTCTCTCTCTCTTAGAGGGCTGTTTTCTCGCAGGCTCAGAGAGTATCGTTGCGGGCATACGCCCAGTGATGGGAGACAGGAGGAAATACGCGGTAGGAAAAAGAGGAAGGAAGAAACTCGGTTGGGGGAAAGGAATGTCTATATGAGAGACGAAAACGAAGCCGAGAACGAAGTGAACGCGGTGACGCGTGAGTCTGCACATCGACCAAAGGAAAGATTAGCGTCGCTTGACTTTTTTCTCAAAAAAAGAAAACCGGCCAACCCCTCTTTGATATGTATCCACGGGATCGTAGTTCACCCTCTCTCTCTCTCTCTCTCTCTCTCTCTCTCTCTCTCTCTCTCTCAAAATTTTTTTGGTTTTATACAGAGTCTTTTCATCTCAAATTATTTTGTGTAATAGATTGAAGTACTATGGAGTACAATTTTTTTCGTTTCAGAAATGGAAATTTATTTCTGTTATTACTATCGTTACTGGTATTACTGTCACTATGATTTTGGATTATACAGAGTCTGCTCTTTTTCCTTATTTTGCGTTTTACATTATAGAAAATCCTACAAATTACTGTACCTTCGTCTGTACGATTTTTCGGATTATTGACTCAGACAAATTTGCCCGATAGTATTCTAGGGCATAATAAATTAAATCAATCAATCGATCAATCTCTCTCTCTCTCTCTCTCTCTCTCTCTCTCTCTCTCTCTCTCTCTCTCTCTCTCTCTCTCTCTCTCTCTCTCTCTCTCTCTCTCTCTCTCTCTCCCCTCGACTTTTACTCCGATTGACCTAAAACTTTGGAAGAATATTCCAGACATATTGTACTATTAGATAACAAAATTTTAAAAAGATTGGATTTTCTGAAATTTTCAAACCCACGGAACCCCTTAAGAGACACCACTGTGACGGGCCGAAAAAAGTCGTTAAAAAAAAACAATTTGTCTACTAGATTATTTATTTGGGATTTGAAAAAAAGGTATGTTGTTGAACATATATTAAACTTGTTTGATGTAACTTAAAAAAAAATTATTATTAACGTTATTGAGGTATAATAGGGCCTTCGTATAAAAAATGTGGTGTGTTTTTGAAAAAATAAACTTCCACGAAATGGTGGATTTTTTAAAAAAGTTTAATTTTGGCGACATTTGTATTTACATTTAGGGGCTTAAACAATACTAAACTTGAAAAAACCGGCTACGTGCAACAATCGCTACACCGATTACGAAAGTTGTGGTTTTTTTTAAATTAAGAATCAGCCAGTTATAGCTAGAGTTATATTTTCGGCCGGGTCGAGAAAAATATTTTATAATATTACATAAACATATATTTGAATATCTAAGTATACTTCGATTTTTTTTCACATATCCTTGAATATTTACGCTTTTCGAAAATGCAACGAAAAATCGACTTTTTACCCGTCACAGCGTCCTGTTAATTTCTCTTTTTCATATTTAATTAATTTTGTCATGAGCCGTTCCGTCGATATTTGAGCGCCTTAATATTTGATTATCACAACGAGATTATAATTTCGTAAAAATCGATCTGTTCGACCGAACACCCAGAAAGAATTTTTCCAAAGATAAAGCCATCCAAATAACATGCTGTCACCCCCTAAACCCAAAAATATAAATATTCACGTCTCTCTCCGTCGAAATCATCGACCCCCTCTCCAGGATAAAATTCAAGAATATCCACGAGGATCTTCAACCCTTACTCTTACTCCACCATAAAACGTACAATTTCTGCTCGCTCGATAAGCGAGAATATCACACCGTCGCGCTAACATACGCACCAATGTGCCCGTTCTTCTCAGCCCCGCAAAATAAAAGTAAAAAAAAAGACGAAGGATAATAATCATCTGGCTTTAAAGAGCTCAATATTCGTGATTACAAGCTGACTCGATTTTCGGATCAAAATACACATGCTCTCGTACTCAAGCACCGTTAAGTCGCTGATCCCCCCCCCCCCTCACTCTTTCTCGTTCCCTCCGTAAGACTAGCGAAAGCGTTATGATACACGGGAGATTTAACGTCGAGTGCGGAGGCTCCCTCGTCTTCGAGCCGAGGAAGAATAACAAGAAGAAGGAGGGGGCGATGAAGGAGAACGAGGAGGAAGAGGAAGGAAGGTTGAAAGGAGGATGAGGATGCGCGCCATAAGGAGATACTCCGGTATGCATGAAAGGACTCTCATCCTCATTTCTCTCTACCTCCCTCTCCCTGCCACCCTTCTTCTTTCTCTCCTTCTTAGTCTCGTGATCTTCCTTGCCCTTTCTACTTCCTTCACATATCTCTCGATTCAAGCGTACCTCGGCTGCCTCTCGCCGATGGTCTTACGAAATTTGAGAGAGGCAGAGAAGTGCGATAAAGAGAGAGAGAGAGAGAGAGAGAGGAGAAAACAGAGAGAAAGAGAGACAAACGGACCCCATGCCAGCATTCATAATGGCTATTATATATATATATATATATATATATATATATATATATATATATATATATATACACACTCACATACATATATGTATGTATATATGTGTATGTATATGTGTATGGATATGTATATACATATACACTCAAATACATATATGTATGTACGTAAGTATTAACTACTCTGCTCATATATGCGTGTATACCTTATGGTACGAAGCTCGTATACGATGTACAAGCACCCCTACGAGCCCTCTTACATCCCTAACTGCCGAACTTATGACCGAGCCCCAAACTCTCAATAACGTTTGCCTTTTGATTCGCGTCAGCCACTTTGCCTCCCACACACAAATTATTATTCCGGGCTCTCATTCACGTGCAGTCTATGTGTATATATATATATGCTTTGTGTGTCATCCATTCTGCGAGCATAAGGAGCTAATACACCGACCTTTATGTGTTCCTGAATTCGAGGAACTTCTAACTTCCCTTGCAAAGTGCACATATATATATGAGGAGCTGGCGAACAAGCTGGACTTGTCCACATTACGTAACATTTTTGTGTCTTTAATTTTCGTTTTTATCAACCATACCTTGATTAGCTCTCGACAAATGTTTTTTGTCTTTAATTTTCGTTTTTATCCGCCATACCTTGATTAGCTCTCGAAAAATGTTGAATCAAATTCAGCTCTAAACACGTTAGAATTTTTTTTTAAACTGCCTTTTTGAGTGAAATGGCAGTTTTTAGGAACAAAAATTAATCAAATTTAAATAAATATTCAATTTGACGTAGCGTGGACGAGTCCGATTTTGTTCGCCAGTTCCTCATATATATATATATATATATATATATATATATATATATATATATATATATATATATATATATATATATATATATATATATTATTTTATTTAAATTTATTTATTATTTAAAAAGAATATTTTTATTTAAAAAAGGTTATTCAAAAAGAATAGCTTTACAGGAATAAGTAAGATGATGGAAAAATCGTTTGGACATTTGTTTGCATGTATTAGAACGTTGAATAAGTTTTCGCTGTTCGCCAACAGATGGCGTCACCAGAACTGCGTGCATGTTTGAAATGGTAACGCATCTATAAAGAAGTACTATGAGCAAGCTTGAAATTCAGTCTACGTAAAATGCGCCGAAGTGTAAGCAACTATTGTTTTCGTAGTGTTAAACATGCCAAATTTCGCGCCAAAAAAAAGAGTAGTCTCGGGGATTTTTACCGCACTACTTTATGTTTAAAAAATCTGCAGCTGAAGCACACAGAATTCTTGTTGAGTCTTACGGCGACCATGCAGCCGAAACAACATGCAGAGATTGGTTTAGATGCTTCAAAAGTAATGATTTTGGTGTGTCGAATTGGAGGCAGTCTTCCATGAAGGCTCACATCAGACGCTGCTGAACTTGCAGAATCATTAGAAGTGGATCACACAACAGTTTCGTAACGTTTGAAAGCATTATGAATGATTTTTTCAAATAAAGCATTAATTTTTACGAAAATACCGCGAGAACTCATTCAACATCCCAATACATTAAGGAGTAAGATGCAGTCAGAGGCGTGAAAAAACGAGTATTTTCGATCATTTTTTTTTTTACAGTAATTAAGTTTGCTTTACAAAAGTGGTTACACAGACTTTTTATGTTATATTTCAACTTGACTTGTGCAAATTTTCAAAGAAAAATATTGATTATTTATAAAAATATCGCCATCTTAGTCGGACCCCCTTCGGCATGTAGTGCTCTGCGGTGACCACCATGCAATTTCGCTGGATCATCTGAAATCAAAAAACCAAAAAAAATCATTAGTTTAATAATAAATCGAGTCCTTAATCGGAGTTTTTTTTTCAAAAATTAACAAAATGGCGGCTTCCGAAAGATAATTTTCGATTTTCGACCAAAAAATCGCTCGTTTATTGTTTTTAAAAAATATAAATTTCCAACAAAACTGAAAATCCTTCAATTAAGAACTAGTTTTTAATGCTATGAATAAGCACACCAAATTTCATGAAAATCCATCGAGTAGTTTTTTGATTATTGTGGTCACCGACTTGAAAAACATAGTTGCGAGAAAAACGCGTTTAAAGTTTTTCGATGTGGATACGGTATTATATGTTCGTAAAATGTTTAGCTCGATGGCCGAAGCTGAACTTTTTTTTCATGTATTTTGATCCGCAGAATCCGAATATCACAATTTTTATGCGCAAAAGTCGAGCATTCAATTGTTCATAGCCAATTGTTAAAACAATTTTTCAGAAAATTAAAGTTTTTTGCGATGAATTATTTAAAAAAATATATTTTGGGCGATTTTGAAACGAAAGTACTCTATATAAAATTTGGCTAAAATGCATAGTTTTTGAGTAATACATTTTTGAAAATTTCTGAAAGAGTTTTCCAATTTTACACTTGATTTATGTATAGAAATGCTAATTAAAAAATGATTTACATCGAATCATCAATTCCTGGCCCATATAATAGGGCTTGTGCCGATGTGGAAGCTTCCAAAATATCAATTTGTTCTTGTATTTATAGAATATAATAGGGGGGGGGGGGGGGGGATCGAAACCGGTTGCTTGCAGCTGCGGTCCGCTACCTGCCATGGGGACTCGACGCCCCTTCACTAATTGTGGGATATCCCGGAAACTATTCATCGGATTGACTTGAAATTTTCAGGGAATATTTTCGAAACATCATACTTCAAGAAAACGTTAAAAAACGATTTTTTGAAAATTCTGACTGCATCTCACTCCTTAACAAACCTGTGTACCAAATTTCATTTGAAAATATGAATGAGTAAAAAAGTTATAAAGAATCTCCTGTAGGACCTTTAAACGTGAGGGGCTCATCGGTGTAGTTAATTTTGTACAGCCGCTTGATCTGAGACCAAAAAACGAGCTTGTTCTTCGAATAGATAAGATTTGCTAATACTTAACCGAGCTTTTTTGTTATCGTTCTACAATCACCAAAAAAAAAGATTTGTGAACCTTTTTCCGATTTTCCTACTAAAAATTATAATTATTGTTAATAATTATGGACAAAAAAAAGTTAGACACAAAAACGTCGGTGAAGACTAAACTCCTATCACACTGAATAAGTGTACCAAATTTCAAGTCAATTCGTTCATTGGATGTCAAGAAATTGTGTGCACCGTTTTGAAAAACATAGTTTCGAGAAAAACGCGTTTCACGCTTCACTAGCAGTTCCATCGTTGTAATCACGAGTGTTACCTTCAATCTGCGATTCCTGCATCGAATGTTGGACTTTCCACTTCAATTTCGGTTGTCAGAAGCGACGAACGAGCGTTCGTAATTTTGACAGTAGCCAAACCCCTTGACGAAAAGTCAAGACGGTATCAAATTGTGTCAATAGACAGGTCGATCGTGACATTTTTTTTCATAATCAATCAGATATAATATTGGGAAATGCTCTGTAAATGATTAGCGGCTGATCGTGTGTTGTGCATCTAGCCAGTATTGTACCTTAATTATGTTCAGCCGCGAAGGGTGGGAGAATGAGTTGAGCACGTGTACGTACAAACCTATGTACTTATATATATATATATATAAGTACATGTAGATATAAATATAAGTACATAGGTATGTACGTACACGTACATACCTATTATATATATATATATATATATATATATATATATGGATGAAGGGCTTGTCGAAACGACAGCCGTTATCATTTCATTACGAGAGTAGAGCTCTCCGCATCTCACACGGCCAAGCCCGGATAATTGTTAAGAGTATAGGTCTCTCCTCCTCGTTCCGGGCGTGTTATCCCGAGCTTAACTTATTAATAAAACGGTCGTTTCGCGCCTATACACCGCCTATATACGTAGAGCTCTACCGTTCTCCCGTCTATGGTGCTTTCTTCCCTTTATCCCTTCCCCTCCCTTCTCTCGCCCTATTTGCCTCCGACACTGAAATTGATCTATTTATTTCTCTCGTAATTGACACGGAAAAGAAATCGAACAATCCTTTATTGTC
>OX632358.1:41220850-41248996 GCA_951751655.1 Ophion costatus
AGAGAGAGAGAGAGAGAGAGAGAGAGAGAGAGAGAGAGAGAGAGAGAGAGAAATTAAATGATACACACCCCGCCGTAGAGATCAGACTCTCTTCCTCTCTCGCGAGAAGCCACAAGGAGGAAAAGTGTCAGGAGAACATAAGAGTGAGGGGAGAGCGAACGAGTGGGCAAGAAAAGCCCTGGTTATTTAATTAAATCCGGATTAGTCGACGCGCATTGCGTTCTCTACCGAAAGAAGGGAATTTCATTGTCAGGTGTATATCTATATATATATGTATATGTATATATATATACTCCTATATATATATATATATATATATATATATATATATATATATATATATATATATATATATATATATATACGATACTCTGGACAACAGATGATACGCCTTTTGCTCTCGCCCTTCCTTTCTCTCTCTCTCTCTCTCTCTCCTCCACAGGATCTCCGTGGACTATTATTTCGGAGCTAAATAAACATGCTTATGCTTATTGCCCGTCGATTAATTATCATGACTAATTGACTATGCAAATCCCGTAACAACAGCACAGCCTGTTATAACCCTTTGATGAGCGAAATAAAAAAGGTGCTTGAAAACGCCATGAAACTCTGTCGAAATCCTGTCGACGTAGAATTCACTTTTGATTTTACACGCGGTTCAATACGAAGGGAATATGTTTGTTTTTCTGAATATTTGTACGTCATTGGTTTTTTATCGGAATATTTTAGTGAGTGGCTGAGGTTTGCATTTTTTTTTTGAGATATGTATTGAGATGGGAATAACTGAGGGAGGAGGAAGCCCCTGTGACGAGCCGAAATAGGTCGTTTTTCCGATTTCTTGTTATCTGCTGGATTATTTATTTGGGATTTGGAAAAAAGGTATGTTATTACGTATACGTTGAACTCATTTCGTGTAAATTTTTGGGAAAAAAAATGGAATATTAACAACGTATTTGAGGTATAGTAGAGCCTCTGTATAAAAAATGTGGTCCAACGGCTGGGTAGAGCACTTGACAATGGTTGGTCTGAAAAATAAGAATAATAAAGTGTTATAATCTATATAAATGTAGTGCTGGTCGCCCGAAGACGTTTTTCGAGAAAAAAAAATTCACACAATGTCGAGTTTTCAAAAAATAAGTGTAATTTTGGCGAAACTTCGACTTCCATTCAGGAGCTTGAAAAATACTAAATTTCGATAAAGAAAAAGGGGGGTCTACGTACAACGATAGTTACTGCAATTACGGAGATTTTAGTTTTTGAAAAGGACAATCGGACAATTATAGCTAGAGTTATGATTTCGGCCAGATCGAGAAAAGTCGTTTCGAGAGCAACGCGATTAAAAGCTTCAGTATACGACGTGAATCGTTGCGCTACCTGCCAAATCGTCTGTAACTTGAACAATTTGCATCATTTTTACTTGAATTTTTTTCACACGTTCCGAAATATGTATAATAAGAGAATTATGCAAGAAAACATCGTTTTTTTACCTGCACGATGGTGGTTTTGTTACCTGCACCCCCCTTCCCCCCTCTTAACTGTACTGAATTATTTGTGAAGTGAAAGTAGGTTAAGGATGCGTCGAATTTTTTTTTTTGTACTTATATTTTGCATAGCTCTTTGTAACGTTTTTTAAAAATTCCATCTCCCTCCATGAAATATCTCTTTATGTTTTCTCACTCCCTCTTTTCTGTATTTTTTTCTCAGTCGCTCTATTTTTTTTTGCTTTCGTTTTTGGTCTCACGAGTCACGAGCGTCGAGAAGCTTGCGGCAACTCGCTCTTTTTTTAATTAAAGATACGAAATCGCTGTATATCCCGACAAAAGAAAAGATTTTCTCGGCGGTTCTGTATTATAAAAGCGTTTGCCTCTCGCGGGAAACCGCGACTCGTTGTGAGGAGGAAGCTCGAAAAGCAAAAGCTGTATTACACGACACCAGAGAGAGGGATGCTAAGTGTAAATGATAGCGCGTTTATGGTAACTGCCTCTCTCTCTCTCTCTCTCTCTCGTTCTCTCTCTCCCCCTCTCTCTCTGGAGAGAGAGAATGATACTTTTTAAAAAGCGTTTACGACCTCTCGTCTCGTCCAGCGAGATAAATAAAAGAAGAGAGAAAAAAAAGCGCGAGGGAGAGAGAAGCAGAAAAAAAAGCAGCAGAGCTTCCATACACTTTTTCCATTCTTCCCGTAGCCCCAAAAAGCGATAGTTGCGAACTGGCGAGATACTCGCGAGAAATGAGCCACAATTCTCGACCCCCAGCCTTTTCTTCGCAGAAAGGGCTGCGCCGGGCTGTTTTCCATTAATTACGAACGTTCCAGCCCGTGAAAAACTTTAAATGGCCTACGACGTACTTTAAACCGTAATCTCACTCTTTCCGGCCTCTCATTCAACCTGCTCTCGCTAGGCTGTGCCCCCGCAATTCCCTTCCTCTTTATTGAGTTATATCTTACCACGTTATATTTTACGTATTTATTTATTTGCCGAAATGCCGAGAATTTTGTCACATTGGTCGAGCACTTTCTTTCAGCGATTTTCTACGCTTTCTGATTATCGTTGTTCCAAGTTATAATTATTCTAACTTATACCTAGATGAAGGTAGAACGGACCTGCCCATTTAGCCAAGTTGGCCAACAATTGCACAGGCAAGGATATTTAAATCAATTTAGAAAACTGAGAGGCAATTTTATTCCCATAAATGTATAAGCAGAAAAAGGCCTGTACATTGAAATTTATTTTAAAAACGCCATTTTATTTTAATTCATTCGTAAGGCGAAGTTGTAGATTTTTTTTAAATATCCAAATCCAATTAAACCTAAATCATTGAGAGATATCGAAATTGACATCTTCGAATTGCTTGAGATTAACTGTAAGGGTTACTATACGGAATGAAAAAAAATAATCATTTCTTTAATACTATTTATTAAAAATTAAAAATGATTTTTTTTTTCATTCTGTATGTTAATAATTTGAAACTTATTATGTTTAAAAAATTCGTTAATTTAAAATCGATACATTTGTTATACTATTTATTAACAATTCGAAATATTTAAGCTATTTGTACTATTTATGAATAATTGAAAAACCCATTTTATTTCAATTAATTCATCATCCAAAATCGCCAATTTATTGATTTTTTTGTCAAATAATTAAACCCAAATAAACTGAAACCATTGAGGGAGACGTCAAAACTGACATCTCCGAATGCATTGGGCTTGTTTATAAGAGTTACCATACGAAACGAAAAAAAATCGACATTTTTATACTATTTATCTATTAACAATTTAAAAATTACTAATTTTTTACACTATTTATTAATAATTCCAAAGTTATTTATTTTCTACACCATTTGTTAATATTTGAAAAATTAGCAATTTTTAAAACTATTTATTAATAATTGAAAACGCCAAATTGGGATTAAAAAAAAGCTAAACCCAAATGAACCCAAACCTATTAGAGCTATCAAAATTTCCATTTTTCAACGATTTGAGTTTGTGAGTGTTACTAAACGAAACGAAAAAAATCGTAATTTTTCATACTAATTAATAACAATAGTCATTTCTTAATGTTGAAAACGCTTAATCCCCCACTCCAAAATACTTTTCTCTTACAAGTGTTAAAAATATTATCGAAATATTATTGCACCGTTAAATTTCAATTGACAAACAATTGCCACATTCCTCAATGCACACGTCGCGGGTCTCAAATGAGTATATATGTATTTTTTTTTTTTCGTAGACGAAAGCAAATCATCCTCTTCGTTTCTTCATTTTTCCTTGCAAGACAAATATACTTGGATGTTGGAGCACGGCGGTTTGTATATCGACGATTTGGCCGCTCTTACGAGAAAGTAGGAGTGTAGAGACCAAACGCACATCGAGAGGTCGAGCGACGGGGCACATAAATTTGCGTGGCTACTTAATTGAATGGGGAAAAAGGAGAAGACAGGAAGGGGTGGAAATAGTAGACTGAGACATGGAAAAAAGGCGATCGAGGGTTGAATCATTGGAGAGAGAGAGAAAGAGAGAAAGAGAGAACGAAAGAAAAAGAGAGTAAGAGAGTAAAATAGGAACAGAAGAAGACGGAGTCCGCTCTCGCGAACAAAGAGACGAATATCTGCGCAGAAAAGGTAATACAATTCGTTCTCTTTCGTCGCCGATATATGTTAAAACTGCGGTGCGGAATTTCGTCCGGTATTCTTCAAATAAACGTCCCAAATAAAGAGAGAGAGAGAGAGAGAGAGAGAGAGAGAGAGAGAGAGAGAGAGAGAGAGAGAGAGAGAGAGAGAGAGAGAGAGAGAGAGAGAGAGAGAGAATGAAAAACATTTAGCCGGTTCACCGATTTTATCGAGAGATCAAGAGTCTTTCGGTCACCCTGTCTTATCATTCAAGACGGAACATTTTTTTAAGAAATCAAAATTAAAGTTAAAGATTTAAAAAAATTAATATTCAAAATTCAAAAGACAAATTATTATTCTTCGAGTCCAAGTCAAACAAAAATTAAAATGAATTAATTGAAGGTAAAAACAATTTTTTTTAAAGATTAAAAATGAAAAATAAAGATCAAAAATAAAAGATAAAGATTAAAGAAAAAGAATATTAAAAATTCAAAAGAAGAATTATTATTCGTCCACAAACAAAAACGTAAAAAATGTTCAAAAGTTCTCCATTGTCCTACCCGCCATGCGCGTACATTTATATCGATGGGACAAAAAAGAAAGTTCAGCGGTGGGACTAGCAACGTCGAGTAATCGTGGGGGCGGAGTCGACCTCGTCGTGAACTTTCGAATGAGGTTGAAGTTTGCATCGTTGGTATTCAACGAAAATTCTTGTCATTTCCTTATTGTTAATATTTAAAAAAATCATATTTTTTAGGTATAATTTGTAGATTGCTAAATGCGAAGCCCAAAAAATTTTCTCGTGATCTTCATAGCTTCAATCTACCAAAGGATATTTGGGAAATGTGGAGAAAAATATTTCTCCACATATCCACATAAATATGAAATGCCATCTCAGCAATATGTCATGATCAGCTTTTTTTTTAATTGTGAAATCAATCAACGCTGTTTTTAATTGTACGATTAACTATTTCGAATAATTCTTTTTCCTCGAATTATTTGATTTCTCCAAACAAGGAAAATTACAGTATCGACGAATTTTAGAGGATTGGAATTTATCAAAATCAATGCTGATGAGCGACAATAGTGGGCGTGGGTTTGCGGAAGTTTTACCGCACCCCCGTGCAAACGCGATACAGTAGTGCATCAGATCGGTCTTGGGTCAAAACTTAAGGGCGGAAATACCGTTGGGCGATGAAAAAATTGCTCATTTTCATGATTTTTTTTAAAGGGAAAGATTTCTTCACCGTTTTTTGTATTTTCAAGAACATGTTCATGCTGTACATGTTCAGAACATGCTCAGATCATGTTCATGCTGTACACGTTCAGAACATGTTCAGAACATGTTCGTGCAGCACATGCTCAGGGCATGTTCGTGTAGCACATGCTCAGAACATGTTAATGTTGGGCATGTTCAGGGCAGGTTCACGTTGGGCATGTTCGAGACATGTTCGCGTTGGACATGTTCAGAACATGTTCATGTTGGACATATTCAAGGTCATGTTTTACAAAATAAGGTTCGTAAGATTTATACCAAATTCCACCAGAATCGGTCGATTAGTTTTTTTACCTATACGTCACGCCAGTTTTGGAAATGCAGTTTTGAAAACGCACCGCCATACCTCCGCCATGTTTAAAGATTAATAAAAATATACCATTTAATATCCAAAAGTAGTAATAAAACATACCCCGAGTCTCAAAAATGGTAAAGAAATCTTTCCTTAAAAAAAATCATAAAAATCAGCAAATTTTTTCCTCGCCTCTCCTCCCCCTTGAAGGGATGTTAAAAGTGCCAAAGGGCGTACAAACAGTGAAATTAATGTACAAAAATTCCTCAATGGTGGGCAAGTTAATTTTTGGATAGCAAAAAAATGACAGAATCATCGAAACGTTTGACGTTTCTCTCCGAGCCATCTGTTTTGCTGGACGATCACCGTATTATTTCGGTCCAGTGGTACATCTCATCGCTGGGGAGGGAGGCGAGGAATTCGAAAAATTTCCAAGACCCGTTGAATATGACCAAATGTTTCGTATCAGCGTAGAATACTTGCGAGGCCTGTGAAAATACACGGAGAACGATAGCCCCCGTAAGGGACTTCCGGATACGCTGCGGTTATTTTGTTTGGCTCCCGGGACCATCCCGAGCCCCGAAGAGATATGGATACGCAAACACGAGTGTGTGCGTGTCGCGCGAGGAGCGCTGAGTACTATCACGCGGCTCAGGTCTATCGTAGCCGAAAGCTCCGAGAGGCCGAGAAAAATTTTCGTCTCGCTTCTCGAGAGAAAAACGATCTCTCGCACGTACTCCGCGCGCACGTAAATAAACAAATATCTGCTCGATCGAGGCCAGCTGTTCAACTCTCTCGAATAACAACATTTTTATCATTTACAACAATGCCCTCGTGATTTACGACTGTACAAATAAACGTTACAATTTTTTTTAACGAAGCTTTTATTAAGGTGGTACGATCATTACTACGAAACCAACTTTCGGATTTTAAATTTTTATATGATTTTGACGAATACTTTATGCGCCTGTTGCCAAAATTTGAGCTATTTTGACCGTTTAGTTTTTCCGCAATAAAACTGCAAAGTCGAGCACTTTGAGTTACCGAAGCACGTCGTCTTATGGAGACGGTCAACCGGAAGTGCGGTGATCGTGGTTTTTCTGCTCACGTATTCAACTGAGCCCGTTGGAAAAGTGAAATTCGATAGATTAGATATAACAGATATTGTAAAAAATAATAAAATCAATCTTCACCGTGTAGTTAAAGCACTACATTACAAGAAAGTTTCAATTTCCGGTTGAAAGTGGTGAGAACGACGAAATAGCACCCACAGACTTAGCAACGTCGCGAGTAACAGCTGATGCGTTTGGCGAACATAACCCAGCTTTGTTTTGAAATTAATTTGAATGGAAGCCGCCACGAAATATGCAAACAACAATTTATGGAATTTTATCATTTATCACGTATCAATAATATGTATAATTATCTTCTGCCTATCGTGTCGATTCCGCTGAAGTAATTCGAGCCCATTTTTGATAGGTTTCCAGCTGATTTTTGTTGTTGTCTCTTCAGTCAGTTTTTATGGTGGATACGTTAATATTATTATTACGAAGATTACTACCGAGTCGTTGACAATATAATTTTGCAGTTTTAATTTGTTCACGTGCAATAAATACATCACTTACCACAATATTTGGCACACTATAATCGATAATACGAATAATCAACAAAAGTAAACATCAATCAGAGCAGCTGTGGGTGAAATAAATTTAGACTCTTTTTTGTCCCCGTGGAAGTGATCGTACCTCCCTAAGGATGTTGAGTCCCAAATCGCAAATGGTGATAAAATTCTGAAAATTTCGTATGTTTTTGTATGAAGTATTTCAGAGGTCGTGTAAAAATTTCACGACAATTAGGAAGCTCGTTATTGAACAATTAACATTCACAAATTAAATGTTGTTTTATGGAAACTGATGTAACTTTGCAATAAGTTTTTTTTTTTGACCTCCCAATTTTATAATATCTACAATATACTGAAAGCAACAGAAACAAAATGAAGTTTATTGATAAATTTTTTTTAATTTCTTTTAAAAATTGTTCTTAACAAAATGTTAATTTTTTAATAACGAGCTTCCTAATCGTCGTGAAATTTTAACACGACCTCTTAAATACTTCATACAAAAACATACCAAATTTTCAGAATTTTCTTATCATTTTTTATTTCAACCCTTAAGGAGGTTGAAGTAATGATGATAGAATTCTGAAAATTTGGTATGTTTTTACATGAAGTATTCAGGAGGTCGTGTAAAAACTTCATGACGATTAAGAAGCTATTTATTGAACAATTAACATTAACATGTTTCATAGGGACTCAACATCCTTAAGGAGGCTCGATCACCCATTGATGGTGAAGGATACTTTTTTTTCATTGCTACATTGTATAGATTTTCATATTTTTGGTAACTTTTTTCCAAAACTCCTTTGCCTAGTTGATCATCGCATTGACGAATCGATTGCACTTATTCGCAATTGAATAAAAACACATACGTGCGATTTGATTGATCGAAACGCGAATATCTTTTTAATCAAACGTGCCCGATTGTTCGAGAACAACGATCGGATCGAGGCGCCGTTTTTATTGAGGTTTTTATTTTTCTTCTCCCGTTTGCCGCCGACAGGCAAAAAGAAATTCCCGTCGGATCCCTCGTGCTGTCCGGTATGCAGCGTCACGGTGAGACCGCAGGAACTCGAGCAACACTTTGCCCAGGAGCTCGATCGTTTGTACAAGGTGTCGACGAGTAATTCGCGGCCGAGGCAGAGATCGGCTATCGGTCCACCGCCCGGTCATCATCCGGATCATCAGCACAGTCCTATGCTTCATGCACCGTCGGCAGCCGACGGCACGCCGCAGGGACGATGGGAAACCTACAAGAGGATCAAGGCGAATCGTCAGGTTTGCCATCTTTTAATTTCCCTCCAGTTTCGATCTATTTAGCGGGATGTTGAATACGTTCTCGCTGTTTTTTTTTCTCTCGTGAAAATCAATGTTTTATTTTCTAAAAATCATCCCTATCGCATATCGGAATTGGAAAATCACCTTCTACTCTTTTCCTTCCACGTTGATCCCTTAAAGTTTCTTTTTTACCGCCGAACAAACAAGGAAAGTATTACCCGTTTTTTTTCAATATTTTCCGGCTCAGTTTCATCCCCGAAAAGAATGAAAGTGAGCTAGGTCAGTAAGGTCAATGTCCCAATTATTGAACAGCTAAGGATCCGGGGGATTGAATTCGGTGAGAAAAAATATAAAATCAAGAAAAAACCATCGATTTCATGTTCAAATGATACTTTGATATTTTTACTTTCGAAAAATCGCCCGTTAAATTATTTTTAAATGATTTCAAATGAAAAAAAAGAATAACAATGGGAAGCATGCAAATGTCCCCATTATTGAACACTGGAAGTGCCTATGCCCCTAATATTGAACAGGCGTGTCCCAGTTATTGAACGCTCTCGTGAATTCTCTTTCCCTCTTGAAATGTTGTGCCTGGAATATCGGAGAGCAAAAAATATTGAACATTACATTCGTATTCTTAGGTTACGTTTAGGTTATATTCTCTTTTTACTTTTCTTTATATGTTTATTGCACGAAAATACAAATAAAAAATATATTTGACGATCTTAGAGTTATTATTAAAAGAATGTAGGTAAGTTTATTCAGGAACTTACAGTTTTTGTTTGAATAAATCCGTTTCACACGATCTGTCACGCGTCAACTGTCTCGATGTTTTGATGGGTCTAATGACGTCATCTTGGAGAATTCGAGTGTTCAATAATTGGGACCCACTGCATTTTCTATGTCCCAATGATCGAACACCGTATTTTTCAACAAATAATGAATTGAAAACATTTTTTTTTAATTGTTATTTGTAAGAAATTTTCTAAGGAACCTGAAACGCCTTTACTTTCTGAGATACGACAGTTTTTTTATTTTTTTATGCCCTTACGCATGAAGCCGCGCGCCTTAGCGAAAACGATAAACAGTTACCACGAGACGTCAAATCAACTCACCGTTGCTGATTAAATAATTTTTTTCTCTATCAATGCAAGCTTTTTTTGCTCAAGTAAAGTAACATTTCGATAGCTAAAAGTTCCATATACGTAATGAAATTTTTATAAATAAGTAAATGCATGCAGGCGAATGAGAAATAATAAAAATACACGATAGTGTTCACTAATTGGGACCTGTTCAATAATTGGGACATTTACCTTATTATGTAATCAAATAATACCAGAAGGTTAGAAGAATGCAAATATGTTAAATAGAATTTTCGGAGTGTCTCTCCGTCCGGTTAGCGGACGAATAAGCGTGCGTTATTCGTCCGGATAGCGGCTCAGTTCACGCCACATTTCCAATAGGCGTACATATTATTGTGATTCGTGTAAGCTAGTATCCGGACGAATAACACATATATAATTGTCCGGATAGAATGTGTTAAATTGTTAAACAAACTATCCGGAAGAATAACTTACACGTACCCTTCCGAATAAAAACTTTATAATTTTATTTGCGTTTGTTTGGTTTGGGTTGGTTGTTTGGGTTGTGGTTTGTTTGGTTTGGGTTTGTTTTATTTAGGTTGGTCGGTCGTGTTTGTGTTTGTTTGGGTTTGAGTGTGTTTGTTTGCGTTTGGGTTTGGTTTGTTTGCGTTTGGTTTGTTTGGGTCTGTGTTGGTTGGGTTCCGAATAAAAACTTTATAATTTTATTTGCGTTTGTTTGGTTTGGGTTGGTTGTTTGGGTTGGGGTTTGTTTGGTTTGAGTTGGGGTTTGTTTGGTTTGGGTTCGTTTTGTTTAGGTTGGTTGGTCGTGTTTGTGTTTGTTTGGTTGGTTTTGTTTGGGTTTGAGTGTGTTTGTTTGCGTTTGGGTTTGGTTTGTTTGGGTCTGTGTTGGTTGGATTCCGAATAAAAACTTTATAATTTTATTTGCGTTTGTTTGGTTTGGGTTGGTTGTTTGGGTTGGGGTTTGTTTGGTTTGAGTTGGGGTTTGTTTGGTTTGGGTTCGTTTTGTTTAGGTTGGTTGGTCGTGTTTGTGTTTGTTTGGTTGGTTTTGTTTGGGTTTGAGTGTGTTTGTTTGCGTTTGGGTTTGGTTTGTCTGCGTTTGGTTTGTTTGGGTCTGTGTTGGTTGGATTCCGAATAAAAACTTTATAATTTTATTTGCGTTTGTTTGGTTTGGGTTGGGGTTTGTTTGGTTTGAGTTGGGGTTTGTTTAGTTTGGGTTCGTTTTGTTTAGGTTGGTTGGTCGTGTTTGTATTTGTTTGGTTGGTTTTGTTTGGGTTTGAGTGTGTTTGTTTGCGTTTGGGTTTGGTTTGTTTGGGTCTGTGTTCGTTGGATTCCGAATAAAAACTTTATAATTTTATTTGCGTTTGTTTGGTTTGGGTTGGTTGTTTGGGTTGGGGTTTGTTTGGTTTGGGTTCGTTTTGTTTAGGTTGGTTGGTCGTGTTTGTGTTTGTTTGGTTGGTGTTGTTTGGGTTTGAGTGTGTTTGTTTGCGTTTGGTTTGTTTGGGTCTGTGTTGGTTGGGTTCGTTTTGGTTTGTATGTTTGGGTTTGTTTGGTTTGGGTTTGTTTGCGTTTGTTATTTTGAATTTGTTTTGGGTTTGTGTTGTTTGCGTTTGTTATTTTGAGTTTGTTTTTTGGGTTGTTTTCTTTGGGTGTGTATGTTCGGGTTTGTGTGTTTGGGATTGTTTGTTTGGGGCGTTGTACAGCGTGCACCGCGTGAACTGAGCTTCTATGCAGACGAATAACATACGCTTATTCGTCCGATAACCGAACGGCTAGTCGCAGCCTAGACATTTTTAGGTTATGATGATTAACTACTTGACAATCTACTTTTAGAAGTAAGTAGCGTAAAAAACATGATGTTTATACACTGAGCTGTAACAAATCCTTCATTTCTACAGTCTGCGGATCTAAAATGATCAGCATATAGCCTTGAATGTTTTGTGGCTGTGAAGTGCTTGCGATGTATAGCAACTTCCCATTGCTTGCGAAGTTTTTCGTTTTTAGGAAATAAATGTACGCCTTCGTTTTTCCATCCAATTGCACGACAGTGATGCATTCTTCACCATTTATTCGCGACAAACGGATTATTCAAAGAAAATTCAACAGTGGTCGTAGAAACACGGGCAAAACCAAAGAGAATCTCACTAAACGTCATGTTCTGTTTACGTTGTAATACAACGTTCCCTCTAGCGGGAGAAATTGGCAGTTCCTATGCAACACATCGAAATCATTATTTTTGAAGCGTCTAAACCGATCTCTGCACGTTGTCTCCGACAGAGCATCGTGGCCTTAAGTCTTAACGATAATTATGTGTGCTTGAGCTGCAGATTAAAAAAATAATAAAGCAGTGCAGTTAAATTCCCCGAAAATACTCTTTTTTGGCACGAAATTTGACATTATTGACAATTGAATTGTTGATATTGATGACAAATTGAATCCAATTGACATTGTTGACATTATTGATGAATTTATTGACGTTATTGACAAAGTTGACATTGTTGACATTATTTACATTGTTGACATTATTGACAAATTTATCGACATTATTGACAAAGTTGACATTGTTGACATTATTGACAAATTGAATAGAATTGACATTTGAATATTGACATGAAAAAAAAAGTATGAAAAAAAAAGTTATTTACACTTCGGCTAAATGACATACCTACACTGAATTTCACGCTTGCTTATAGTGGGGATATTACGATGTCTGTGGCCCCTAATTTTGACCGCGCAGCCTTAACATTTGACTCGGAATGAGACTTTTTTCAAAAGTGGTCAAAATCGAAATTCGACCCTTAACGTAGAACGAGCGCGCGCTTTTGATTTCTACAGATTTTGTTCGAATTTAAAGCAGACATTGTTCATATCGTTATGCATGTTTGAGGGGAATTTTTGGAACAGCCGACTATTTGGATTGGGAGATAATGGGTTTTAAAAGTGCAACTTTCGACACTTCAGGTTCCGCAGTTCTTTATAGATGCGTTACCATCTTAAGGCGGGAAACCAGTTTAGATGGCTCATGAAATCGATTTCTTTAATTCCATAAATTGCAAATCGAACTATTCAAGGATCTATTTCCAAATTAGTGTAAAGAATTCATTACTGCCTTGAATTTTTCGTTTTCGATAGTACTCCAAACGCGTTTTTCTCGAAACGGCTTTATTCAATTTGTGAACACTCTAGCTCAAAAAGTTTCTAACCTATAATTTTATAAAGCGATACTTAGTTTCTTTATATAATTACGCTCTATATGAACCTAAATTTGCCGTAAGATTATTGTTTGCAGTATATTTTCGTAGCAAAAAAGCTTATAAAATAGTGGCAAAAATTATATTCTTTCATTTAAACACTTCTAAAAGATGCAATTTCCAATTTTTTTTGTTAGAGCTAGGTTCATGTAGAAGAAAAACATGTTCTTAAAGTAATCTTCAAACCGTATTGATTTCCGATGAAAACTGTGGCCTCCAGAGTGCACACAAACAGCAAAGTCTGATTTCGAACTTCGATGTTGCATGTTCCATATTTTCACAGGAAATGCTACGAAAAAATTAAAATATTCGTTTGGAGATATGTACACGAAAAAATTGAATAAATCATATTCATTGAGTCCTTGCTTAAAAAAAATATATTCAAAAACTTGTTTGTCACCTTAAACCACACGCACGCAGTTCCGGTAACGCCATCTGTCGGAAAACAGCGAGAACTTATTCAACGTCCTAATACATGCAAATTATCACGTATTTCTTATTGCGGGCATTTTCTTTGCAATTATCTCGAATTGCTCGAACAATGCGATATTTAGGCGAGAATCCGCGTGAAGAACAGGAAAAGAAAAGCGGACGAGCCCGCCTGTCCGGTGTGCAGCGAGCGTCTTTCCGGCACACCGGACGAGCTCAATCAGCACGTCGAGCGTTGCCTGAACAAGCACAACGGGGGCGCGAACCCATCGAGGCACAATCCGGGTACCGGTGGCATAGACGACGAGGAAGTCGACGTCGAGGGCGACGCCGAGAGCTTCGAGGAATACGAGTGGGCCGGGCAGCGAAGAGTCCGGGCGACTTCGATGCTCGTCGGTGGCTTTTCCGGTAAGATTTTCGCGACCCTTTCCAGTATATTTCAATAGTGTTTATTATAGCGTCATATTATTTTGCGTGGCGCGATATTCTCAATTATCAATACTTGGAAATTAAGGATGTTGAGTCCCAAATCGCAAATGATGATAAAATTCTGAAAATTTGGTATGTTTTTGTATGAAGTATTTCAGAGGTCGTGTAAAAATTTCACGTCAATCAGGAAGCTCGTTATTGAACAATTAACATTCACAAATTAAATGGTGTTTTATGGAAACTGACGTAACTTTGCAATAAGTTTTTTTTTTTGACCTCTCAATTTTATAATATCTACAATATACTGAAAGCAACGGAAACAAAACGAAGTTTATTGATAAATTTTTTTTTATTTCTTTTAAAAATTGTTCTTAACAAAATGTTAATTTTTTAATAACGAGCTTCCTAATCGTCGTGAAATTTTAACACGACCTCTTAAATACTTCATACAAAAACATACCAAATTTTCCGAATTTTCTTATCATTTTTTATTTCAACCCTTAAGGAGGTTGAAGTAATGATGATAGAATTCTGAAAATTTGGTATGTTTTTACATGAAGTATTCAGGAGGTCGTGTAAAAATTTCATGACGATTGAGAAGCTATTTATTGAACAATTAACATTAACATGTTTCATAGGGACGCAACATCCTTAAATATCCATACTTATACGTAATGCAATATTTTAATATACACCATAACGTTAAATAGATGTGACATATAATATTGGAATATATCTAGTCATTGAGAAATATATTCTAAAGCCATATTCGATTAAACCTGTTACGTTGTATTGAAATTAATAACCTGTATTAAATATGTCACGGAAAATACGATGACTGTATCGTTAAAAAAATGCTAAACATAAACAAGTCAAAAGAGTTAGTTCGTTTTCTTTTAAGATTGACAATGAAAATTGAAGATTAAATGAACTCATATAAAAAATCGACGAAGGAGAATCAAGCATGTGCAAAAGCGTTTGGAACGAAAATGAAAAAAACGACTGAAAATATAAATTGAAGGGTAAAAAAATTAGTATTAAAAACTAGAGAAGGCCAGTTGACATGCGTCAGAAAATATTGAAAAATGTTCGATACGAACATATCGTACGAAAGGGGCGAAAAAAGGAAATTTCACGATTAAAAATAAAAATTGAAGACTAAAAGAACAGTATTAATAATGAAAGGTGGCGAATTAACCTGCGTTCACAGAATATTAAAAAGTATTCGATACAAAGAAGTCGTACGAGACTTAAAATGTACTTAAACCCAAACAAACCCGAAGATTTAAAACGAAGAACTAATATTTGTTCGCGAGGAATAAAAAAATGTACAAACTTAAATTTTTGAAAAGGAGGACTAACATTCGTAAGCGAAACATTAAAAAAAAAAAGATACAAACACGTCGTACAAAAGTGTTCAAACAAACTTTATTTCAAGGTTGAAAATAAAAGCTGATAAAAAAAGATTAACTTTAACAATTAAAAAAGCAAAATTAACATTCGTCCACAGAATATTTACAAATGTTCGATACAAACAAGTACAAAAGTTTCCGAAAAAACATGTAAAAACGATTTTAAACAAATCATATTAAAAATGGACAATTAACCTTCGTCCACAAAATATTAAAAAACGTTCCATACAAACAAGTCGTAAAAAAGTTTCCAAAAAACCATGTAAAAAAGATATTGAACAAATAATATTAAAATCGGACAATTAACGCCCACAAAATATTAAAAAAACGTTCGATACAAACAAGTCGTACAAAATTGTTCGAAGAAAAATTCCGAAAGATATAAAAAAGAATAAAAATTGAAAACTGAGTGAACAATAAACATTTTTCATATTCAGATTTACCGTTCGTCCACAATACATTAAAAGCGTTCAATACAAACGAGTCGTACAAAAGTGTAACAAAAATTTATTTTTTTTCAAACTAGAAGAATAAAGTCAACGATTGAATATCGAATACCGAGAGTTAAAAATTCGTCCGAAAATGAACACAAGCGAAATGTTAAAGAAACGTGGGGGGAGGGGAGGAATGTCAAACGATCGATATGCAGATCGCCCAAAATGTCGAATTCGAAAACGACGAATGTTCAAATATAGGTAGATCAATCTTAATAGAGTCTGTGAAGTCGAAAATAACAATTACGAATATGAACATCTCGGAAGTTGATATATAGCGAAAAACAAAAATCAGATTTAATAAAATATCGAAAAACATAATATCCATGGGCCTGTATGCATAACATCAAATAATTCGAGACGACAATTCTCCGAATTAAAAAAATGGCGATGGTTCACAATGCAGAAAATCATTAAAGCGAACGGCGAAAAAGTCGAGTGGTTGAAATCGCGGAGGGTCAAAATGTAGAACGGCCCGGATGGCGAATCGACCAATACGTAACTTGCCCCTCAGAGTGAAGCTGCGAGATGGCGCTGTCGGTCAGTCGGCTAAAATATCGTAAGGCAGTCATCCCACGTGATGGGGCCCCACCGCGTTCGCAATTTTGGCCGTTCGACCTTTCGGCGTTCGACATTTCGGGCCATCGACATTTTGCGTTTCGATATATTGCTTTTCGCCATATACGGTATTACGCATATTAGGCACTCGCTATTTTCTGCTTCGGAGATATGGGTGTTCTACATTTTTCGATTCTGTATTCTTATGTTCCGAATTGCAGACAATCTGAATATTCGTTTTCGAATAAATTAGCTCACCAATAAATAATGGTACGATTTATCGTCATTCGATTTTTCTATCAGTCGAAAGATAAAATTTCGAATAATTTAAGGCGTTACTCCCACTTGTAGCGCAAAAAAGGCCTTTTTCATGAATTTTTTTAAAGAAAACTACAAAACTTTTTTAATCGATCAATATACCATCTTAATGAACACATCTTGAAGAACTTTCAGTAATTTTTTTATTGAAAAATATTACATTGTTTAGTGGCAAATGGCCGTCGATGAAATAATGTTTTTATATACACGGTTTGCGGTGACCAACATTGCGGCGAAGTGGATCATCTGAAAAAAAAATGCGGATGGATTTAGTCAAATATAAGTATAAACTAGTCTTTAATCGAAGGATTTTAAAAAATATTCATTTTTCACAAAATGGCGGACAGTCAAAGTTAATGGTTCGATTTTAACGAAAAAAAACGGCCGTTTTTTGGCTATAAAACGGCCATTTTTTTTCGAAAAAAAAAATCGAACGATTAAAGACTACATTTTTATGTATTAAATAAGCCTGCAAAATTTCAAGAAGATCGGTTCATTAGTGTTCGAGTAATCTTGGTCACCGACTTCAGAAATGCCATTTTGAGAAAAACGCGTTTAAAGTTTCAATTTCAGTTCTTCAATTCACGGATTCTTCTCTTTCAACGCTCATATCTCAGTCAACATTGTTCGGATCGACTTGAAATTTTCAGGACATATTCTCAGATACTTATACTTCGAAAAAATGCAATAAAAAAAATCGATTTTTTCAAAATCGCAAGTGGGGGTAACCCCTTAACCTTCGTTATTTTGAGAGTTCATAATTCTGCGGTTTCGAAGTCTGTGTCGTTCTGTATTTGGTCGTTCGACATTTTTACCCCCACCCAAAAAAAAATCTTCGATCGTCCGATCGGCCATACGGATGAAATGATAACGATGGGGCGAAAAAACAAAAACATTGTTCAGCCATTGGCCTGGCGACGTCGAGTAATCGCGGGGGCGGCGGCGGTGGCCAAGCGGGGCCTCAGGAGGACGACGAGGTCGACCTGGTCGTGGACGGCGACGACGCTGCCCAGTTCGGCCCAGCGCAGTATTCCGAGGCGGACGTTATAGCGCCGCGAGGCGAGGGCACCCCGAGGGAGCAAAAGGAACGCGACGCTCTTCGCGAGGCCGTTATATCGCCCAACGCACCGCTTACGCCGCACACGCCGCCGGATCAGCCTCACGGTGCACAGGTCGAGGTCAAACCGGAGCCCGGCACCACCGCCAATTCGCCAAACTCGCCGAGCTCGACGCCCCTTAATCTCGAGACCGAGGAGAGCGGCATCAGCTCGACGAGGCGGGACATCGTCGACGCCCCCGTCCTCGACGCCCTGCGAGGTCGTATACGCGAACTCGAGGCGGAAATGCGGGGCCAACTTTTCAAATGTCTCATTTGCATGGTGAGTTAACGATCATTTTTATTCTATTTTAATTACCGCTCGTCAAACTTGTTTTTTTGTTCCTAAATTTCAATTGCGTTCCAACGGAATTCCAAGTCTTTTTCCATTTACAAGGGTACATTTATTTACCCTCGTTCCAAATTTTTTTTTTTCTTATTCCTACGCGGAGAAAACAGGGGCCTCGATGTTTAGAATTAATACTTTTGAATTTAGAATTTAGAATACTTTTTTAGAAATTTTTTTTAGAAGTTTAGAAGTTTTTAGAAGTTTTTAGAAGTTTTTAGAATTTTAGAAGAAGTTTTAGAAGTTTAGAAGAAGTTTTTAGAAGTTTTTTTAGAAGTTTAGAAGTTTAGAAGTTCAGAATTGCTAAAAAATTTAGAAGTTTAGATACTTTTTTAGAAGTTTAGATTAGAACTTTTTAGAAGTTTAGGTACTAATTTTAGAATACTTTTAATTTAATTCAGAATTTTGAATACCTTTAAATTTAGAATTTAAATTTAGAAAATACTTTTAAATTTGGAATTAATACTTTAAAAAAAAATATCGTTGAACGTGAAAAAGTATCGAATGGAAGATAAAAATGGTAATTATGGTATAGTAATGATGAAGAAATTTAAGGATGTTGACCATTTTGATGACTGCATATTCACCCTTATACATTTATTGTACATTTACTTTACTCCCTTATTTTATTTTCACCCTTATTACCCTTAGTGCAATTATCGAATTTTTACTTTCCCTTTTATTACTTGCATTGACAAGCCCGAGTTCATAACAATTTCCGTACATTGTGCCATTGTTGTTATTATTATAATTATTATTATTCTATTATTCTAATATCATTATTATTTATACACTAAAGTATAGAATATTATAATTCTAACTATACTTCAATATAGATGTCAAATAATAATTTACTAATTATTCAATGTATTATTATTATTGTTATTAATATCGTTATTGTTGGGTTTATAGTTTACAGTGCTATTTTATTCCTCGTATACATAAATGCCCCGTATACATAAATGGGTGTTTAACATAAATGCCCCTCCTTTCTCATTTTACATCAATTACTTTACATTGGATTTATTATATTTATTTATGGTTGCGAGTTTCTCAAATTGTTCGATGTAGCCGCATAGTTGCTTTGTCAGTCAATTTCTAACCCCCTGCTATTCTCTAATTTACAATTTACTTCTTGCATATTCTATATTTGGCGTCTACATGCCCTTATCCTCGCCCACGTTTCTCTTAATTCTTCGCTTATCGTCTTGTCCTCCAATCGTATTGAGTTTCTTGTACAATTTTAATTTTCATGCCTCTTTCTTTTTTTCTTTCGAGCTCCCCTACATTTCGATTCCATATGGTTCGCCAGTATTATAGGGTTTATATTTTTTATTGGAAATATTCTCCAACTGAATATTTCTGAAAACGTTTCCGAAAACAGTCGAAATTTAATTTTTTCCGTGCCAAAGTGCCAAAAAATCTATCTATGGGTATCACAAAGACATTTTTTATTCACAGGCAATTTTTTTTTCTCGTAAACGAACTCAGGAAATTTTTATTTTTGGTAAATTCTTTCGCAAGAAAGGTTGACATTTTTTCCTTGTTAACCTTCGGAGTATGTTTGTTTTTAGGCACTTATACATTTTTTCCAACGCTTTTTTGTTATCCAAAGAAATTGAAGACGAAGAAAAGAGTTATTTCAATGAAAGATAGAAACTTTGTAGTGAAATCTATTGTGGAATTGAATGTTGTTATCGATGTTTTTAGTTAAGTGTTTTAAATAAGTGTTGGAAGAAGTCATTGATAGTTTATCTGTATTTATGTTCGAAAATATTCAAATATACTGCATTATGTTATATTTAAATATACCATAATATTTACAGTACACAGTATACAGTAATAATATTTACAGTACACAGTATACAGTAATATTTACAGTACAGAAATATTTGTGCGCTCTGATCAACGAAATAAAAATTCACACGACTTTCTGTCGATCTTTGTGGTTATTTTATTTTCGTACTTCTTTTAAAAAAATATTCATTAGGTTTTGTTTCAAGCCTCGATGAATCGTGTGCATATTAATGTGCGATCGATTTTACGATTCCTTTGCCGATCGCAATTAAATATAAAGCACAATATATATATACACAGAACTAAATTGAAAAAAATATATATTATAGAAAAATAGAATTAGAAAAATAATGGTTAAATCGTTGTTCTGACGGAAAAAAAAATAAATGTGTCCAGGAGCAATACAAGAAACCGGTGACCTCCGTGTGCTGCTGGCACGTACACTGCGAGCAATGTTGGCTTCACACGTTGGTGAGTACAGAAAATAAAAAAATACAACCATTTTTCACCATAAAATTACGAATTGCATTATTTATTGTTTTTATCCATCGATATTTATTTTCCTACACTCTTGTGCGATGATGTTCAAGTTCGCACCGTTCGAATGCAACGAAGTTCTTCTTCTCTAGTCGTACATTTTTCTTTGTCAGATCAAAGCTAAGATAAACATTTTTTCAACGGAGTATTCCAGTCTAGAGGCTTACATTTCGGGCTTGATTTTCAAAAATCACAGAAACTATTTAAACCAAATACTTTTTTGGTCTTTTTACCGGAATTTCAAGAATGTACAGAAAAAAAATCGTGCAAGAGAAATCAAAATGGAAGAGTTGATGGGCCTCGAAAAATGGCCATGAAAAAAAGGGTTGAGGCGCTTGACAATTCCAAAGCTGCTATTTGCTTAATCAATGACAATGTCATTATAGCAGGTATCGAGGAGAAAAAAATTGAATAGCGAGTGTCCGAAAAAAAGTTTATTTTCTGCCCCATTGTTTCAGAGTTTCAGTAATAATTATAGTAATAATAATAATTTGAAGTCTATCGATTGAATATAACTCTAAGAGCGTAACGTCCCTCCTACACAACTTTAAGGAGTTACACGTGGATTTCGAAGCCAAAAAAAGCACATTTTCTCTATTAAAAAAAATATATAATATATAAATTATTTTATTAAAAATGTTAAGTACATGAAAGAGCTACATTTCAACAATACTAAAAAAAAATTATTCAAAAAATTGGGAAATTCAGCCGGTGGGACCTGGTTTCCGGAGACCCCTAAAAAAAGTGTCCTCGTGGTGGTCAGGATAACTCATGATAGCTTCATCTGAAATTAAAAGACCGATTTTTCTGTTAGTAGAAAAGTATAGCCAGTGATCGAACGAAGGATTTAAAAAAAAATTGAAATTTCAGTTTTTGTCAGAGTTCTATGCAAAATAGTTCATTTTTCGATACAATTTACACCACGTATAGCCTTCGGTATCACTATCGGATAATAAAATTTAAAAAATGGATTTTTTAAATTTTCAAACCCACGTAACCCCTTAACGAAAGTTGAGGAAAGTGCCGAAAAAATCAAAACGTCGCGTTTTTCGAATACTTGAAAAATATTTACATTTATGTTTATTTTGACGATCTCTTTTTCTCGATTCGCAGGGAGCGAAAAAGTTGTGTCCTCAGTGCAACATGATAACGTCACCGTCGGATCTACGAAGGATCTACATGTGAGTTAGGCGAGTCGGTTGCGAGAACATACGGCGTCGACGTACGAGCCTGGAACGACGAGAGTTTCGATCGTGAATAACGTTTCCGGTCCCCGGTTGGAAAACATCAAAAGTGCAGACATCGTCGAACCACTCCCACCCCTGTACATTTGTATATTAAAATAATACGTAAGTTAAAACGAAACGTCCCCCAAAAACACACCCCCGCCCCCTCTGACGTACCATGTTGAATCGTATCTAGCCTCTAGTAAATTAACTTCTAGAAATTATCAAAGACAAACAACAGCAAGAAAAATAAAGTTTAAAAAAATCAACGCACCCTTACACACACGTACAATTTTATCCCGGCGCCGAATCCTCGACGAATCGATACGTTTTAACGTCGAGCTCTCCTGCACCCATGCGCCTATCTCTCTCTCTCTCTAACTCTAACTCTAACTCTAACTCTAACTCTAACTCTATCTCCAACTCCAACTCCAACTCCAACTCCAACTCCAACTCTAACTCTAACTCTAACCTTAACTCTAACGCTAACGCTAACTCTAACTCTAACTCTAACTCTAACTCTAACTCTAACTCTAACTCTAACTCTAACTCTAACTCTAACTCCAACTCTAACTCTAACTCTAACTCTGACTCTGACTCTGACTCTGACTCTAACTCTGACTCTAACTCTAACTCTAACTCTAACTCCAACTCCAACTCCAACTCCAACTCCAACTCCAACTCTAACTCTAACTCTAACTCTAACTCTAACTCTAACTCTATCTCTAACTCTAATTCTAACTCCAACTCTAACTCTAACTCTAACTCTAACTCTAACCTTAACTCTGACTCTAACGCTAACTCTAACTCTAACTCTAACTCTAACTCTAACTCTGACTCTGACTCTAACTCTAACTCTAACTCTAACTTTAACTCCAACTCCAACTCTAACTCTAACTCTAACTCTAACTCAAACTCTAACTCTAACTCTAACTCTAACTCTAACTCTAACTCTAACTCTGACTCTGACTCTAACTCTAACTCTAACTCTAACTCTAACTTTAACTCCAACTCTAACTCTAACTCTAACTCCAACTCTAACTCTAACTCTAACTCTAACTCTCACTCTAACCTTAACTCTAACTCTAACTCTAACTCTAACTCTGGCTCTGACGCTAACTCAAACTCTAACTCTAACTCTAACTCTAACTCTAACTCTAACTCTAACTCTGACTCTGACTCTAACTCTAACTCTAACTCTAACTCTAACTTTAACTCCAACTCTAACTCTAACTCTAACTCCAACTCTAACTCTAACTCTAACTCTAACTCTAACTCTCACTCTAACCTTAACTCTAACTCTAACTCTAACTCTAACTCTGGCTCTGACGCTAACTCTAACTCTAACTCTAACTCTAACTCTGACTCTGACTCTGACTCTCACTCTAACTCTAACTCTAACTCCAACTCTAACTCTAACTCTAACTCTAACTCTAACTCTAACTCTAACTCCAACTCCAACTCCAACTCCAACTCTAACTCTAACTCTAACTCCAACTCCAACTCTAACTCCAACTCCAACTCCAACTCCAACTCCAACTCCAACTCCAACTCCAACTCCAACTCCAACTCTCTCTCTCTCTCTCTCTCTCTCTCTCTCTCTCTCTCTCTCTCTCTCTCTCTCTCTCTCTCTCTCTCTCTCTTCCCCTTTCCCTCTTGCACTAGGAACGAAAGATTTGACTCTTGAACGAGAAATGCAACGAGATGGAGAGAGCGGACTTGCACCAAAAATCGCGTGTTTCCCACTCGTTAAAAAAAAGAAAAAAAGAAGAAAAATAAATGAAAGAAAAACGAGCATTTTTTTTCGTCGGAAACCCTCCTCGCCCGGAGAGCACCCCGTGAAAAATCTATAACGACAGATTTGTGTGTAAACCACTTTACTTGCCCACGACCTCATCGACGGAGAGAAATAAAAATTGAAAAATAAGATATTCCGATGTTGTGTGTTCGAAATAAAAATGAGAAAAAGACGGAAAATTAGGAAACAAAAAAATGTTGAAAGAATGAAAAAAGATTATGTAGAAGTTTGCATCGTTGGAACGCAACGAAAATTAATTCTTTTATTATATATAAAATTTGTTTTTCGGCGATTCAGGCTGTGAAAATTATTCGAGCGTTATGAGTTTTTCATTACAAATTTACGATCTTAAGTTGCAAAAAAAAGATTTGGAATAGTAATTAAAGTGAAGGAATGACCAAAAATAAACTTTGCTGAATTCGAAGTTCCCTCGCTGCGGCGAAGCTGCGTCTATTCAACGCTGAAAGGAGCAACGAACTTCCGGAAAAAAAGACTGCAATGTTTGCTCGTTTCCTGTCGCTTTAAATCCGGCTAAACTTGCACCGATTTTCGTCACTTTGGACTGCTAGTCAGCTGGTGGTCGCCTGTCCACTCCGCTCAATATTTCACCCCGGACTCCGGCAACCTCATCGATGGATAAAAGTGGCATCTTTCGGCGCAACGGAAACCGTCCATTTCCGGCCATCATATGAACAGCGATGGGAAGATTTTCTCCGGCTATGCTTTCCTCGCGAACATCGTATACTTCGGCAAAATGGCACTCCAGGGCTCACACCTGATTGAACATTTTTTGAAAATATCGATTTATGGTTTTCGACGGATTTTCAAGATATAACATTTCGAGAACACTCTCCGAATATTTCGGAGTCGATCAGTTCGAAATTGGGAGAGCGATGGCCGTTTATAGGTAGGTACCGCAAACCGGCGAACTTTAAAAGCGTTTTTCTCAATACTACTTTTCAAAATTCGTGAACACTATATCTCAAAAATCACACCGATCAACTTCAAACTTTAAAGGCTTCCTTTGCATATCAAAAAGCAGTGCTCGAACGAGGAAATTTTTTTTTTCGTCGCACAGTTTTTTTCCTTATCAACGAAAATGAAACGTTTTTATTTTTCACCGAAAATCAATCCTTCGCTTTGTGCTGCGGCAATTCTTTCGAAAATCTATATTTTGTTAAATCCTTCGTGCAGGCCCTAGAAAATTTCATGCTAAAACTCATGCGTTTGATGATATTTATATACATTTTTTATAAATATTATTTATAAATATTTTTCGATACAAAAATTATCAGAAATTCTTAAAAACCTAATTAACAATGAATAAAAAAAAAAAAATTGAAAACCCGCATACGTTTCCCCAGAATAAATTCACGAAAATGTCTTTCTTCTCCGGCCACGTGGTGTAACGCGTAATTGCAAAAAGTTCGGGAAGCTTGAAGTCCCACCATGGCTACAAGGTGGAAGTTTCCGGTGTTCTTTTGACCAATGGTCCCGAGTGCTCTCTCTTATTGCACAAAAAAGATAAACAAAATCCTACAAAATGGCGCTCGTTGGGCGCGGCTCGAGTGCCTCACTGTTGCAACGCCTTGTGCAATACAGCGTCGGCGTCTCTCCCTCTCTCCCCTCCTCCCTTATACGGTGAAATTGCATACCGGAAAAGGGTAAATACGCCCTTTTAGCATTAATGAGGGTTAACCTTTGCGGCATAGTAATAATAAATAATAATAACAAATTATGAATAATAATGATAAATAATATATAACAATGAATAAGAAATAATGTTCATAATCATGTTTATAACAATATGATAATAATAATATGTTAATAATAATAATAATAATAATAATAATAATAAAATGTTAATAATAATATGTTAACAACAACAACAACAACAATAATAATAAAATGTTAATAATAATAATATGTTAACAACAACAACAATAATAATAATAAAATGTTAATAATAATAATAATATGTTAACAACAACAATAATAATAATAATAAAATGTTAATGATAATAATATGTTAACAACAACAATAATAATAATAAAATGTTAATAATAATAATATGTTAATAACAACAACAACAACAACAACAACAACAACAACAACAACAATAATAATAAAATATAATAATAATAACAATAATGTGTCAATAATAATAACAATAAAATGTTAATAATAATAATAATAATAATAAAATATTAATAATAATAATATGTTAACAACAACAACAATAATAATAATAAAATGTTAATAATAATAATGTTAACAACAACAACAACAACAACAATAATAATAAATTGTTATTATAATAATAATATGTCAATAATAACAACAATAAAATGTTAATAATAATAATAATAAAATATTAATAATAATATGTTAACAACAACAACAATAATAATAAAAAAATGTTAATAATAATAATATGTTAACAACAACAACAACAATAATAATAATAAAATGTTCTAATAATAATAATGTCAATAATAACAACAATAAAATGTTAATAATAATAATAAGCATAATTATGTGGAAAATTGGAATTTTTCGCATGAAACTACGACTTCTTTAAAAGAGAAGAGAGAGAGTGGGAGAGACGCGAATTTCCGTCTTAAATTTTACACCAAAACGTCGTCCTTTGTGTCCATTTGACCCAGATTAAAAAAGGTGACAAAAAAATGAACAGAAGCAATTGTAAGAAAATACTATCTCGATTCGTCCTATAATTTTCGATAATTCATCATTTTCATTCATTCATATTTTTCATCATATCATTTCCATTCATTCATATTTTTCATCATATTGTTCATCATTTTCATTCATTCATATTTTTCATCATTTTCATTCATTCGTATTCTTCATCATTTTCATTCATTCATATTCTTCATCATTTTCATTCATTCATATTCTTTATCATTTTCATTCATGTATATTCTTCATCATTTTCATTCATTCGTATTTTTCATCATTTTCATTCATTCATATTCTTCATCATTTTCATTCATTCATATTTTTCATCATTTTCATTCATTCGTATTCTTCATCATTTTCATTCATTCGTATTTTCATAATTTTCGATAATAATAATTGATTATTTTTCTTCCTCGTCATTCTAACCTAACAATCACTCTACATTGAGAATTTCCTATAATTCTCCAACGAATCATCAAGCAGAAAGGATGGAATTCTATTCGACGATTTCTGAAATTGGCTTTTTTTTAAACATCGCGGCGAATTGCTAGGATCGTAAGTTTCGACGATTTTGAGGTTAGATTCGAACGAACGAGGGAAGAGTAAATTGAGCGCCGGACGTGACGGAAGTGAGGGTGGTGCATTTTGCAATGATATTCTCTCGTTCCACGTTTACGCTGGACCCGCTGCATTCCTCGAGGCAATCGCTGTAGAGGAAATACGCGAATATCCCTGGGAAATGCATTATTTGGTCGGAATATCTCGGAGTCGGAAAATGAGAAAGTGGCAAGAGAGCGAGAGGGGCAGGGGGACACTGAAAAGGTCAGAACGGGCAGAGGGTAGATGCCTGTGGCGTTAGTAGAACTACGGGGATAAAAAAACAAATCGACGTCCACACGCCACGTAAGGTGGTAAGGCAGGAAAGAGGGAGGAGGGAGAGGAAAGAGGAGAGAGCGAAAAAGTAGTGGGGGCTCAAGTGGAAGCTCCGCCTCTTGGTTTTCCTCCGGAGAGGATGTTGCACGTATACCCATCGTTCCCACCGACTCCTCGCTCGTTTCCTCACTGCCTTTTCCACTTCGTTCCTTCTCCGCGCCATACGTGACTGGTTTCCTGCCAACTCTCAAGTTGGTCCCGTATGCTTTTACGCATCGCTGTTTTTTCCTTCTTCCGTCCGGGGGACTCGAAGAAGAGCGATACTTTGTTTCCGGTAATATTGGACGAGTTTTTATTTCGTCTCCATCGAAAAGATAGACCGGAAATCGTTTTTTCATCGTTTGGGGACAAGGATACTTGGATGTACACTCGGAGTGCCGAAAGTATGGGGAATGAGTGGGAACGGGTTGATGGTTTTATAGAGCAGGTTAGATTCAGGCCTGTTCAGGAGGCGGTGGAAGAATAAAAAGAGGAAGAGGACGAAGCGGAGGTGCCGCCAAAGGTGATGGAGCAGATGGAAAGAAATAAAAAGGACAAGAAGAACGAAAAAGAAGAAGGTGAAGAGACGGAAGGATAGGCAGAAGAGGACGAGGCGGAAGAAAAAGGAAGAAGAGGAGGAGGAAAGAAATGAAGAGACGCGGAAGGACGAAACGGAGAACGAAGAATTCGAAAAAGAAGATGAGGAATAAAGAAATGTAGAAGGACGAAAAGAAACGAAGAAATGTAGAAGGACGAAAAGAAACGAAGGGATGTAGGAGAAGGAAGAAAAGAAGAAGGAAGAATCCGAGAAAGAGGAGAAGGACGAAAAGGAGAAGCAGGGAAGAAACGAAGAAACGTCGAAGAAGGAGGGAACAAACGAAGGAACGTAAAAGAGACGAAAAGCGAGAGGAAGAATTCGAGAAAGAGGAAAAGGAAGAACAAGAAGAGGAAGCTAAGAATCAATACGTGACACTGGATGAACCGCAAAGAAGAAAAGGAAGAAAAGAGGCAGAAAAGGCAAGAATGAAGAACCAGAACACTGAAACAAAAGAAAAGCCGGAAGAGGAAGAAGTCGACCGAGCAGACGAGGATGCCTCAAAAAAGACAAGAAAAATGACTACTACGAAGAGTATCAATGCGATGCTCGAACACAAAGAAGACGAGAGAAAAAAAG
>OX632358.1:41249196-41271696 GCA_951751655.1 Ophion costatus
CCCTAGAATACTATCGGGCAAATTTGTCTGAGTCAATAATCCGAAAAATCGTACAGACGAAGGTACAGTAATTTGTAAGATTTTATATAATGCTAAACGCAAAATACGGAAAAAGAGCAGACTCTATATAATCCAAAATCGATATAATCCAAAAATATAAACGATATAAACTAAAAACTAAAAACTAAAAACTAAAAACTAAAAAGAGAGAGAGAGAGAGAGAGAGAGAGAGAGAGATTGATGTTTATTAGCTTTCTCAGCTATTTGTTATACATAGTGTTACATGTTTCTTTAAATCTATTTCCTTAAATCTAAGTACATATTTCCTTAAATCTATTTTACTTAAATCTAAATAGATATTTCTTTAAATCTAAGTACATCTCACTTTATTGTTGACACAACGTATTCTTTTAACATTCGTTTGAACTGCTCAACTTTCTCACATCCTTTTAGATCAGCTGGTAATGCATTATACATTTTTACTCCGTCGTAGTACATGCTCTTTTGTGCGCTTCGCGAGAGAGAGAGAGAGAGAGAGAGGGAGGTGGAGGCTCCATCTTGGGGTTGCCACCACCCTCTTTTGCACCAAGAGCAACCACCAGGAACAGGTGTGTGCGGCCAACGTCGAGTTCTCATCATCGCGCAAAATCGCGCTCCGGCGCCCTCTCCTCTCAACCCTCGCTCACCCTCTCGCCGTCCACCTCTTCTGGCTCCTCCTCGTCAGACTCTTCTTCCTCTATTTTCTTCGTATCTCGTCTCCGGACTTTTCTTCTTTTTCCCTGGCTCCGCGCCGCAACGACAATAGACTCCAACCCAGAGACGGAGCTCCTTTTTTTGCCTGGTGGCGAACGTCGAGGAATAATAGTCGGCGAAGTTAACGATCGAGGCCCCAGCAGACCTCGGACTATGGACAGCTTCCTCCCTCCAGCCACCAATGGCGTTTTTCGGGATAAAACTGCACCTCGCGCGCGCTTTATCGAACAATTGGGACGCGTGGTTATTGCACGCATTATTGACTCGGAAAATCCATGACTTGCAGGTTTTCCACATTGCAAAAATGACACGGAATTTTTTTGTTATTATTAAGGCCTTAGGCCACAGTGACGGATATAAAATCATGTGCGAATTTAACAATTTTTTCTTCGTATGAAAAAGTGATTCACTCATAAAATTAATTACACATCTATTTAGTATGAATATCAAGGTGGTGGAATTTTTTTTTCGATGTAAATGGCCGACTAGTAATATTTTCTTTTATCTTTTTTTTTGGGCGCTCCGCGGCGTGACATTTAGCATACACAATTTTTGACCTGGAACGAAAAACACAAATTCTCGTCAATCAACATTATAATACCTAGAGATCTACGTACGGAATTTAAAAAGTATTGTTTTATTCAAAAGTTGCAGGTATTTGAACTTAAGAAATGAATTTTCAGTGAAAAATTTCGTTATAGCTGCTCATAAAATGAAAAGTTTTCGTTTAATCAGAAATTCCGTACGTACTTCTCTGCGAAATGCAATTCGGAACGTGACTTTTAAATTTGAAGTAAATCAAGTGAAAATTGTTGAAGTTAGTTGTCTCGCCAATTCGAAAAAAAGTTGTTACTAAAACTGTACATCGAAAAAAAAAACAATTCTAACAGCTTGATATTCATACTAAATAGATATGCATTTAGTTTTATGGGTGAATCACTTTTTCATGCGAAAAAAAATTGTTAAATTCGCACATGATTTTATACCCGTTACTCTGGCCTAAGGCCTTAAGCTGTGGCCTAAGGCTTAAGCTTTTTTTAAAATGATTATGTTATTTTTTAACTTAATATTATTAAAATAATAATAATATTCCGGCGAGATTGGGGTCAAATGAAGAAAGTCGTTTTTTTAAGATCGGATATACGAAAATGTTGAATGTTATTGGGATGTTGAATAAGTTCTCGCTGTTTTTTTCGTGAAAATTAATGCTTTATTTTTACGAGCTTTCATTTAACTTGACTTTGTGTGAGATGCGAAACGGAAAATCGATATTTCGCCCACTTCCCGAATACTTGGAATCCCGAAATTTTGCAAACATGCATCTGGAAGGTGACAATGCATGATGTAACTTGAAGAAAAAAGAATTATACATAAAATTTTCAACTGTTCATGTAAAATTAGCGATATCTAATCATCCATATGAAATCTCACTAACACATTCAAACGAATTGGTAGCCGACTGTGTTTGTATGTGAAAAGTTTATATGCAGCAATTAGTCGTAAGTTCAATCCCAATTACAGTCTTTGTTATTTTTTACATTCATTTTCCTAACGTACAAACTCGTAAACTAATAAGCTATTATTAACGACTAACTAATAAAATCAATTAAGGACTAAAAAGTCAAACGTAATTTATATATAAGAAAATCCATTTTAAAAAACAAGCTTTTATTTAATGTACTAGCCAGTATAGAATATTTTTTTTACCAAGTCACCTATATGTGACTATAAATGAAAACTTTGGTCGTTCAAAATTCAGACATATAATCATTAATTTACATAATTCCGTTAAAATGTCAACTGTATTTAATTTACTGTAAAACAACCTTAGATTGCTCAAATAAAAATCCTGAAACTGATTATAAACGTGTGGTAATAATTTCTCTAATTACTATTGTGCCAAATTAAATACGGTTAATGAAACTGAATTGATCAAGTTTATTTAACATTTAAAAAGATGAGCTTCCCAAGCTTTTATTTATAGTCCCGTATAGGTGACTCGACAAAAAAATATTTTATACTCTTTTGGTACATGAAATAAAAGCTTGTTGTAAAAAAATATTTTTTGCATATAATTTTAGGAATCATTCCCAATGCTTTCAAACGTTTCGAAACTGTTGTGTGATGCACTAGCTGACCTAATGATTCTGCAAGTTCAGCTAGCGTTCGCCGTGAATCTTCACGAAGTAATGCCTCCAATTCAACACGTCAAAATTATTATTTTTGAAGCGTCTAAACCAATCCCTGCATGCTGTTTCCGACAGAGCATGGTCGCCATAAGTCTCAACAAGAATTCTGTGTGCTTCAGCTGCAGATTTTTTTTTATTAAGGAAGCTTTCCAGTGTGACAGCCCGAAAAATCGCTGTTTTTCGCGATTTTTTTTTTTTAAAGAAAAAATAATCTAATCGGTCTGGTTTTTTTTGTTGTATATTAATTGGGTATTGAAGAATACAAAACAATTTTTTAAAGATCGATTTATTTATTAATTAATATCTATAAAAATGATGAAACAATTGTTGCAGAAAATGCACTTGGATGTGGTGTCCACGTTGGGGGTCACAATTTTGATCTGAAACAAAAAACACAAAAAGATTATTGATCGGTATATAATTGGCTTTCGTGCTATGGAGGCTTTTTTTTTTTTTTTTGCAAAAATGGCGCCGGTTTGAACAAAAAGTATCGATTTTAGCATTTTTTTTGGCAGTTTTTTTACAAAAAAATAGGAAGATGTCAAAAAAAAAAAGCTTCCATAGCACGATAAACAATGACGTTAAGAATATTGTGTAAAAAATTCAACTCGATAGCTTTAAAACTCTGCCCTCCAAGTTGGACACCGTTTTGAAAAATGCTGTTTCGAGAAAAACGCGTTCAAAGTTTCGCTGTAGCTGTAGCGCTCCGTTGCCTTCTTCCAAGAAATGCTGTACAGTAACCGAAATAATCTGAATTTCGGCATGAAAATTTCAGGGAATATTCGGAAGTGTATACTATTCGATAAAGCAAAAAAAAAAATCGATTTTTTGAAAATTTCACACTGGAAAGCTCCCTTAAGTAGTGCAGTAAAATGCCCGGCTCTTTACTTATTTCAATACTCTTTTTTGGCACGAAATTTGACATGTTCATTACTTAAAAAAACGAAGTTGTTTACACTTCAGCAAAATGACTATACTGAATTTCAAGCTTGCTTATATTACTCCCTTATTTACGATCGTTACGATCTTAAACTTAACGCACGCAGTTCTGGTAACGCCATCTGTTGGAAAACAGCGAGAACTTATTCATCGTCGTAATAAAAGAAAATTGAAAAAAAAACTGAAATTCGAAAAATAATTTAAACAATGTAAAGTAAAAATTTACATTAAAATCAAATACATAACCTGTTCTTTATTATAAAAAGAATTTTTTTACGTCGGTGACACTAAATGAAATACAAATATAAACACTTATCTACAATAATAATTGTCTGGTTGCGTATCAACACATCGAATGCAAATGTATAAAGCTTTAGAGTAAATTAGTTTTTGTAATTTTTAATGCCTGACAGACATAACTTTTTGTTCGTATATAATGAAGAATAATATAAATATTAAAAATATATTATAGAAAAACATTTATTTTTATACCTTTCAGTTTTGTCTTAAAGTTGGTTACATTTTTCGTAATTCTTGCAAAAAGTAAATTTTGGGAAACTTCCAGAGAATTTTCAGAATTCCCTGATTTTTCCCTGATCATTCCAGAAGGAAAGAAATTCCCTGAGTTTTCCATATGCGTGAGCTATGGGACGTTAGTTTCCGTCGTTTGAGCACTCCGAGCTGCCAAACCCAAGCAAACCCAATCCAGCCCGATGGTCCACGCTAGGGTTCCAAGTTCGAGAGCTTCCCTGCTCTTCGGACCGATTATTCCAAAATCGGAAATTTGTAGCATTTGCAGCCAAAGTTGACATTTTTTATCAAGGTTCGGAAGAACTCGAGGATTTTATTCGCCGGACCTACATATAATCGAGTAAAAATACATCTCGGTATGCTGGTAAAATTTCAAGCCAAGCTACCGAACTTTTAACGAAAAATGATGACTCTAAAAATCGTCTCATTTATACGACGCTTTATGGAGATGACACGCTGGCCACATTTCTATTTAATAATTTATACACCAAATGACTCTACACGCCTGATATAAACTGCTGACGGGTGTAAAAGAAATCTGAAGATTCCGTAACGACAATAAAAACAGGGGGCACCGAATGTGTAAAGAAAATATTAATCATAAAACTTAGAGAAACGAAGTATTCTCGTAGCCACGACTTTTCAGAGAAAATGTCAAAATGTCTAAATCTACTAAATTCGCGGGACATTTTTTATTCTAGTTTATCGTTGGGTATAATAATTGTGACTTATTTGAAAATAAGTCACAATCGATTATTGTATTGCAATTATTAACTTGCAGTGGCACCTAGTTTACTGAGTTAGTTTACCAAGCTCCACTGATATTTACCAATTTCACCAATGATACAGAAGGCCCCTCACGCCCCCCCAAATCGCGGCCCTTCGCGAAAGGAATACCATGATTTCCAGGATAAATCATTGTTGGACCATCGTCCATCGCCATCGAAAAAAGATCCAATTTCGTTAGGAGTTAAGAGAATTGCTATGATTTCGTCAACGTTCGTAGGATTCCTAGGAATGTCTAGGGACTTTTGTGCCCCCTTGCTTCGCGTCGTCACTGCTGCACCAAACATCGGCTTTAATAAATATATTGTATTTTATTGCTAAGCCAATTTTATAACAGACTGTATGTATATAATATGTAGATACATATAGATATAGATGTATGTAATATATTTTCATTTACATGCTCTAAGTATAATCGTTAAAATATATAATAGTATGTGTAACGATACAATGATGAATGCTCGCGATTACGAAGTTTCGCTCACGTCTGTTCGCATAATTCCCCTCATCGTGTACACATACCTTGTTTTTTGCGGCGTGGCACGAAAGATAATTATTTAAAAAACATTGTGCTTGCGCGTACAGAGGGAAAAAGAGTTTTTGTCGCGAGTATGATCGTTTAATGAGAATTCAAATCGAAGGCACGTTGGTATTTCGTTTCTTGGCTATCTTTAATATTATTTTTCTTCTTTTTAGACGTTTTTTTCTCCTTTTCAGACGATAAATTGACAAGAGCGTTAATGATCGTATTAAGCTTCGCGAATGTACGATCGTATGATAACGACGCTTCCGTGCGATGCCCCCGTGGGCGAGGAAAGTTGATTTTCGTTTAAAATGACGGTTCCTTCGGAGCTGAGTAAATAATTGATAATTGACGATATACTTTGATAATCGAGACGTCGATTCGATGCTGAATCACGAGTAAGACTCTCTTCGCTGTTGCCCCCGCGAATACTTAAAATAGTTGCTCCAAAAATATTTCTCATTGTTTCGTGTAAAATATTACTTTATCGTGCGTGTATTCGTTTGTTTCGTCCGCCCGTTTGTTGCTTTTCTTTTTTGACATTATTCTGTCGTTCCGGTGACTCGGGAACGTTTTTTTAGACCTCGACCTTGTAGGGCGATCCGGGAATATGATCGTCTCCCCACTTGACGATAACGATGTACTCGCCTCTCTCGCGCACCAGGTAGCTCACGTTGTAATTATTGCGGCCGGTGTGCTTGAGGTAAACCTCCTCGCAGGGCCCCTTTGGTCCGTGAACTCCCACGAATATTATATTGTTACCTGTGGAAAAAGATACATATCTTTTCAATGAGACATTTTTACCGACCGACGGTAAGGGACTGTGTTATCGACGCGGCGAAAGAGCGCCTCTCGCGGATCATCGGCGAACGCAATTCGAAGCGTTTCTCGATCGTTCACTCACCGGCATCGCCAGCGTTCACGGTGAATTGATTCTGCTTGCCCAGATACGCCTTCTTGAGTCCCATACCCTTGCTCGTGACTTTACTCGCGTCCGATTTGAACAGCGGGAGCACCGGACCCGTCTGCTTCGATTTGGAAATCTTCGAGACCGTCTCGACGATAATCGAGCTCGTTTCTTGAGCTCCTCTCTCGGCAAGGTCCGGGCCTGAAATTCAATCGTTCGTCTCGTGTCATTGGCCAGCGTTTTGGAGGCGGTCTTGCAAACATGCATCGAAAAGGTGACAATGCATGATTCGACTCAGGATAACAAAAATAACGATAAAATTTATAACTTTTCGTGTAAAATTAGATATATCTAATCATCCGTGTAAAATGTCACTAACACGTGCACACAAATTCGTAGCCGACTGTGTTCGTAGGTGAAAAGTTTATATGCAGCAATTAGACGTAAGTTTAATCCCAATTACAGTCATGATATTGTTTACGAGCATTCAATGCCCCTAACGTACAAACTCGTAAACTAGTAAACTACTAGTAATAACTAACCAGTCAAATCAATTAAAGACTAAAAAGTAGAGAATAATTGGCATATAAAAGAATATATATAAAAAAACCAGCTTTCATTTTATGTACTAAGAAGTATACAATATTGTTTTTTTACCAAGTCACCTATATGTGACTATAAATAAAAGCTCGGGGCACTCAAAATTTCGACGTATAATCTTTAATTCACATACATCCGTTAACACATCAACTGTATTTAATTTACTGTAAAACAACCTTAGGTTTCTTGAATAGAATACCTGAACCTGAGTATAAACGTGCGATAATAATTTTTTCTCCAACTACCAGGGCCAAATTAAATTTTTTAATTAAGCATTTAAAAAGTTGAGTGGCCCAACCTTTTATTCACAGTTACATACAGGTGACTAGGTAAAAAAAAATGTATGCTTTTTAGTACATTAAATAAAGGTTTGCTTTTTTTAATATGTATTTTTTCAATATACTCAATACGTTTTCGCAAATTTCCAGCTTTTCTTTCATCATGTTCAAATAAAAGTATGTTTTTCGTGACCACAGCTTTAGCTTCTGAGTCTAACGTATTAATTATTAAGATTTATGAGTAATTATTGATGAAATCCTCTCCGTCCTTTATATTCAATTTGAAAAATGCTTCAACTGCATGATTCAACGGTAGATCCTCAAATTGGCGTTTTAAATTTCCAATGGTAGTATCTATTGCTTGATAGTGAATGTTGATCTTCCAGTACTCTTCCGGTTGTGTATCGGCAAATGTAATGTATTGCTTTTACCCACAGTTAACTCAATTAATTAATTAATTGTGAAGTCTATCTATCTGATTTACAAGTTAAGGAAATACGACGAAGAAAAAACTTCAAGTTTTATTAAATTATTTCTTCGTGCTTTCTTGGGTGAAGCGAATAAAATTAATCGATTATTTGAATTTAATTGTTTAGGATTGTTTATTTTTCCCTATACGCAGGCGCGATCAACGTTTCATTTATGGCTTCCGGTAGTCCATCGGACTTCCGGTTTGAGATTGGATGATTATCTTTTTTTTTCATTCGGGCGCCATTACCCCGGCCCGTTTTCCAGATCTCTGATCTTCTCTGAACTAGGAAAAGAGTGGAACAAGACGAAATATCTTACCGGTTGCCTTGACCTTGTAAGGCGAGCCAACGATGTGATATCCGTTGTACTTGATGCTGACGTAATAATCGCCGGGTACGAGGGGCGTGTATCTGACCTTGTAGCCTTCCTCGACTTCGGTGCAGTCCATGGCGACCTTGCTCGGGCCATCGACCGTTACAGCTAGTGCTCCCGAGCCCGCGTTGCACGTGTCTATTATGAAATCCGTCTTCTGGCCGGTTTTTATCTCCTTGAGGCCGTTGCCGAAAGCGTGCAACGCCGCTGGATCGGCGTCCACCTTGCCGACCTTCACACGATACGGACTTCCGTTTATGTGAACACCGTTGAATTTAATGTGGATGTTGTGGATTCCGTTCTCCCGCGCCATGAACCTCACGGAATATTCCTCGGCGTCGATCGACTGGATGAAACAATCGTCCTCTATTCCACTCGGCGAAACGATCTGCGCAATTATTTGTTGTTTTTATTCGTCGCTTCGTTTTTATTATTTTATGGCGCGTAGGTGAGAAAAATTGGCCAGTAGTTGGTAAAAGAAATAGTTCAAGGCAAATCACGCATTTAAGATATAATTGAATGATGGAATTATTTCTGAAATTCAACTGTGGAGACTACTTTTCCGAAAATTATGCAAATTGTCGGTTTTTTCCTATTCAGCTGCCATTTTTTTCTTTTCATTTACAATTTAATTCTTTCGACGTCAGGAATGATCTTTTTTGTGCTGTGAATAATGCAGATGAAGAGAGAAAAAATAAAATTGCTACAGACGAAGCAAATATAATGTTGCTTTTTTAGCTTCATTTCCCAATTAAATATTCCCATTTTTCATTTAATTTTGTTTTTTTATTTTCCCAGTTTCTTTGTTATTTTTGGAAACGTCATTTCCTTTGCCATTGTCAACGTTCAAATATTATTATTTTTTAAATGATCGCGAATGATTTATTTTTCTCTGAATAAAAATAATAATGTTCTCGGAATAGAAATAATGGTAACTATCAGTATTGCTATTATTGTTAAATCGTAGATGATAATAATAATAACGGGAGAAAAATTAACAATAATTAACAGCGAATAGCTAGAAATTATAGAAAAAAGTGACGTTACGCGAAAAACGATTCTTTTTGCATAACGATGGATAACAGTTTTTTTTCTCGTTTTTGACCGATCGTGTTTTGGCGGCAGCGCGTGAATGTCGAGGCTGTGGGATGCAATATGAGGTGTCGCGGGCATTTTTATGTACGCGCGAATTTTAGTACACGCGCACACACACACAGGCCACGTATCACGGGCCAACCCACGCGCCGAATCTTCCCCTTTCGGAATTACTTATTTCGCAAAAGCCGCGTTTTATTTTGGTCCTTTCCCTTGCGCAATCACGAAGTGTCTCACGCGAGTGAATCATCCCCGATATATTCGAGCGTAGGGGAAGCCTTAGCACGGTTATTCCCTCTCGACGAATCCAAATTTTCGATAAATTTATCGTAGCGATTTTTCATTAGTTGGTCAATATTTTTGTCAGGAAAATCACTTTTCAAAATGGAAATTTTTACCGTCTCGCGTAACTAACAACAATTACGCATTCGTGAAAAAAGAAACCTCTCAGATAATTTGTTGATAATTTAGCTAATATTGAGGTTTATTCTTTATTTTTGATATTTTTTTATATTGGATTTTCACATTATTTTTTTTCACTTTTGAAGTTTCTCTTTTTAGATAATGTAGGCCCGTCGGACATTTGTAAGCAAAATTTCGGCGTTTTCACATTTCATTATTCATTTTTCGAATTTTCCTTTAACCCGTTTTCGTAAATACTAAACTAAGCAAACTTACTCGTTGCCCATAAAAGATTCGGTAACCCGTGAAATGTTATGTCGTGATTTATGGCCATTTTGGTTTTTTTTCCACCGTAACGTTGCGAAATTGTTCGAGATTGCAATGCGTCCTGTATACCTTTGCGTCGAGTTCGCCCTTCGCTCCGTTCTTGCGAACGAGGAAAGTCGCGGGTTTGTCCGGCTGCACACCGGTGTCAGGGAATTGGGCGACCTCGAGCTTGTGAGCGTCTCCCATTGCCGGCGAGATGTATACCTTGTGAGGTGAATCGGGAATGTGCTGGTCGTTGAATTTTATTCCCACTCTGTAATCGCCTGAAAATCGTTAAAATAAATATTTTATTACTACAACGAATAACGAACAACAATGTGTGATCATTGCCCGACCTAATAAAGTGGCAACCGATCGTTTCCAAAATCCCGAAAAAAGAGCGTATAAAACACGAAAAAAAAACGTAGAAAACAAATAAAAATTTTTTAAATAAATTTTAAAAAACCGAAACCAATCGTCAATAACGAATATTCAACAAATCACGGCAAATAAAAATTGCGTAAAACGTTTTAAAAAATCACGAATAACGAATGGTGTAAAATAAAAAATAAAATGTCCAAATCCAAAATTTCTCGAAAACCAATAAACCGATTGCCTTGAGGTTTTTTGTGGTTATTCTATACACCATTATCCAGTACTCGTCATGGGATTTTTTTTCCGTTACTCAGTTTTTGTTTCATAGGCAAAATAATAACTATTTTTTGCCCAGAAATCACTATTTACGTTCAAACGTCCGCCATTTTGTCATAAATCGATATTTTCAAAATCGGCTATGACAAGTACTAGATAATGGTGTATAGAATAACCACAAAAAACCTCGAGGCAATCGGTTCATTGGTTTTCGAGAAATTTTGGGTACCGATTTTTTTTACGACGCTCCAAGGATCATACAATATCCTTGTATATTTTTGATATATTTAAATAAAGAAAATTAAACATATTTTTGAATGTGTATACTTTTAGATAATTGAAACCCCAATCCGAAAATTTAAATAGTTTTCCTTGAAAAAATTCACAAAAATGACCTTTTTTCCGGCTCCTAGGTGTATGTCTGCCCTTAAAGAAGCAATGGATAGCGTAGGAGAGGGTAGAATTTGGGACTCCATATGAAATGGAAATACAAGGGAGCTGGAAAGAAAAATAGGAGGCATAAAAATTAAAACCGTTCAAGAGATACAATACGATTGGAACAAGATAGATGCGTCAACATATTGTAAAGAATACGAAAGGAGGAAGATGGGAATATACATGAAAACATATTGGGAGGACAAAGCGATCAGTGGAGAGACGAAGGAAACATGGGCGAGGATAAGGTGCGGTGATGTTGGAAGGGATGGGAAAAAAGGGTATGTTGACCCTAAATGCAGAATATGTCACGAGGCAAACGAAAATTTGCGGCATATCTGCGAGTGCGGGGAAGCGAAAAGAAAGATTAATACAGTAATAGTGGACAAACTGGAGCAGTGATTGGGGAATACTAAGGGGGTGGAATTAGAGCGCAAAATTGAAGCACAACTAAAAAGGCAACCGGCAAAGTTTGCCTTTTTAGTTGTGCTTCAATTAATGTGCTTAAGTAATGTAATTGTATACGACAATTTGAAAAACTAGGAACTTAAAATAGACATAATAAAACTGATGTAGAAATACTATTTTAAAGGGGAGGGAAAGGGTACCCATGTAAACACCCTTAAAAGGGCATACTCGGAATAAAGTCTCCCACTACTGCTACTACTAATAACTGACGCTCCGAAAGTGAGAGAAACGAGCGGGAGAAACAGACAAACGACAGCTAAGCAGTTGCCTTGATATACCCGCGTCGGTCCCGGCCGGTCTTTTCCAACGAGGGAAATTCCCAAACGCTCACTCTATCGCCCAGACTTTTACACCGGTTAACTTCGAACTTTGGAAAAATATTCTAGACATATTGTACTTATCAGATAATAAAATTTGAAAAAATGGATTCTTTTTTAACTTTCAAACCCACCTAGCCCCTTAATATAAGAAAATTAGGCTGAAATAATTGGCGAAAAATAAATGTAAATTGGTAAAAATAAATGTAAAAATTAATATGTGGATTTCATATCAATCGAACGTTTCCAAAATCAAGAAAGAATATATATGAAACAAAACCTGCTATAGAACCAAGTGCGGAAAAAAATTAAGTCCCTAAAATAACGTAAAACCGAAACCAATCGAAAATAACGAATATTCAACAAATCACAGGGAATAAAAATTGCATAACATATTTTTTTTTTAATGTGACCTACGAACGGTAAAATAAAAAATACAATGCTCAAATTAATATTACAAAAATAAATTAATACAAGAAAAATAGGCTGTATAATATAATGGGTGAAAAATAAATGTGAAGTTTGAATAACGTGAATTTCATATCAACCAATCGTTTCCAAAATCAAGAAAAAAAAACATAAAATCTGCTATAGAATCAAGTGCGAAAAAAAATCAAGTCCCTAAAATAAAACAAAAACTGAAACCAATCATCAATAACAAATATTCAACAAAAATCACAGGAAATGAAAATAGCGTAAAATATTTTGAAAACTACACGACTAACAGATGGTAGGATAAAAAATACAACATCCAAACTAACATCCCAGAATGAAATTAATCCAGAAAATTAGGCCGAACAAAATAATGGGCGAAAAATAAAAGCAAAGCTTGCCAATGCGAATATCGTAAAGATTTCGATTCCCTGTACAATGTAACAGCATCGATCTTCAAACGTGTATCGAGCCGCTAGATTCCATTTTTCTATTTTCTTCGCTACGAACTGACCATCGTCCTCGTGAAGCTGCGGGCCATCGTTTCCCAGGAGTACGATGTTCTTGCAAGCGGTAAAGGTGCCCATGTCGTGTGATCGCGTTTTCGCGATAGCCCAACGTCGCGAGTTGGGCCGATGCAGGGCGGACGGGGGTGGGAGTTGAGAAAGAGAAGAGCGAGGCGAAGAAGCCGTATTCGCAATCGTAACGAATGAATGAAAGTTGAGAAACGAACCGCGCGAAAGTGGGTCAAGAAATGAGGGATTCGTCAATAAGACTCGGGCCTGAAGAAACGCAAATTATAGCCACGCACAACTATCTATCTCTATCCTGAGTTTCCCTTTGATTTTCTCGTTTCTCGTTCGTTCGAACCGTTTCTCGAAAATGCTCGAATATACTCGTTCGCGAAAAGTTGCGCCTCCGCTCGAAGCCCAGTGAGAATTCTCCCGCCTGTCCCACTTCTCGTCACCGGCTAAGCAAAACCTTCGAATTTTCATTCTCGATTCTCCAACACACTCGCGCCGTAGTTATCTCCTTCACGTCCGAAAAGCCCTCTCTCTCTCTCTCTCCCTCCATCCATTCGCCTCTCGGCCTCTCCCTCTCCTTCATCGCGGTCTCTCTTCTACCCGAGGCACCGATCTATGCACGTATATCAGACAAATATAAACCAGCTGACGATGTTGAACGTTTCGCAGCTAGGAAGAGAGAACACTCCGATCGGCGCTACATAGCCGAGAGGAAAAAGCAACCAAGACGATCCGCGCCAAAATATGAATCGACCCAAACGAATATAGAAACGGATATTTTGGGATCGCGGGCGATGAGAGAGGAGAGCACAAACACCACCGGAGCGCTAACCGAGCCTATTGCGTTGTCCCTCGGGCGGAAAAAAAGCGTGGGAATGACGATCCCGAGGTTCCCCCCGTTGCGGAGTAAAAAAAAAACGAAAAACCCATCAACGTCGATGAGGACGATGAAGTATCGAAACGAATATGCAGGGGTCAACGTACTTTTCCCGTGCTACGTAAATATCTTTGAAGCATCGAAGAATACTCCCTGAGCGAAGTATCAAGACGGATTTGGAGGTGCTTCGTCCTCCCAAAAGAACACCAAAGATTCGTTTCGACGCGAAAAAAGAAAAATACCCAAAAAGCAACTGATTGGAATTGATCAAAGTGTATCGTCTGTTGTCATCGACCATTATGATCGATTATGTCCGTTCGATTTTATTGCTATCGGGATCAAAATCCCATGGGAATATCCAAAGACAAAGGCCGCCTGTTCCCTCGTTTCCAAAGGCCACGACACGTGCCCGAGGGCAACCGGAAGTCGCTCGACGTGCGATCTTCCACCGCGAATGAGCTGGACGTTTGTCTACTTTGCCATCGGACGATAGAAATTCTCTATCGATGATCGATGGTCGGTTGATCTTCGAAGCTCGTTCGCTGTACCGTGGGTCGGTATTCGATAAGTTTCCCAGAGTTTCTCATCCGGTCACGACAACGTCCGAAGAATCAGTAGGTCAAGATTTTCGCCCTGACGACCAGATGATGTACCGTGGCTATCAACCGTCCTGGTCATCAACAAACTCGGAGTTGCATCGGGCGGGCGTGGAATAATGATTCTGTGGTACTCCAGTTTGCTTGCGCTACATGTGACTTCTCGGGAAGCTAGGCTACACCGGAAGCACTACGAAGATCTAAGATACGGATGGATCATGGAAAGCAAGAACGATCCATGATCGACGAAAGCCCTAATGATTCGCCAGACTCACCAGGCTCGGCGACGCTGTAGCTAACGTAGCAACTTCCATCTTTGCGATCCTTGAAGTCGATTTGGGCTTTGCTGGGGCCCTCGACGGAAACGGCGAGGGTACCAGCCCCGGCCTCCCTGGTCCATATGTTGAATTCGCAGGGTTCGCCCTGTTCGCCCCTCTCGAGACCGGGCCCACCGGCGTGAACTCGATGAGCCCCGCCGTCGCGTAGCGGACCAACGGTGAATTGGAAGGGTGATCCGGGTATGTGCATGTCCTTGTAGCGCACGGATACGGTATGGACCCCGAGTTCCTTGGGTACGAAAGCGACAGCGTAGAGGCCGTCCTCGACCTCCTTGATCTCGGCGTCCTCGGTGACACCACCGGGTGAGGTGACAGTGGCGGCCAGGTCGAAAGACGTGATGCCGGGCATTTTGAAGGTCAGCTTGCACTGGCTACCGACCTCGGTGACGGGCACGGCTTCGCGTCGACGCTGGATCTTTTCCCTCTGGCGGTTGCTTCCCTCGCCGGACACCTTGACGGTGAACGGCGAGCCGGTCACGTGATGATCCGCGAACTTCAGATTCATTATGTAGTAGCCAGGCTCGGTGGGCTTGTAGGAGACGCTGAGGGTGCCGTCCGCGTTGTCCTTCGGCTGGATCTCTGCCTTGCTCGGGCCCTCTATCGACAACGAGAGACCACCGAAGCCCGCCTCCCTCGTGTCGATCGAAAACGTGTTCTCCGTCTGCGTTTTGCCCTCCTTCAAAGCCGCCCCGGTCACCTTGACCTTCTTCGCGTCACCCACCTCGCGCTCCTTGACGTTTATCTTAAAAGGCGAATTCACGATGTGCTTGCCCATTCGTTTGACCGCGACCACGTGCTCGCCCGACTCACGGGGCGTGAACGACACGCACATGTTGCCGGACGGCATGTTCTTCAGGAAGCACGGCTCCTCCAAACCACTCGGCGCCGTTATCGAAGCGTTCAACGAACGGATGTCCGAATCAGTCACTTTACCCGGCAATTGAACCTCGCTCGACGATCCCACCGATATCTGGTTCCTCTTGCGACCCTCACCTGCGGACAAACAACGCGATCAACGCTTTCGCAAACCTTTCCAGCTCTCGATACTCTTTGACTTTAACGAGACAGCTTTGCAGTCGATACTCAGTGGGAAAGAGCTTCGTTAAGGCGCTATACCAGTGCGACACTTTCAAAAAAACAATTTTTTTGACTTTTTCGACAGTTCATACTTTTAAGAATATCCTGCAAAAATGTCAAGGCCGTATGTCTAATAATCCCCGAATGACAGCCTTCTATAGAGCAACCGCTCGTAGGTATAAAATCGATGGTGAAACCTTTAAACGCGTTTTTCTCGAAATGAGTTTATTCAAATTTGCTGACATTGTAACTCAAAGAGCAATTATCCGATTGACTTGAAATTTTAACCGAGTACTCTTGAATATATTTACTCTACAATGACTACCATGCCTACAAAAACGACCATTTCATAGGCAAGAAAACACTTTTTTCATAACTACGCCATTTTGTTAGAGTTTGATATTTTTCGAAAATCCTACGTCATTGTACACCTTCCGGTTTAACGACATTTTTTCCTTTTTCGGTTTCGGCTACTCAATCGGCCGGAATCATGTCAGCAGTGGAGGAACGTTTTTTTTGCGCCTCCGAAGGCAGCGCGTAAGTCGCTTGGATATCAATATTTTTCTATGAAAAAATTGTGTAATGTAGGTCAAATATAGCCAAATATATTATTAATTTTCCGAAACATTTAAGTGAGTACTTTTCTTCCAAAAAAATCTCGAAAAGCACCCAAATTTTCAGCATTCACACTGGCATAGCCCCTTAACTTCCATCGATATCTGACCCGAGTTTTGTTGTTTTTTCTCGTGATTTCGGGGCTTTTTTCCGGTGAGGAAATGTATTTTTCGTAATAAAATTGGTAAGTCTGAACGAGCTGCGTCTACTTAGGTGGATGAAAAAATTGCATTTCCCAAAAATATTTTTATTCGATAGTATCGATGTACAAAGTCGGTGGACATGATATCTCGAGAACCACTCGATGGATTTTTTTCCAAATTCACAAGGGACGACACGAAAAACATTTAAAGGTCGTTGACGATCTCACTTTTCAAAACTCCATCTTTATTTTTTCATAGTCACGTAAAAATAACGACTTTTTTTCGTAGATTTTGTGTGCTCGAGTTTCGATTCGGCGTCACGTGGTTAAAAAATATATTTTCGAAAATCGACGATCGTCAACGACTCGTATCTATTGCTAACTTGAATAACCCGTTTGGTTTTTAAATTTCGGATGGTCCATTTAAGCTGGAGGCCGTCCACCGCCAAACGCCGCAAAAAAATTTCATCATTTTTCTGTATTTTATGGGGACTTTTTTTTAAAGGCTCTCAATATATGTACCTTTGTGTTAAAACAAAATGCGTTTGTTTTTCACCGACCGTTTCCAAGAAAAGAAATTCGGAATTTGGGTTTTTTTCGGACCTCTAGGCAAATGTAGCCCCTGAATACGATATAACGGTAAAATTTATTTCCGATGTTGAACATCAATCGAACGAGCAACTGACCAGTGATCTTGGCGACGTATGGACTGCCCTTGATCGCCTTGTCGCCAAAATTGACGGAAATCTTGTACTCTCCGGGTGCCGTAGGTAGATAAGATACGGAAACCGTGCCATCCTTGTTGTCGTGGCACGAAATATCAGCTTTGCTGGGTCCCTCGACCGCCAGAGCCAGTCCACCCGCGCCCGCGCCCTTCGTCGAGATCGTGAAATTCGCGGGCTCGCCGCACACGCCGTAAATCAATCCTGGACCGTACGCCGTCACGTAGCCACTCGCGAGCGAGTCTACGTGAAACTTGAACGGAGAACCTGCAGCAACGAGAAACCGAAAAATATCATTAATATTCGTCTTGAATACAGAGCTTGGTAACTTTTGTGACGCCTTTTAGGGAAGTTCTTGTAGCTCGTTTACGACCCGTGTAATAGATCTTGCCTATATTATGACATTGCAGTCTCTGTCTGTAAATTCGTTTTTTGGGGGCTGAAATTAAGCCAGTTGGATTTAAATCGATGATGGGACGATGTCTAATTATCGGATATTTCGTCCATTCATTTTCTCAGATTCATTCAGCTCTTATCGTGAACCTTCAGTGTGTGGAAATAATCGCTTCGGGAACTCAAAAAACGCGATTTTCGTGTTAAAAGAATTTTCCTGTCAAACGGAATGCAATCAAAGTTAATATTTCGGAAGTGCTTCCATTTTTTTCGACAGTTTTCGCCTACGATTTTTCCTCGACAATATATCGAGACACACATTCGTAGATGTACAATATAAAGGTGCTAAAAAAAGATTTTCCGTAATAATAAAAATAAGGAAATAAGAATATCAAAAAAAAAGTTTGCAATGTAAAAAAGAACGATGCAAACCGCAGCACGATAGTTCAATTAGCTTTGATCGTTATCGGTCTGGAAAACGTTTATTTAATCAATGGAAAACGTGCTGTTTTAAGAGGTTAGGCGACTGTGAAATAGAAAAAATTGTTCGTCGTCTGAGGCAACGAACGAATTGAAGAGAAGAGTCCACTATATAATGCAGGAATCGCAGATTATAGGTGAACTTATGATCAAAACGATAAAACTGCTTGCAAAACTTTAAACACGTTTTTTTTCCATACTATGGTTTCCAAAACGGTGTACGATTTCTCGACGTCTAACAAACGGATTCACGTGAAATTTCGTACACTTATTCAACGTAATAGTAGTCCTGATCAACCTTTTTCTTTTTAGCATTTTTTTCCATTTGTTATTAACAATAATATAATTTGTCTCCGAAAATTCGGAAAAAAATTCAAACAGTTCTTTTAAATCGAAACGCGATAACGAAAAAAATCTTTTTAAGGATAAGGGATCTTCGAGGGAAAAAACTGGTTTTTTTTGTTTCGCATCAACCGTGTGACCAAAACCAAGTACACCGTTGAGCTCCTCGCGTTGAAAGGTCCTTCACGTGATTCGTCGTATCTTCTTTAAGGGCTCTATCTACTTTAAACAGCGGAAAAAGGCTAAATTGCAAGAAATAGAGTTACAGGAAGAGGCAGAAGGAATTATGGATGGTCCAGGCATTGCTGATTAAGTGTAAGTCAGATTTTTTGACGATTTTTTATCAGTTTTTACGTTGTTCAGATTTTTTCAACAGCGCACACCTACCTCCTTTTTGAGGACTCCAGTTTACCTGGCATTTTCACACTAAAAAAAGAGGCTACATCAATAAACTTATTTTTGTTTGGGTTTGTAATTTACGAATATTTTTGTTAAGCCTAACAAGTTTTATATCAATAAACATAAGAGTATTCCTTAAAAAAGTTAATAAAAAATAGCGTTTTTTTCATGCTTCCAAAGTAGACAGAGCCCTTAATTATTTTTTTATGAAATTTTCTACACAACTTGTCAATCTACATACAAATAAATTTCCAAACGATTTTTCAATCGTCCTACTTATGGCTCCCGATATATTTGAAATACAACACCGATTAAAAATGTTACTTTTGACAAGCTCGCCAATCAATCTACCATGTATAGAACGATGGCATTTTGTAAACCTCCGTAATCATCAATAATCGGAGTGTAACATTTTTCTCACAAAAATGGATGAACCCTCGTTAAGGGGAGGGTAGGGGTTCGCACTTTTGAAAAATCGATCTCTTTTTTTGTCTTTTCTTATAGTTAAACATTTCAAGAATATAATCCCAAAATTTTAAGTCTATCAGAGCAAAACTCTCGAAGTTATTGACTATTTAGTCCCGCTCCTCTAACACTGTAGCTCGCGTTTAAAACTGTAGCTAAAACTTCAAACGCGTTTTTCTCGAAACCACTTTTTCAAAATCTGTGTTCACTGCCATTTGAAAACTACATGACCGATTTATTTCAAATTTGGTACACACTTTCTACATATAAAATACATCCCCCCAACGGTTAGTTTGAGATTTTTTTTTACATCGAGAGGGTTTTCCACCCCCAAAACGGCGGAATTTTTCGTGAAAAATAGCACTTTTCACTTCAGATGACCACCAAAAATGTAGAAATGAAAAAAAAATTATCAAAGACCGTTGGGGGGAGGATTTCATGATACTTTGACTAAATATTAATGGTACTTGATTTCGTGTTTTTCCATAGGCGTTCTTGGAAAAGCGTTGTCACCGGCTTGTTTGTGGATATTTTCGCGTACAAATATCACGGAATGTTCTTGAAATGACACTCAACAATGTACAAAAGGTTTCAATAAATTTACTCTATCCATACAGATGAAAAAAATTCGCAAAAAAGTATTTTTCTTTCACGCTGAAAACCCTACCCGTCCCTTAAAGAAAATAGCCTTTATCTTTCTTTCCTCCGAAAGTAAATATTTCACAGTGAGTGCAATAATTTTACTAGAGATTCCTCGCTGAGTGCTCGTTTCATAAACTATTTCGGATCATTGTTAAATGTATAGAGGATGGATCCTCGTTAAATAAAAAAGCGTTTATCTTATTTTCCTCCGAAAGTAAACATTTCACAGTAAGTGCAATAATTTTACTAGAAATTCCTCGCTGCGTGCTTTTTTTTACGAATTATTTCGGATTTTTTAAATCACAGGACTTTGAGAGGCCAGCAGGAGGCCAGCCTGCTGTGATAAGCGAGGACGGTGATGATGGAATTGCGAGCGTTACGCTTAGTTCGTCAAAAAGAAATTGTACTTATGCCGTTCGATTACCTTGGACGTGTTCACCGTTGAATTTAACGGCGAGCTCGTGAAGGCCCTCCTCGCGGGGGTCGTACCTGACGGAAACGGTTCCATCCCGATTGTCCTCGATCACAGGTTTGTCCACGTTCCCGCTTGGCATTTTGACGTCAGCTTCGGGTCAGAAAGGGAACAAAAAAACAACAAAATTATTGCGATACCCTCTTCACTTTTTCTTTCTTCTTCGGGCTCGTTTCTCTTCTTCCTTTCTTTCGTTTCAAGATAATTCGATTGCACTCTGCTCGAGTGCTTTCCGCGCTTGTTTATCGGCACCGAGTGCTCCTCGGGAAAGAGAGAGCTTCGCTGGCTGATGACCGTAAAGAACTATGGGAGAATGATTCTTTTGCTTTGAGGGAAGGAAAAATATTTTTCTAAATATAAACTGGACGCCCAAGATGCGGCGAGTGAGAGAGAAAGAGCGAGGGATTTGGAGAGAGAGAGAGAGAGAGAGAGAGAGAGAGAGAGAGAGAGAGAAACTTTGGTTGGACGACCGGAAGCCGCGGTGACGGTGATTGGACCAAAACTGAACCTGCGACCTACCCGGCCAAAAGAAGAAAATAAAAAGAAAGAATCTCTCTCATCGTTGCTCGAGATATTTGACGAGAATAGACAGGCGAACTTTCAAAATGTCTCAAGAAACATTAAAACGAGCCTCATTTTTTCACACCACAAATATAACGAGTTAGCATTTTGGGATTAGTCGAATTTCGCGTAAATCGGGAAACTTCAAAATGTTCAGTGTCTTTCGTGCCTGAAAAATTCAAAACCACGCGAAACGATGTTCCAAAATGTTTCCATAAAAAATGTACGCTAAAAAAAAAAAAGAAACTCGGTGGCGAGAAAACCGGACAAATCGGTGAAAAATCGGTTTTCCTCTTCGATCCGAAAAAAGACGGGACGAAAATCCAAAATATTATCAAATCGAGCTATCGAGTCGGTTCGACGAAACTCGAAACTATTCTTTCGTGTTTTTGTTTTTCTAGCTATCGAACCTTTTCTGGTATGAACGTAGAAGAGACTCTGAAATCTTATAGGCGCGAAATCGAGACCGGGTCCAAAATCTTTGGGATCCTCAATTTCCTCCTGGTCCTCCTCCTCGTCCTGTTCCTCGTGTCCGTGTGTTCGATCGCTGGCGTAACAGACCGGGCCCTTTTCGGGGCGATCGATATCGCTGTAGGTTACGCTCTTCAGCCAGTATCTCTGATAAGTCGAAATCTCGTCCCACGTGCTCGTCGTCACTTTCTCCCTCTCTTCGTTACGGTTACAACTCATTTCCGGTATTGCAACAACGGTCTTTTAAATTTCGCGCGGTACGCCTCTCGAATGTACGACACTCTCGTCACTTTGCCGCGGAAATTGACAAACGAAAGAAAAAAGAAAACACGAACTCCCAGGTATAGAGCGAATAAAAAGTAACGTATATATATATATCTATGTATATCGACCGATGGTCCCTTGGTCCAGCAAAGTTTGCAAAAACTCCCAGAGGCCCTCTCCCTCCCTCTCTCTCTTCGTCGCAGCAGAAAACTCAAGGACTCGCTTCTGAACGTGATCGATTTTGCTTCATTCTCTCCCTCTCTCCCCCCCCTCTCGAGTCTCTCACAAAAATCAAAGAAAAATTAAAGACCGAGAAAAAAATAGTATTTTTATTTTTTTTCCAATCCTATCGACGCAATTAACAAATAGTCAAAGGCCTCTTTCCAGAGTTACGTTCGGGTGGATTACCGATCACAGGCACATCTCCGGGAAGACTGAGATGATTCGAGACATGACTGGCGTGAATATTGGCAAGTTCGCTGTCCCGGGGACGAACTTATTTTCCAGTTGCGGGTAGTATAGAAAATTGTGTATACGTATATATAAATATATACACACACGAACACATATATCCATATATATATATGTATGTCCATGTATGTATGCATGCCATGGGTGTGTTCCGCAACGCATGCGAGCTCCCACACCTACGAGAATTTCACCCG